>WBND01000092.1:580362-613523 GCA_013398595.1 Tychaedon coryphoeus | reverse complement strand
AAAAAAAGGAGAGGCTGCCTATGTTCCAGCAGCTTCCTGCTGGTCCCAAAAAAGCAGGGAAATTTCAGTCATTTGACTTGTCACCAATTACCACCAGAGCTAATGGCAAGGAGGTCTCGTGGTGTCTGTGAGTAATTGCTGCCAAGATCACTGAAACAGATCCAATAAATCCAGGCCTGGGAGAGGAGAGCCTGGTCCTCCACAAAAACACACAACAAACCCAGGGAGGATAATTATGCAGCCTCTATGAGACAGTTTTTCTTCATAAACCCAGGCAATTAGGGCTCAAATCTCAGTGTGCTTCTTTCACTCGATGCTGTTTAGTTGGGCCAAACGTGTATATAAAAATAAACATTCATCACAAGTTTGGAAATGATTTTTTTAGAACGGGACTTAGAAAAAGATCACAGCAGTGAATTCCACATTTCCACCACAGGGATGCAATGTTTGCCAAACCCTGTGACTTATTTCTAACACTGCTTGTGGGCTTTTTTAGATATTATGTATTACTGATTAATTTCTCAAATTAACACAAAACAAACTAACAAATAAACAAGCTTTTACACGGTGTATAAATGTGACTCTTTCAGTATTTTTTTTCCAGAACAATGACTGCCAATGACACCTCACACCCATTTTTTAGCATCCTTGTGACTCCATTCATAACCTGTCTCAGTTATAATTCAGGGACAATGATTTATTGTAATTTAGACATATCAATCAGTCTAATCTCCAGGACATAAAGTTTCACATAAAATGCTCGCCAAGAATACATTGTCCTTATCCTGTCTGCAGTGAAAACCAATGAAGAAACTTGGATGCATTTCAGGTTAACTGTCTAGCAATATTCAGAGGTCTCTCTTACAGAAACACATATTTACCTTTTTTTTTTTCCTTTCCCCCTTGTGATTTACTTGTTTGTAAAATTCCTTATGAGTCCCCTTAGCATGCTGTACATTTCATTTACCTCAGTTAATGCTTCTATGGACAACCATTGTTTTTTCTTTCACTCAGATTTCATTTTGGTTCACTTAAACTCTCTGAAAACTGCATTTCATTATCTATCCAAATGTGTCATCCTGGCTTTTCACTTCCATTCTGCCAGTGGTTTACTCAGTTCTTGTTGAAAGAAAATGTTAGAGCTCAAACCTGTCTTATCAAAATGATTTTGTAAGGAAAGCCTTCTAGGTGGAGCATGAAAAAATTTAGATGTTACAAACCAATTTTATCAAACTAAACTTGTTGAAACATCAGTGGGAATAAGTGGTGAATTCTAAATAGCTTTGAATAAAATCTGACACTGTAAATCTGGCACTGACATTGTCCTTGGTATCAAGCAGCAGCCCCAGAGATTTCCTGAATATTTTTATAGACAATCAAATCTTTAAAGATGCCTCCCTTGGCAATGAGGAATAAATAATTTTTATCTTTTTCTGTAAAATACACACTGATTTAAGAGGTGCTGTTTGCTTATTACATAAGTACATGGTTAGCTTCTAATTACAATGCTAATAGAAATCCCAATTTGGCATGCAAAATTTTGACTGATGGACTTTAATACTTTAAATTTTGAAAGGAACAACTAAAAGCAAGAACAAATAAAAAAAGTCCCCACTGGAGCAACAGAGAGACATTTGAACAAATTTACACACAGCAGGAATAAAACTTTGTTTAACTTTATGTGGTATTAGGCAGCTAAAGCATTGTTTATATTCTGATTTCCTAACTTTAGGTTTATGCCCACATTTATATATCATTACCCACCACTCAATGTATTTAAAAAAAAAAAAGTTCATTATAAAAGTCAGTCCAATATCCATAACCAATTCAGACTTTAGACTGCACCAGTTAAATATGAATGGGTCAGATTTACTTGGAATAGCACATCAGAATTTACAGAATTGCACATCAGGGCAGGACCAAAACAAAAATAATAACTTCATCTACCTGGAGACCAGAAATTCAATGACTGAGAAATGCTGCATTGTGACTCAGGACCACTTATAAAGATATATTGTTGTAATAGAAGAGGCAGGAATTATCTTTGTCAAATGCTGCCAGCTAACACTTTCTTCTTTTAAGCAGGTTGGGCTTTTTTGGAGAGATCTTATTTCAAAACTCTGAACATGCTCAGGAAGTTACAGACTGCATGGCAAATAAAGGAAACAAAAGCAGTGAGGTTTTATCAAGGGGGAAGGCACACAGGGATTATATTCTTAGTTTGGTGAGGGTAAAATCCTCAGCCTCTGCATAGCCCTCCACAGGCTGAACCATTGGTCTGCTAAATGCAAGTCATGAACACCATATTAATATTTGTATTATTGCTTTTTATGAGCTGCAGGGACAGATGATAGAGCTGCACTAATATAAATATTTGTCACAACAAACTGTAACCAACATCACTTCATCATCCTCACAGGCTGGGAGCCACCAACTCCATCAAACACATTACAGCTCTACATGGCTACAGGAAAACAAGAATAAAGAACAGAGGGAAAAGCCACAATTTATCTCAGGAGTTTTCCTCTTGTGGCTTAATACAATGGTTACCATGCTACCTTGTCAGGCTGGAGACAAATGGAAGCCTAAAACAGTTTCAAGCCTGGCTGTGCTCACACATTAGGAAATGACTGCAAGCAGCCTCAGCTCAAGAACTGAGCACTCTGAGAAAAGACATAATTCCACAAAAACTGCATTCTCTCCAGCTATTCTTTCTTTTATTGTCTTTCTTTTTCCCTCCTCCTCCTGCTGTTGTTGAAATGTTAGCATCAGTTGGCACAATTTCTGCTCCCCACCTGCCAACATTTCAGTAAAACACTGATGAGAAAGACGAGAAAAACTATGACGTTCAAACAGAAAGTTGTATAAAGTTCATGCATGATTCAGTCTCCTGTAGGGCTTTTTAGTCTGTAGCATAAATCTCTAGAGCTAAAATGTAATAAAGAGCGAAAACAGCGCAGGAAAATGAATCCTAAAACTTTAAAGACCACACTTTACTCTTGTTATTCACACAGAGCATTACCTAATGCAGCATGGAAAAAAACATACCCAGCTCCTTTCAAAACAAGGAGAACTCGAGTACAGCACGAACACAAGCATTTTTAAAATGTATGATCCCTGGCAACGCTGTACCTTTGGCACCAAGGTTTTTAATTTCCTGAATGTTACAATTCTAGATGTAGGAGGCTTGCATACACTTGGGTTTGTAGAATGGCCCCTCAACATAGCAGGTGTCACCCAGCTCGACTCCCAAACTCACAATTTTGACTTCAGTGCACCCAGCAGAATCAATCTGGGCAGTTCTGCAGTGGATCACAGAATCCTCCTCCACAAAAGGCCAGCAAAGACCTCCCCATCTCAGTGCAGAAGCAGCTCCAACCTGCACCACTTTGTCCCAAATCCAAGATCCTCACAGCCTCAGTGCCATTCGCTAAATCAAATTTTAAATGGGAAAAATCGAAGCTCCAAATAATTTTAGAAACGGGAAGCATGGTGATCAGAAATGGCATAAAGCTGTCTGATTTTCAATGAGAATATTACTGAAATATTGTCTTTATTCAGCAAATACTTTGCAGCTCTCCCACTCAACATCCCGTGCCTACAATGCAACATATTTACAGGTTTTAACAGTTTTTAATGATTTCCAAAAGAACTGGGCTGCAATATGTAAACACTAATCCAGAAGTTTAAATTCTAAAGAGGGGAAACACACTCTGAGGAAAGGAATGAAGAGAACTGGTTTTCACTTGTGTGAAAACATACTGCTGGTAGGTAGCTTGGAGCTGGCTAGTTAGATAATTTATTTGATTTAAAAGTAAAATGTTTGCACAATAGTAGCAGATTCTAGATTTCTCTGTTATTTATGGGTGATAAAAACCTTTCCTGTGCCATCTTTGTCTGCTGGATATTGCACAACTTTAACTCAGGAAAGTTGAGCTTCTTTGGCATCTGATCTGTTAAGTAATAAAATTTATTCAAATTGCAGTATTAAAAGTTTATATAGTTATTTCTGTGTGTTGGGTGGCTACACACCTATATGAAGCAAAAAATTAAAGAAAAGGAAGATGAGAAGCTCTAAGAACCAAGTCCTCTCAGATGACACAAGATAATTTAGAACTTTAAAAGCTTTCCTCACAGAAAAGTTATACCCTTCCATCTTCCATGATCTGTTTTGTACTTTCTTCTGAGAGAAAAACATTCTAAATGTACATTTCCTCAATCTGCCATTGCCCCTTTCAAATATGAACAAATCCTGTGGAGGAGCCTGTTATGTAGTGGTACCACACAGGCATTGGACACATCTTTCCAAAATTAGGAAAAAATTATTTATTTTCTTTAATAATGCAAGAAAACCAAAACAAAAACAAACAAACAAACAAAAACCCCCAAAAAACCGCATTATCTAGTTTTGATTATTTCCTTCAGGTGTCTGAGAGACTTAAAGAAACCTCTCTCACCCTCTACCTCTCTGTAGGTGTGAATAAATGTATCACACAGACAGAAAACTGCTTTTCTGAGTTGCACTAAAGCTTATTTTTCAAGCTGCACAAAATGTCTTCCATATCACAGCCTACAATATCTTTTTTTTTTTTTATTCAAACCCCATGGATGTCCTTAAAACCAAAGGCTGATGCTAAGCCAGCACAACAGGCTGAGACATCATCCCATCACTGCTGCACAGCCCTGCAGAGAGCCTGCCAGCTTGGTCAAAAGGCAGATTATTATGAAAACTCCTCCAGGATAAGATCACTCCTAGTTAGACAGAGATTTGGGGCTTGTGGCTTTGGAGTGAAGAGTTCAGTGAAATATTTCCAGAACAGCTACCCCACGGAGCTGTTCTCCAGTGCAGAGATTTGCTCTCCAGTTTTTCTCTGGTAAAACAAAGCTTGTGTCTGCAGAGGACCACAGGCTTCTTTTGATATCCTCTATGTTGGCAACACAAGTTGCTGTAAATGGGCATAACCTAAGTCCAATATTTAAAGTGCTTTTAAAAGAAAAAGGAATAATTTTAAATTATTCCCACATGGGCGTGCTTACATGTGCAAGACCTGCTGCTTGCCTGTGTGTTATAAAACTATAGTAAAAGGGGAGACACAAAATGCTTCTTGCAATTATATAAGAAAATTTATGGCTAGATGCATAATTATAGAAGAAAAAGGACTGTTTTAAAGAGTGTCTGAATGATGCCTCCACTGGAGCTTGGCTGTGAGGGATTGCTTTGAGATGCTGCTAGCTGGTCAATAGTTGATCTTGGATCAGCTCTGCAAAAGAGGGGCTTTGCAGCCCTTTTGGCACTCTGCAATCCACACAGCATTAATTAAATTAATTAAATTTAATTAATTAAAGCACTGCTGTCCCTCCCTGCTCCACCAACATCTCCCTCTGTGCTACTCAGCATCCCCACGATTCCCTGGACTAACTTGAGGCACGTGGGCAACTTTTCCTGTAATTAGGCAAGAAAGATTTGGCTGTTGGATTGTACCTGTCACCAGCTGCTCTGCTGAGTTTAAGGAGCTATTGATGCCTCAAGTTTCAGCTTTCATATTTATCAGATTCTGCACTGCATTGGTGAGTGACTCTGAACTTCATATAAAGTGTCAGCAAGTTCTCCTCACAGCTCAGTCACACAAAACAATCCTTTTCCAGCCCCAGAACCAAGGAGCAGGTTCAGCCCCAAAAAGTGCAAAGAGCAGCAAATTGAGGAGAGAATCTGGGAGGATGGGACTGCATCACCTGGAGCTGGAACTGGGCAATTAACCCCAATGTGGGAATGGACCAAAACTTATAAAAGTTTGGGAACTTGTGGCTCTGGGTCCATCTTGGGCATAGCCACAGCCAGGCTCTCACACTGCCCAAAGTGAATATTTTTAAGGGTTTTTAATAAATCCCTGCTTTATTCCTTTAACTCTGTCCAGCCTCTGCTCCAGGCAGCCTCTTTGGGCATCACTCTCAGCTGAATCCTGCAAGAGCATTCCCTGGATTCCCTTCCCGTTCTATTTCCAGTTCCTTGGTGCCAAGCTGGAAAAGGATTGCAAACTCAAACAGCATATCCACATGAAAGAACCTCAGGGATAACATTAGTGTGTCTGGAGATAATCTCAGAAAAATCACAGCCTCTGCTACTTATCTGAGATGTGCTTGATAGATCTAATTGGATGATTTTGCTCCTAGACAGGCAATGTGATTACCCAGGGCTGGGTTTCCACTGTAAAATTAAACTTTCTTTCCCATATGGCAGTAATTGCAGTACAGGATCTCAGTAGGCGTATAAAACAGAGAGTACAAGGAAGATTTATATTTTCAGGCAGGCTCTGGAAACACTTCTGTGCAAATTGAAAGCTAAAAGCAGAGTTTTTAACTCAACAACACAAGTGTATTCTCAGGTTTGTGATTCAAAATAAATGCAGGTATCTGGTTTAGGTCTATCTGTGTATGGAGCAATCATTGCTAATTTTAAGAAAATGATGTGTAACACAGAAACTAAACAATGCAAGATTATGCAAGTCTTAATAAATGTTAAAGGAAACAACCCTGACTCTTTGAAAATATTGGCTATTCCAACAGTTTTTCTCTTCATTCTTTAATTTGAATATTTGTCACTAACAATGAATTAATAAGGTCAAGGAATACTGAAAAAAAATTAAGAAGGGGAAGAAAATGAGATGGTGCAGTTGATTTTTTCTGTTTTGAAGACTTTATGGCAAGAAACAAAAGATCAGTTGAGAGAGCAGCAATTGAGTTTAGAATGACCAGAAAGTTAAGGTTTTACTAGGAATCAGTAAGGGCCATGTGAGCCAATATAACTTTTTTATGTGCAGTTATGATGAGAATTTTTTTATATATATCTAAAAACAAAGTCCATTTTTCAGCTGAAGTTCTACTGGGTGTGTTCAGAGTGGCACTTGTGCAATAAATTACTTTTTATTACTTCTCCTTGCTGCTAACACTGCAGTACTACTTCAGAAAATGAGAAATAGTTTACTTTCTCTCACATGTTAACACAATTCTTGGTAAAGTCTACTATTGCTGCTGTTTTTGCACAGGATGACACAAAGTGATGACACCAACACCCTGAATAAGCCTCAAGTCATATTTTGATCTTGGTACCATTTTTTAAAATCAGAAGTTTAGAACATCATGAGAGTGCATCTTTCCAGATAGATCTACACTTATTTGCTAAGAAAAGATGTGTGCCTCCTGTATTAACCTATTCAGCTTTTCATCCACTTTGTTACCAGGTCTTTAATTCTTCAAAGGTAAAGGCAAAATTTTACTCTCTTATTTTGACAGCATTTTTTCATAGTGTCTGTATTGTGCTTCATAAATCTCTGAAAAAAATAATTTTTCCTCCAAAATGATAGTCATAATCATAAACCATTGGGGAGAAAACCCAACTCACATTTTTTCCTTTAAATCTTGTTGTAAAGGAGTTAAAGGTTTAGTACTCCTTTAACTCAGACTCTTGTCTACCATAGGTTATTTTTTAATTTCAAAATCCTTTCAAGAGCTTCCTAAATCACCATTAGTTTGCTCATTAGAGATGGATTTTTCCTCCCTTAACTTCAAATGTTAAACTGAAGATGTGAATCAGAAGGTCTGCCAGACACATGAGATGCTGCTTGGACATGAGATCCTGAGCATTAAATATTGATCCACAAGTAAATCTTTTTCAAATCATGAACATAACTTCCTAGAAAATTCTGTATTATTTCCTTTAAGATGGTAGGGACAGAAACTTACTACTGAATAACATTAATTAAGTGAAAAAAAGATCAAAAAAAGATCAAAACCTATTTTCTCTAAATCTAAAAATACAGAGGTAGGAAATGCCTGGTACAAAGGAGGATGGTTCTGAATTGAAAAGATATAAAATATTATTACAGATCTTCTCCAGCTTCTTTAAATCCTTCCAATACTGGAAAAAAAATTTAAAAATATACCAGTAAAGCACTATGGTTCTGATTCTTCACAGCAGAGGTTAGTTCAGCTGTTCCACCACAATTGTTGCTGAGAGCTTGGAGCTCCCCATCCAAACATCAAATAAACACAAGTCAGTGTGCTGTGAAGTAAGGAAGCAGTAAAGCACAGTGTCTCCTCATCTGCAATTAGGAAGCCACAAACTCCAAGCAAACAAGAGGCTTTTTGCTTCTCCTGTGTATGGACAGAGAAGTTTCTCCTGTGCTGGAAGAAAATCCTGCAGCAGCTGCAATCTGCCTCCATGGTGGCCTGTTTGTTGGAACAGACCCTGCTTATTTAGAAACCACAGAAATCCATCCCTGGCTCTGAGAGCACTGCCTGCTTACAACAAGCTCATTTTGCCCTGGCACTGTTAAATTCATTTATTGAGAGAGCTCCAGGCTCTGCAAGCAGAACCTCCCTCCGACCTCCCCTCTGCAAAGTGAAAACAAAAACTGAATAACTGTGAGTGCACAACCAGAATGAGAAGTACTTGAAAACAATAGCTGCTTAGGCAAGCAGTAATTTAAAATATTAGTAAATCAGCATGTGGCTCTGCAAAAGAAGATATTTCAAGCCTCTCCCAATCCCTTCCTCATTCCTCATTGTTCTTCTAGAGGCATGAAGCAGTCAAGAACAGCATTAGGAAAAAGCTCAGTTTAACTGAGAGCTCAGGGAAGCCTCAAGTCCAGGACAGATCATTTATGAATTTGGGGGGACAATAGAAAAACCTGTACTTATCAATATGGGACCTTCTGAAGAAAACTTCTCCTTTTTTTTTTTTTTTCCCCCCCAATAGATATAAACAACATTGCAAAGTGAATTCTGAGATCTCAAGGAATCCCATTAGGACTTGATGTATTCCTATAAAGGATACTCTGCTTCCATCTCCCTAATAGACTTATGTACCACACTTTAAGGCAGCATGCACACAAAATGAGCACAAATTGTTTATACTGCTCTGCAAATCACTGAAGGAGTTATATACAGTAAAGGAGTAATGTACATCAAATTAGCTTGTAAAAGGCAAGGCAGATAGAAGATGAATGGAACAGCAATGCAGAAAAATAAGCTTATTAGTACTGAACTCAGTAGTAATACCCCATTCAGAAGTACTTTAATTAATACCAGTCCTTGAATGCTTGTGGCAACTGGAACAAACAAACAGATTATGATGAGGTGCCAGTGTTTTCCAGCCTAAGCAAATCTTCACATCATTATTTAAGATGTTTTAATTGTCTGTGTGGAGAAATTGTTACTTTTGATTTTACTACACACCCTTAATTTGTTCCTGACTTTCCAAACATTACTTCAGCAGCAGTGCTGGCAGAGAAAAACACAACTTGAGAAAAATGTAACTACTGAGGGCAGCTTAGCAGAACTGATGCTGTACCCCCAGAGTAGGTGCTGAACTGCAGTCAGATAAGAAACAGAGCCAGGCTGCACAAAACATCTCCAGGGCAAAAGATCAGACAGAAAAATTCTCCCAGGCTGCTTCTTTCAAAAATAATGCTTTTATGCTCTGTGGTGAAGTAATTAAGAAACATTTTTTTACTAATAGCTTTTTTCCATCTATTAGAGATTGGTACTCAGCACAGTAGACTCCTTATAGCACAATTCCCTCAACTCCCTCATGATCTTATTTCCTAAATATGGCTCTACAACAAACTTAGCAACAAGCACTCTTAGCAGTAAGTAGAAAAATCTATTTTGATAAACTGACTCAGTGCAATTTTACACTGCATGAGGAAATACTGATTCCCAACATGCCCTGCACATCACACCATCCTTCCTCCATGGCAAAGTTTACACAGATGCTGCACATTTGCATCTTCCATAAGCCAAGCTGTAGCACTAAGCAGCAATTTAACCAGACAATGCATAATTCAGCAGCTCCCCAAACCTCCTTGCTCACAGCCACATTGCACATGCTTCTGCTTCAACTCAACACCATGAGCATCCTTGACAGACACTTGCACATGCACACAGATCTTCTACACATTTCCAGCACTCCCTTCTCCTGGGGTGTTTTTATTTGGGTGATCTGCTCTCACCACTCTCAGCTCTGAATTCCCAGCTATCATGACACTGAATCAATATTGAAATGATTTTCTGGTTGTAGGAGAAGCTGTGCTGTGTGAGATAAAGATCTGCTGGAGCAATGTGGTCCTCCTAAAACCACCTCCATCCCCGGAGTGCAAGCTCAGAATTCCATCTAGCACTGCAGAAAAGAGGCAGGCAGCAGGGGCAGTAAGTTCCTTTCAGCCCATGGATGCTGGGATCCATTTTTCCAAGCTCCTTTTCTGGGGATTCCTGGGCAGCATCCCAGGAATTCCCTGGGCTGCACATATATTACACTTTGTTGTGTCGACTGGAGCTGGTGGATGGAGTTAAAGCAGCAGCAAATAATCCACTTCAGTTGGAAAGGGAAGATAGGAAACAAGGGAAGCTCTCCTGAGCCCCAGTGAAAACTAAGAGGTGAGGGAAGTTATCTTGATTCTTTCAGATGCCCAGCTTATCCACATGTCAGAGGCAGTGTGGTAATGAAACTCAAATTCCTGAAACAAGATCAGCAACTGGAATGAAATCCAGCTGTAAGAAACAGGACCATTGCTCTGAAGATTTCCTTCATGTCTAACTGAAGGTTCACAGCCACTCTTCTACATGGGGCATTTCTGCTTATTAAATACCAAGTGAACAGCATTCAGTGCACCCAGTTCTGCCAAGCCACCCAGACAAAACTCAGACTATTTCTCTGGGATCACAGGTCAAGCCTATAAAATTTTCCTTTTATTCTTTCCAGGAGACAGAGATTATATAAGATCCATCTATTCTGCTGGCACTGTCAGACCTCTGCAACACACAGGTGCTTGATGTATGGTTTTAGCTTCCCAGACATTTTGATACCCTGTCATTCCAATAAGCTATTGAGATTGAAAAGTGAATTGAGAGGAGGAAAATGCCTCCTCTCCTCTGACAGCCACGAAGAATTTCACAAATCCTCTATTCCCACCGAGGTATCAGCAGATAAGCACAAGCTCTATTCCCATTCAGCTGGCACCTGCCCTGTCACAGGAATGAAGATGCACTGTCTTCTTGGGAGCAGCAGGAGAGAATGTGACAAAACATGAAGAGTCATCAAGAAAATCTGCATTAACCTCTGTGACTGTGAAACACTCTGCTGCTGCAGCTCGAGCTAAAACCCACAGTGCAAACAAGATGGATTTGGACAGAGCTGCAGCAGCACACAGAAACCCTTTCTGTGGAAAGCACAGCCTTTCTGAAGGGTTTCAGACCTGCCTGTTTGTGCTCATTAATTGTGTCCAGTGGATCAGGTGCCATCAGGAAATTTTGTCTCTTTATGAAGCCACGCTGTTTGATTTTAATGTTTTGCATGGTGTGCTCATACACAGCTGTGCAGGGCTGCTCTGTGTAGACTGCCCTGTTTAAAAAGAATGAGAAAAGAGGTATTTTCAAAGCTCATTTGAAATTATTATTTGCTTGTCCTCAGCTGCAGCTACTGAGCAGGAGTCTGAGGTGGGCAGATCCACACAAAAACCACGCTCAGAGAAAACTCCAGTGGGTCCCTGTGAGGATTTTCAGACTGGCTCAGTGAAGTCTCTCAGTGCCATCTAAACCTGGCACAGGGTTCCTCAGATTAGCCCTGTCTTCTGAAACAAGCAGACCTCAAAGAACCTGCCACACAGAAATATCAGATTTTCACACTTTGTCATGTTGCCCGTGAAAGCTCAAGGTTTGGGCTTGAGCAGAAATTCATTGTGATGGAATAAAACTGCAAAATCTTTTCCTCACATGAGGATAAAAGAAGATTTTGCTTTCTATTTCTATTTTTTTAATGAAAGACAAGCAGAGGAACAGAGTCAGCAACAGGCAGTGTCCCCTACAGCCACTCTACACAGGATCTCAAGTCATATTTGACTTTATATGGTTTTTAATTCCTCTAGGTGCAGATAAAACCCCACCTACTCCATCATCCTCATACCCCTCCATTCCTGATGAGAGCTGCTGCATGACACACACAGAGTCCTCCTAAAATATCCTAAAATAAAAAAGTCACAAGTAATTTTTTTTTTTATGTTGGGAACGAAGCAGGAAATTTGGATAGTTTTGGAAACCAACCAAAAGGAAAAATTCCTTGTTGAGGAAATGGTGGAGAGGGGATTGTGTGATGCTGCAGGGCAGGATGACCCAGCACTCACACCTCTGCTCAGAGCCCTTGTGAATCAGCCTCCTCCATCTGAAAATGCAGAATTAGCTTTGCCAATTAACTCCACTGAGTTTCTCCACAGGTGCACAGAGGGAGCCAGGGGGTTCCGTGAACCCAAGCAGTTGCTGTTTTGTGCCACCATGGTCCCATTTATCCTCTTTCCTTTTGTTCCTTCTGAAATAATCCTGGTTGGGATGATCATGCTGGATCTGCTCCCCAGAGCGAGATTTTCATCCTTAGGAGCATTGTCTCTGATGCATTACAGTAAATGTGTAAATTTGTTTTGATGTCCTTTTATTCATTTAAACATTGTAATTGCATGACAAAATGAAATGGTCTAAACTGTCAGATCTCCTGCTAGATTTCCCTCTTTTATTTTCAACAGATTTTCTTTTTCCCTTTTCCTCATGATATTTAAAAATATTCCACACAATTCAGAGAATAATGAGAAAGTGTTCCTTTTACTTTTGCTTCAGCAGTAAACTAGAGCATCACTAGGACTAAAATAATAAACCACCATATTTACAGCATATTTAGTCTACAGAACTAAGCAGCTTTGCTATTAGAAATTCAGTTGTTCACTAGATTAGAGGCAGGGTTTGTCTTATGCTTGTAAAATTTGATCAGAATTTCCTTCCTTTTATTCCAAACAGAAAACAATTTCTCCTTTCCCTAGAGCATCCTCTGACAGATATAATAAAATTTCACTGATTCCATGTTTATTATTTGGCAATAAAAGCACAGTTTATTCCCTCCATTGTAAAGATGTAATTAATACTAATTAATCCAATGGGCTTAAGTTCTTATGAATTATCACACCAAATATTTGGCTCCCTCAAATTTTTCCTAAATATATCTTAATATATTAATTCCTTTACCAGAAAGCCTCATCTACCAGTAGCATCCAACTGTACTGTTTTCCTAATATTTAATTAAGGATATTTTACACAGTTTTTTTACTGATCAGTGGATTCCTCAACATGTAACAAGCATCCCAAAAACAGAATTATCAGCAGCTTTTTTTCTTTGAGTTAATTGCAATTAAAGCTTTAAATTTTATTAATTTCACTATTTATATGTACTGATACTCTTAGAAATATAATTTGGTTAAGCCTTAAAAGAATTTTGACTGTTTTTTTCACAATTATTTAATTTACCAGATTGATTAATGACAAATGAAGAATGGGATGTACTCCAAAAGGAAAATTATGAAGAGAGCAATAGAACTTTTGTCAATTATTTCATAAAGAAGAAAAAGTTTCAGTGATATAGTGATATAGAAAAAAACTGGGTCAAGTAATATAAAATCCAATAGATAAAACCAGGAACAAGATAGTTACTATTTCTATGAATGCTGGAGTAGGTAGAAGAATAAAGGAGGAAATAATATTTATTAAAGGACAGAATGGGAAAATAAATAGGATTTGTAGAGACCTCATGAATATGAAATGCTGCACAGGAACCTGGTGTTTGAAAGTGTCATGGGCTCTCTAGGGCATGATTAGGTTATGAAACGGCCACTTACAACCAAAATTTTAAAGCTTGTACAACATGATGATGCTAGGAAAACAAAATATTTTCCAAGAATCTCTGATTTGAAGGTTGGCAATAATGATGGCAGGACAAGATATTTATTTGTTTGTTTATTTGATCAAAAATGAAGAGAAAAAGAGCCAGCACCAGGAGTGACACAATTATTTTAGGCACACTCAGCACACAGAATGGAGTGCAGTAGCAAACCTGAGGTTCTATATTGACTTTAATGACCAGGAAAGGAAAATTTTAAAAGCTGAGAAAATGAGATTGCAATAAAGAAATTAACAGGCTTATTTTAATGACCAGCAACATTTTAGATTTAACCACTGAAGCAAATAATGGACTGGTTTGAATCAGTAGCTCACTATAGTTATATTCCTGCACTCACTAAAACCTTGATCCCTAAACACAACCATCCAGAGGACAGCCACAATCCAGTCACTGGGGAGACTTAAATCTTGAGAAATATTATAATATAGCTGAGAATTATGACCTGAACATGCTGACTAAAGAAATTCAAAGTTGTTACCTGAAGCACAAGAAGCATAATAAAAGCTGAACTATGACATTAACAGTTTGGGTCCATAATTTTGCCATTCTGCATTTTTGGAGATAAACAGCAATATTCCAAAATTCTTCAGAATATACAAGGACAATGGGAAAACTTCTGTTGGTGATGCAGGGAGAATTAATGAAGCCAGATAGTCACTAATCTGCTTTATTGGTTTTGAGGCAATTGAGGAACCTCTATCAATCTAACAGGCTCTCTGAAAATAAATAATAATAAACCTGATAATACCAATTTCATGAGATGGTCATCACCTGAACCAGGTCCATCCTTCAATCAAAGGACAGAAACCAACAAAAGCATTTTCTTCTCCAAAGATTTGAGTTTTATTACCTGAATAAAAGTCTGAGACCCCTTTGGTTTGGCTGGGAGATGGTTTATTTTATCTCAGTCCCTCTCACCAAACCAGTTTCATGATGGGGATTCTTCCTGAGCTCTGACTGCAAGGGCAGCAGCTGCTTCTGCATTTCAGCAAAGTTCCAAATGAGATTCTGCCTTTATTTATACAGAATATTGAGAGCAGAGGAAGATGCTCTAATGGCTCAAGCTCCACTTAGAAATATGAGGGGGAAAAAAGCAGGAATCCCTCACTGGCACTCCAGGAGAGTGTTTTATATTGTTCTGATAGGAAATATTAACATAATAAGTGGCAGGACATGACTACAGCAAGAAGGCAAGCTTGAAGTTTGCTCCACCAAGTAGAGAGCCTGAAAGAGAGCATCTCTCTGTGTCAGAGCAAGGCAATTCAT
The DNA here is from genome assembly GCA_013398595.1 of Tychaedon coryphoeus. NCBI lineage: Eukaryota > Metazoa > Chordata > Aves > Passeriformes > Muscicapidae > Tychaedon > Tychaedon coryphoeus. Next base: position 598,486 of record WBND01000092.1, on the reverse strand, counting down.
CTGCATCTTTAACCTCCTGACAATCTTCCCTAATTATCTCCACCTAACACAAATTTGTTTTCACTCCACCCTTTGTTCAGGTTTGCTCAGGAGTGTTCAGGTTTGCAGCTGACAGATGAGCAGCACAGCCACATAAGCTGCAGTTTCTTAGGAAACCAAATCTAAAAATGAACATCGAGGCTTCTCAGATGCTCCAACCACGGTGTTACAGCTCAAGATCCATGCTCAAGGAGAGTGTGTGACAAAGAAAAACAAGTCCTTTGAGAAGCTGGGGTCTCATCTGTGTCCCCATGGCCTGGCCTCTGTAATTGATAAGTGGATGCTGTGGGGAATTTAAAATTCAACAGCTTAGGGAAGGGACCACAGTGCACTGAAGATATATTTATAAAATACTGGAGCCAGCAGGAGGCAAGCTGCTTCCTAGTCATATTTTACCCCCAAAATACTCTGTGGAGTATTGGTTTAGGGACTTGTTTAAAGGGTGTAAAATATGGCCAGATGGGAGGTTACACGCAGTTGAAAATCTTGCAGTTTTATGAAAGCTATTCCAGTCTTCAAGGTCTTACTCAAAATCACAAGGAGTTTTAAAATTTTTGTTTTTTTAAAGAAAAAATCCACTTCTTTTATTAGCAGCCCAATAACTGGAAATATAAAGATATAATTAAAAATGAACACTCACAGAAAGAAGTAGTTTCTAGGTCTTCTAAACCTCATTTTCTCCTGTTCTTAAAAATTGATTTAAAAAATTATTTTCATGACACAGAATGTTTGGTTTCTTCCTTTTGTTTTCTGGTTAAAACTGTATATTATATTAGAAATGTATGATTAAGGGACAATACTGATTTGTTGTGGATATACAAAACAATAAATAGGAGATAGTTAAATTATGGAAATAGAGTTAAGGCATTCCATAACCATAAAGAGAATTCTATTTATTCCAAGCAGCTCTATTCCAAACCATTAACATTTTTGCCATTATATATGATCAGATAAAACCAGAAAAACCTACAATGACAGAAGATAATAAGGAATAAAGGTGTTGCATCCCTAAATTACATGGCACAATGAAGTTCCATGACCAAAGACTTCTCATAACAGAAGGAAAAATTTTTATAAAGTTTTAAAATTCAAAAAAAAAAAATTAAAAATTTTGTAAAGCACCTGAGAACTCTTTTTGAAATAAAAGAAGCAGCTCTAGAGGAAAAGAAAAGGCAACAGGCATTTCCCTGAATAAGGCTGACCATACTCCTGCTCAGTCTATGATATATGAATTCCAAGTATTATCATTTAGCACATCCTCATAGCTACTTTTTTTTTTTTTTTAAACTCTCTTAGTGGATTTTGTTAAATCAGGAAGAGCCATGTATGACTCAAAAGTTTATTATCCTGTGCTAGGTTATTCTTGTAATTGAGGCTTTGTTTCACTTTTTAACAAAATTTATAAATATTAAGGCTCACCTTAGACTATTTCAATCTTGCTTCAATTACCATCATCTGTTAATACAGCATGAGGAGAATATCACTCCCTGAAAGTTGCTCACTCTCAGCCAATTTTGCAATTTGTCTCTGGCCAATTATTGCATTAAGTGCATTTCCCACCATTCCAACACAAGACCAGCAAAAGCTGATGGGCACCCATAGGTCCCATTTGGAAAACCACTGTGCCCAAATTTGTGCTTTGAACCAGGCTCACACCTTTCAAATCCATCCACACACACTCCAGACACACCCAAAGCACTGCAGGTCCTCCCAATTACTTATTTATTTTTGATTATATATATATTAATATTTATATCTTAATTAATATATACTATATATATATACATTATAAATATAAAATAACTGTTTATTTAACTATTTAGGGGAGAAAAACGTTGTGTTGCACTTGAGTAATGCAAACCACAGAATTTTAGCACAATGAGATTCCATTGCTCCATCAAGGCACTGCCCTGAGATAAAGCCAGAGCTGACTCAGGAGAAATGGGTGATTAAAGTTCAGTCCAGCTGCTCACTAGTTTTACATTCAAAATGCTAATTGTTTCAAAAAAAAGGTGGGTAGAGAAAAATCTAAAGAAAAGAGTGAAGGTATGGATGGCATAAACACATTAACTTCACAGTGTGGCACTTTTATGGTTCAGCATTTTTATGGTTCAGACTGTTTCCTGGGGAACATGTTTGAAAAAAATACTCAGGAGCAATTAGCTCCAGAGATTTATGTATGTTTAGAAATTCCCTGTCAAGGAGGAAGATAAGGTATTTGAAGTACTGACAGGTTCTAGCACTCAGACAGAATGGGGACGGATAAAGGCATGAAAATTTGCTGAAGCCTTTTAAAATAAAGTAATTCCTCCCACAGTAGTATTAATGTCCTACTGCTGTTAGTCTGCATTGTCAGCAAACACCTTAATGAGGAGGTCACAGACATGCTGCTTTATTCTCCAGGTGACATTAAGCCTATTAAATTTATTTCCACCTTATTGACACAATTTTGCATTTGAAAGCGGCTACCGGGTGGCACGGAGCCACTGCAAAGTTATTAACATTGAAACAAAAGTCTAATTTCACAGGAAGCCAAAGGTTCTGAGGGTCAGAATCTGTGATAGCAGGGAGGCACATATGCAGTAGGAACTTTTCCATGCAAAAACAAAACCATTTTTTGTCTGTAATGTGAGGGGATCCAGGTGTAGCAGCAGGCTGATGTGCTGTGCCTGCAGCTCCACACACTCAGAGCTGTGAGCAGCAGAAAAACCAAGGGTGGATCCACAGAACTGCTCCCCACATTTTCCTTGTGTCCAAGGAAAATCAGGGCTCAGTGCTGACCAAAACGTGTTTGACTGAGGGTGGCAGGAGTGGCACAACTACAAAGTCAACACAGAAGCTGAAAAAACTTGATGACGAGGAAAAAAACATAAAGAGAAAATTTTCTTGTGGCACAGTTGCAGCTAAGCACAATAAGATTTATATATTTATAATTTATAATTATAATTCTCTCCAATTTATATAGCTCTTTTCAAATTTTATTGTTCTAAAATTGACAGGGCTGTCAGGTCTGAAATGCTCTCATGGGAGATTCAAATGAAAAATCTATTGACATTTGCAGAGATCTTAACCTAAAATAAATTGTGTCTGGCACTGTACAAGTTGTTTCTTTTCTAAAAAAGAAACAAACAGAAAAAAAAAAAAAAAACACCAAGACAAAACCAAAATTCCTTGACTGACTAAGACTTTTCATTCTGTTTTTCCCTGGGCTTCCCACTGGAATTCAGAATGAATGTGTGCACTGGATAAAGAAGGGAAGAAAGGCTTGCAAGGTAAGAGAGAAATGTTGATTTTGGAGCACCAGCACTGCAGGCAGAGGTTGATATGGGACTGGGATTCAGGATATTTGCTTGGGGGATCCTGCCTATGAAAACTCCAAATGAGTTCCCTCTACAAAGTTGGGAAATCTGCTGTTTGTCAGTATAATTCTCATTAATGTGACACAAATCTAGCAGCTTTAGCAGAATCAGACTTGTCCTTAACTCTCTTCCATCATCTCCCACAGGGGCTTCACCTTCCTCAACAAAAATTTTGTTTTAGGAGCCAGAATGCTTTGGCTTCTCTTCCATCCCACATTAAATCTTTGGATTCTCAATGTTGATCCTATAGGGTGGGTGTGGCATTTTTCATTCACATTCTTTCTGCTGGTCATTTCAATGCATGAAATAGATTTTTCTACTCCCATCACATTAAAAATTAATCTAGCAAAACAAAAAATTAAAAAAAAAAAGAAAATACATTATTTAGGAAGAAAATCGGAACCCATTTGAAGCATCAATTTTTAAAATAAAATATTTATGTTCTTAATTTGAAGTGTGTGGGCTTGTTTGAAATCACTAATTCTGTTTGTTGCTCCATCACACACTCGGGATGGTGCATTTTCAGATGCTCCTTTGAGAACCACATAAAGTACAATACAACAGCAAAACTGTAGAAATTAAAAAAGAAAATAAAACATAAAAAAGCAATCTATTTTACCAGTATGAAATCTTGTGAATAACTTAGGATGAATGAGTACAAGAACCAAAGATTTCACACACACACCCTTTGAACAACCACTTTATCTGTGCTCAATTCTTTATATCTTCACTGGGGATAAGAGCATGTCCTGCCCCCAAGATGCACCATAAGGTAAAGAATATTTTGAACTGAGTCTTCAGGAAACAGCAGAGGTCATAAAATAAATCCAGGTAATTTATGGTTAAAAGAAATCAAGCACTTAATGAGACAGGCTTGGGTTTCTCCCTCCTCCAAGTCCTAAGGAATTACAGGGGGGGTAAGAGCAGAGCCACATCCAAGAGCTATGGTGTGCTGTGATGCAAATAAAACAATTAGGAACCCAGGAATTAATAAAGCCTTCATTTGTGTCACATCTGAAATATCTAACCAATATAACTGGCTTTAATTTGACATTTCTTCCTAGGGCATACGACAGGAATTTAATTAAATCAATACATTTCTCCTCAATGGTAAGGATCCCTTTTTTTTCATGTCTATACTTGCATCTTGACCATTATTAAAGTCAGTAACTCAAGTCAAGTAAATGTGAAAACTTAAAGTAAAAGTCTATGATAAGCAGACAATTATGTAAAAGGTTGGTTTTGGGTTTTTTTTTCTATTTTTAAACAGCATTTTTATTTCCAAGGAGAAAACTTTAACAGCTCAAACTTCTGGAGCTGTTTAATAAGAAGGAGGATATTAGAGAATACAAATAATTATGGAAATAATAGGATTAAATCACTGAAAGTTTTATGATAAACATTTCATCTTGTTTGCAAAGTGTACAGGTGAAATTTTGGGAAATGTGTGTAAGAAAACCCAAACTGCTGCCAGGTGAATGTTTTGATGGACATCCTGGAAATTTTATCTGAATTTAGGATAAGAAATTGTCCTACATGACTGAGCAAGTGTCTTCCTTATGGGACAAATGTCCCTTGAAACTGTTTTTGGTTTTTTTATAAACACATATGAAAAGTGAAACTCTTTGATTTAATAGTGAGAAGATCCTGGTTTAATTCTGTGGATGAAACAGTGAGAGTGAATCAACACTCAAAGACCAATATCCACAAAACTCACTGCAACACACCACAATTCTCATTTTATGGTCCAGCTCTGCATAAGCAGAGTCCCAGAAAAAAAGGAAAAGAAAGGGAACAACAGCTTACTTGGAAAAGAAAGAACCAAGATGGGCTTCTTGCTGCTTCACTACAGGAAAGTACAAAATGGAATGGGAAAAAAACAAAACAAAAACAAACACAAACTGGAGTATTAAACCCTCTCCAGTACAAAAGGGAAGGTGTGGATGCAAAAGTTGGTGCTTCCCTTCCACCAGCAACCAAAATAGCTGCAGAAAAGTTTATTATCAGGGCTTATATCAGACTGGATTCAGTTCTTGCAAGATCCTCTTTTCTTGATTTGAGGATAATGGCTTTTTCTAATAATTTTATGTCTAAACCAACTTTATGTCTGACCAGTTCCTAATAAAAATCTCCCACAGGTGCAGTCCTTGCTTTAATGTGAAAAGGCTCAATCTACCTATTCCTTAGCAACCAGTTTACTCTGGGTATAAAGCAGCATTATTTCTAGAATTCAACCTGATTGCAGTGATCTGGGTTGTTCCTGAGGAGAACTTATGATATTTTTTGTCATTTGCAAAGTAACTTTTGAAGCATAAAGAAAAATGCTTTTTCTTTTCCTGTGTATTTCCACTTGGCCCAATCAGCTTTTCAATTCAAAAGATGGGGAGTTGTATGGTTTTGGTTTTTTTATTATTAATTTGCTCTTGGATCCTAAATTAAAGTGAAACAAATATAAAAGGCATTCTTCAAAAAAAAATATTCTGCACTCATCACCATTTAAACAGATCAGACAAACAAATCCACCTGAAAAGGAGCAGGATTAGGAAAATAACCAGGCTGAATTATGCTTTTAACTTTAGAAGTGATGGTTGTGTTTACCTCCAGAGAGCATTCAGAGATAAATGGCTGCTATTAAAGGGATGATCTCATCAGCACATGGCAGCCTTCCTCTCCTCACACACTGTGAAGAAAATAGAATTATCCTTCTTCTTGGAGCCCATCTCATTTCCTCATGCCTCACAAACTGGGAGGAATGAAGGCAGCCTCATCAAGTGTGAGCTATCATGGAAAGGACAGGTCAAAATATTTTCATTCACATTTGTAGATGAGCAGAATTTCTAATAGGATTTTAATTAATTCCTACAGAAATCTCCTTTTTTTTCTCCTCAAATGGTGATGGAGTGGGAATCTCCAAGGAATCTCAACTGTTTCATGCCTCAGACAAAAGTCAAGATGACTTTTTGTGTCCTCAAACAAAAAATAAATAAGAAAATATATTCCACATCACCCATGCTCTAACCAGCTATATTCTCACTGACTCTTAACAACTTCCTGTGCAAATTAAACTTGCACTTTCACCCCCTAATTGAAGTTGAGTCTCAAGCAACCCCAAAAGTCATGTACAGGCAAAAACACTCTTCAAAGAAAAGACCCTTTGATTTAGTTTTTACTTAAAACTGGCACACAGTGCTCCTCTTTCACAATTCAGTCTGAGAGAGAACACACAATGGAGAGACATCAACGTGAAAAATACTTATTGATGGAGGTAATGAACTATTTCTGCAGAGCAACCAGGAAAATCTTTATCAATTTATTTGTCCCCAAATTGGTCCAAAATTTAATTTCCATTTTACTCTCTGATTTATAACATATGCAAGGCACTTAACAACTCTACACCAATAAAAAATCTATAGCTAAGTTGTCTGAGGATTGGGAAATTTATTTTCTTAAATATTTTAACATGCTCTGAAACCAGTAGATGAACTTTGTGTGAATAGAAAATATTACTGGATATCTCTGTGAGAAAGAAAAAAAATCTTGTTTTAAAGTTGCCATTAGTTAAACAAAATGTATAAAAAAATTATAATCCAGCCCTTCCCCTGCATTTTGATATGCTTCACCAATATTTTTTGTTTCTTTTTAAAGTCACCAGCACATGGGAAAAGTTACAGGTTTTATTTGCATCTGGACAGTCAAAAGCTATTAGAAGTATATAGGAATTTATATAATTTACTTGTAAATTTAACAATGTATTTTTTTCAGTATACACTTGCCAAAGCAAACTGGAACAGAAACAAAAGCTGCTGTTCCTAGAACAGATGTTATAAAGACATAAAGGCCAAAATAAAAACTGACAAGGGATTTACAAGCTAGTTTATTATACCTTCCACAGAAAAAAAAAAAAAAAAACAAACTGTGTGAAAATTTTTCTCAGGTAACATAATGGATGAATGAATGGTTTGTAACTGAATTATTTCATTTCATTTGAACATCTGTTTAAAGAAATGGATACATACCTTCCAAACTCTGGAAAGTTCTACAGTTAAGTACAGAAGAATTGGCCAAATAATGGGACACACTCAGGGAGAGGTTGAATCATAAGTGATTTTTCAAAAAATTCAATTCCAGAAGTTCATGCACGTTTTCTAAAATTATTTTAGTGCAAATTTAGGAAGATTAGAAGGAGAGAGGAGATAAAAAGTAAAGGTGGGACTGAACAGGTGAAGAATGAATTTCCACTGGTTTGCACAACAAAAACACATTCACAGGTAAGGGAATGACCAAACTCACTTGATCATTCAGAGGTTCAAATTATCTTGGTTATTTATTGTGAGTATAATTCCAGGCCTCATCTCCAGTGGAGTTCCACTGAGGTGATGGGGCACAGTGATGGGCTTAGCTCAGGTGGGTGCAGCTGTGCAATGCCATAAAAAGAAGAGCCATAAAATCCCATAAAAAGTCATCCAAGGCCATAAAAAGAGTGGGATCAACACAAGGAAAGCAGCAGAGACCCAGCAGGGCCTCCAGGGTGACACCAGAAAAGCATCTTCAGGGCAAACTGCCCTCTCCTGAAGATTATTATTATTATTATTATTATTATTATTATTATTATTATTAAGTTCTCTGTTCAGCCAGGCTGGAGGTCCCCACCAGCTCATCTTTCAGCACAGGGCTGCTTTGTGCCTTTTGAGATTTCCCTCTTGAGGAATATCCAACCTGCATGGGCTCCTTCACCCTCCAGGAATGCTCCCAAAAAGATTTTTTTAACCAAAAACAGGCCAAGCTCTGTCCTTCACAAGCCCAAGGCTGCTGACACCCCTCCTTACTCCAAATTTCATGATCACCATTCCCAAGACAATTTCCAACAAAATTAAATCACAGAATGCCTTTATAGCACACCAGACTTATGGGGAAAAGTTTTTTTCCCTTGGAAGACCTCAAGTATTAGAGATATTAGCACCACCATTAAAACAAAAAATAAACACAAGCTAGAATATCCCATAGCTTTTCATTTTCATTCTGAGGGTTATCAGATTGTTAATTACTTCAGTAATCTCAGAGCAGACAAACAAGCGGCCCAGATCCAGCACTGACTGAGAGATCTCACACTCAGTAACAATCAAAACTAGTGAATATTGGTATTTTTCTGAATGTCTGGGAACACTGTGACTTTGAAGCCAAACAATATTAATAAAGAGATAATCAATAAAATAAATCTGGCTGCAGTTTCTCCCGATAATAATTACTCAGTCACTAATACCATACTTTTAGAAATTATATCTAGCTTGGTGGGTAGTAAATATGACCCTTACTGACAAGAACAGCTTTGCAGTTATATGCAGCTGCTGCATGTATTTTATACCTGTTTGAATTCAATTACAAAATAAAAGTATCCTCTGTCTTCCTTGATGCCCTTTGAAAATTGCTTTTGCCATTTATAACATTCTCTTTTTCTCTCTTGGAAGAAGAGAGTGTTGGAGAAAAGTAATGAGGAACTACAGTGAGTAAGGGAAACACCATTCTGCAAGCCTGAATTTCTAAACCTAAAATCTGGGGGTTTGTTTCATGATTGAGCACCTCTTTTCAAATGCAATTTATGCTTGCACACTGAAAATTAGGTTATTACATATATTTGCATACTCATATTCTCCACTGCTATATGATCAAGGAAAAAATAATACATAATGTGATCTTTGACATTTTAATTAAAACCTATTTAAAAGTCCACAGCAAGCAATGAAGTCTAAATTTTCTAATTTTCTCCCTAGTTTTAACCTGCACTACAACTGTGTCATGAATTCATGTAACCATGGATAAAAATCCCTCACAGAGAAGAGCATGGGCTGAGCAAAAAATTCTGGGCCTGATACCTAATTAAGATATACTTTCTCCTGATGAAGAAAGTTCTTCATCTGTTACTGTGTGTTGCAGTGGTTCAGGGCTATATTTAAAGGACCATTAAAAATGTACCTGAAGGCAAAGTCAATCTTTATATTTGACAGCTTTTTTGCAGTAAGCAGCAAAGTGAATATTTTATTGCTTTATGATCTAATGACCGTTCTGTTTAATCTTAATGGAGTAAAGACGAGCAGGAAAATATGCTTAGGGGATATACTAATACATCAATTATGAGAGTGGGAAAGTACTTTAAAATAGTGCCAGTAATCCATTGTAAATGAACATCTCAATAAGCACCCCTAGCCACAGGAAGAGCTGAAGGAGATGCATTAAAAATCTACTCAGATTCTGCTCATTATAGATATGTTCTTCTCAGCTCTTCAGTAATGCAGCAATCACATAATTAACTTTTGAAAAGAGAAGCATTTAAAGCAACTTGTATCTATGGAACACTGCAGGCTCTCCCCTCAATTTGTTCAGTGAAAATGAATTTTCCACCTCCTTTCCTTAGCTCTGTTGCAAAAGGGCTGAGACAGAGTGGCATTTCTCCTGAAGGTACTGCAAAAGTACAAACATGATTCCATGAAACAATCAGACACTAATTTTTGGTTAAAAGAACAGGTAAAGGAAGATTAATAAACTCTGACCCTGCTTAACTGAAAACACTACCCCATATCAAAGTGGACACTTGTCTCCCCTGGAACTTCACCCTGAAATGATGACCTGAATTTTGCCTGGGAAGGTTTTACTTCAGTAATTTTGGCTTAGAACTCTGCCCTGTCATGACATGAGATGGCACAGCCCAAAAGATCTGTACATCCCAAACCCACATTCCAGCTCCAAGGAAAAAGTTTACAGAACTTCCAAGGAAAAAGTTTACAGAACTTCCAAGGAAAAAGTTTACAGAACTTCCAAGGAAAATCACAGGGCCTGCTGTGCAAATGTGAAGAACTGATTCAAGTGATGAAAGTGATGAGGAGCCTCTCAGCTGAGTCTAAAGAGCACTGATACCACGTGCAGAAATTCAGTAAAGGATGCCTCTGCTCAGGAGCTCTCAGGACAGAGAACTCTGGTTTTTATCTCCATAGAATGGCTTCAGTCAGAAGGGATATTAAAGATAATTTCATTCCCAGGGTGCTCAGAGCTCCATCCAACCTGGCTTTAAACACTTCCAGAGATGGGGAAGCCACAGCTTCTCTGGGCAACCTGTGCCAGAGCCTCCACATCCTCACAAAAGAGAATTTTTTCCTAATACACAATCCAAACCTACTTTCTTTCAGTTTGAAGCCATTCCCTGTCATTAAATGTCCTTGTAAAGAGTTTCTCCCCATCTTTCTCTGCATTTGTCTACAAAAGCCCCAGTGAATAAACCACCCGTGAGGCTCCTGACTGAATTAAGAAACAGGAATATCCTTGCCATGAATGTGATGTGAACTAATTCTGCCAACGTTTTATGGAGAGAGAAAAAGAAACAGGAAATATCAAAAGTGGCAGTTGATAGATACTTTACTGACAGATTTTTTAATCTTATGAATAGGTATCTACTGTGGGTTTAGTTCTTTGCCTGTATAACTCAAATGAAAACTTTTTATTTGACTAATAACATAGCAAACTATAATTTTAGGGGGTGATTATTAAAGTTAATTTATATGGGATGTAGAAAAATTGCATTTCCATTTGCAAAATGAAAAAGCCTCCGTACTACAATTCTAAGACGGTCTGTGTGTGGGATTCAAATTCCTACTGTTAAAAAAAAAAAAAATAGTTTCACTTTTCCATCAACACAAGCTGTTTCCTGAGTATTTCAGCACAAAGTCTTGTCATATAGCTTAAATAACCAAGAGATTTTATTTTTTTGCAGCATTATGGATTTTTTTAAGCCAAAGAGAAATGAAGATATAGCAATAAACCTCAATGGCAAATAATTTTTTTTTAATTCCTAGATGCCTTTCTTAATCTAAAGTGATTGATAACAGTGGAACATCTAGTGATGCACAAGCAGATTTTAGGTAGTGGATCTGGTTACATTTGTATGTCTAGCTACAGCCTTTTGTTGTAGTTTACATGGATAAGAAAATTATTATAAACAGTTTCCTCATGCCTAAACATTAAGCTATGCATATTAAATGGACATGTAGGTCTTTGTATATTTTACATATTTATACACACAGACATATTCTGCTTTGTGTACATTGCTTTTAGCTGATGATGACAAAGACCTATTTCTTCCTTTGGTTTTTATTTTAAAAGCACAAGTAGTTTTATTTTAAAAGCACAAGTTTTATTTTAAAAGCACAACTTCCTGCAGTACATCATGAAGTTTTCAGCAGAATGCACTGCACACAGCTCTGGAGGAACAAAAGCAAAAAAAAAACCATGTGTTCTGAAAATTGCTGTGAGAAACTAAAGCTGTGAGTAACAGCTGAGTATTCAAACTGAATTAATTGTTTTGGAAGAACACTAAAATGCTGTGGTTTTGATGTTTTGAAGCATAAATTTGGGGAAGAAGAAGCAGTGCACTGCAAAGAGCCAGTGGATGTGAGTCAAATGGGATTAGAAGTACAAGGGTTTGCCTTCCACCTTCTGCAAACCCATGACTGCCCATTTCCCCTGTCCTCTCACCCCCACAGAAAATTTGCAGTTCTGATTAAGGTATGCTGAAAATTAAATACTTCAGGAAATCATCCATCCTCCTCCTCTATCCCTTCACTGTCCACTAATGTAGGAATATATATCCAAACAAGAGCACTAAAATCCCACCTCGTATCATTCAACTTAAACCATCCTAAGGCACAAATGCACTCACTCTTTCTGAATTCTTGCTTGCTTTAGAGGTGCAGCTGTCAGACATTCAATAAACAGCCCCCAAGCCTGCAAATAATATCAATAATTGATCTGGCTTGTGAATTAAAATAACACCAATAATTGTGTAGCCCAAGTGCTCTTTCAGCCTATAATTTAAAAATTCTTAAAAACTCTTCCTTCTTTCCACATTTCAACAGAATTCAAACATGAAATTTTAAATTGTTTTTTTAACTGTTGAATGCACTAAAAATATTGAAAGTTTTCAAAAATTCAGTTATAAAAGAAGGAGGGAATCATTGCATCCTCAACATCTAAATTAGTATTGCCAGCTAATTTTACAGGGGAATATAGCACAGATAACAATTTTAAGATGCATTCCATTTTGTGTACAGACCAATTTATGCAGTCTCTTAGCTAATTTTTTTTGTCCTTTCCTAAGATTGAGGAGTATTTTATAGAAGAAATCATGTTAAGAGGTATAAACTGATTTTTCTAAACTTGATGATTTCCTTTATTGCTGAGGTCTAAGGTGTTCAACCACCCCTGAGACAACTTCAGGTACAGTGATGTCCTCACTCAGAAAGAAAACAAACATTTTGAGGTACTCAGTGTTTATTCAGGCAAACCACCAACTTCTTTGTGGTACAGCCTAATTTCTCCCTTAAATTTCCACATTTTTATTTGAAAACAGATTTTCTACTGAATATTTCTAGTCATGAATATACCTACTTTTGAACTCAACATTTTATATCATCTGCTGAAATACTGGCATCAAATAGTGATGAATGTCAGTGCAATAACAACTTGCATGGGACCCTCTCTCCTCTTGTCTCCTTTCCAGTAATTTCTGTGTGGTTTTTTTTTCCACAGAATGTTCCTGGAATAGCAGAATACACCCCACAGCAGAATACCCAAGTGAGGGCATTTATTTGAAGATATCACTGACTGAGGGAAGAATATAATAAGCTGGATTTAAAGGAGAGAGCTGACTGAGGAAGAATCCAGAAACATCATTTTAAAAGGAATCTGGAGAGTTTGTAACCAGCACTTAATTACATTATCAGACATTTTCATCCTGAGTTAACCCTTGAAGCAGTTTCAGGTTGCAGCAGATATTCCAGTCCCTAAATTCATGCACATGTTATTTTCCATCCATATTTGAGTGGTGAACTTTAAGGAAACACACAACCTGCAAAATGTCATTCTTCCTGAGCTAAAAATTAGTCAACAATATTAACCTCCCCACTATTAAAAATAAGTATTCCTGCTTCTGGTTTTGACTGGCAGAAGCTGCAACACATGAGAGTCCTTTTGGATTCAGGCTAGAAAAGCAATCTAGGAAAACAAAGTTAAAACTTCATTTAAAGATTTATTAATATCCTCCCTACTCTGTGTCTTGAACCAGTTGATCCATTACATATTAATACAGATGTAACATAATACCTGAACATTTCTGTTCTCTGAACAATAAATGCAGTAAATAAATAAATTTCAGATCTCTGTGATCTAGATATCCAACTGAGAAGAGCTGTCTCAGAAAAGGACACAGGCTAAGAAATGTTCATATGTATGATGTTGGCTCAGGGCATTTTTCTAAGCGTTCTGCTGAAATTTAGGTGGAAATAAGTTTTTGAAACAGAGTGAGAGCTCTGAACTGAGGTTCCTAGCAAAAAAAGCCACAAAAAAAGTTAATCCCAGAATGACAAACTTTGCACTGTGAGTTATTTCCTTAGTTTTTGTTTATGTTGAAAATTTGTCTGAATAACTAAGCATTTGCAAGTCAAATGAGCTGCAGGACTCTCCAGCCTCAGCAGCTACTGCATGCTGTTCCTTTGAACAATATTTACCATGCAACAAGAGAGAAAACAAGGCAGACCCTGTGGTTCCTGACAAATGCTGCTAATGAGGGTGCAGACCCTTTTTAGCCTTTACAGCATCTCCTTAAGGCACTGCATTTTAATTACTGCTTGAGCCACTGCAGGGGAAAGTATTCAGAGACAAATCAACATGTCCCTAATTTAATTTCATTTTTGGTGGTGCTCTGACCCTTTATAAGCAGGCTTTGAGTTTGGGCAGTGTGTCCCACAGAAGGAAGAGCCCAAATATCTGCTCTGCACACCTGACAAACAACTCAACATTTTTTTTTTTTTTTGTGTTACTTCACATTCTGCTTGTTCTACAATATTTAAAATACTAAAATTAGCAAATAATGTCTTGCAATCCAACCATATTGTCCCCAAACAGGTGACATTTCCTTGTGACTTTCATCTCTGTGTGCTAAAATTATTGCATTCCACCCAAAAGGATGGATCTACCAGAAGTGTTTCCTCCTCCAGCATTTTGCTGCAACCCAGACAGGTATCAAAGAGCCAGAGAAAATCTTCATCAGCTTTGACAGCTCTTTGCTATTACAGAGATGGAAAAAAGGGTAGGAATTTTGACAGGCCTCATTTCTACACAATTTAATATCAGAATTCACTGAGAAGATGGGTCTTTGAGTAAAGCTTACTTTTTTATTCTTGAAGGGTCTGCCTTCTGAAAAAAAAAAAAAGTTTGAAGATCTTTTATTCAAAGAGAACTTGATTACTGGATTTCATTGAAAAGGAGTGTTTCTCCCTGTTTTATCAGAAATGGAGGGTCTGTGATGATTAGAAGAAAACAAGCAGCAAGGAAAATTGAGGTAAATGAAGGAGAAATTAAATGTTGAGCTAACTTAACACCATAACTCATTGTTTGGTTATGCAAATTATTTCATATCAATTACTGGGTAATTATTCAGAGGGCAAAGCCTCAAAGACTCCCATAAAAGTTAGAGGTGTGAAACCTCTGGAATTCATTAAGAAAGATGAGAGCTCACAAGGAGGAGTTTTAAAAATCAAGGTGCCTTATTGATTAATCAAATAGCACTGGCTGCTAAAAGCACAGAAAATTAAAGTTAAAAAAAAAGGTTTAATTTTCCAAATATTATCTCTTCCTGTTTATTATCAGAAAGAAAGCCTTCAGATGAGGGATGAGGGAAGGAAGGAAGAAATGAAGAAAAAAAGGCATTATTTTGCTAAAGTTTTGACCAAAGGCTAAATAAAAGTTTGAAATTGTATTCTGCCTGGTGTTCCAAACCAGGGAGATGACCACAATAATAGAAAAGGTATTTTGTACAAAATGTGTTCAACATCTGCCAGCTCTCACAACCCCAGAGGCAGAAGAACCACACATGGAGCAGCTGTGGCACAAGGACTGTGCTCTAATCACTGAGAGTTTATCTGCAGCACGCTGGTATTTTCAGAGGACTCAAACACATTTTTCTATTCAGTTTTTATTGGCTGAACCAGTAAAAGTGTGTTGAATCTTCCCTGTTTTGGCCCAGAAAACAATAAACCACTTAAAAATGGGTTTGTCAGAACTTAATTTTGTGAGAGTGTCATTACCCTCAATGGCTTTTAGAGTAGCAAAAAGTGTTTTGTGGCACAGAATGCACCAGTTCATTTTTTACTAGAGAAGCACATCTTTTTTTATCATGAGATACAAAAAAAGAATGGAGTTGGGATGAATATTTTTGGTTGTTTTTTTAAAGCAAGCAACACCAACTGAATAATTCTAATTACAGTTTCCAGCAGAAGTTTATGAAAAGATGGAAGCCCCCCTAGAAGAGGTGTTCTGAGCCCTGCTGTATGACTTATTTATTGGCACATAAAGCTCCTCTTCATGACACAAGAAGACAGCTATTTCTTTCTGCCAGAAATACTTTATGAAATTTAGCACAGTATACAAGGGTTTCAACATTTCTAATTACCAAAATGCCAGAGATTTTTGAATCATTACATAAGGTATATCTTCCAAAAGGAACACATGATTAATCTACCATCCAGGCTTTTCAAAAGGCATTAAAAGGTACCATAATTCACAGCAGAGGTGTATGCACAGAGAGCAGAGGAGTCTGACTGAGCAAACAGAAGTCTAGAAGCCAATTTATGACTGAGCAGCTTGATCTGCCCAGAATTAGAATAAATATCCCATTAAAACCATGCTGGCAGGCTGTAACTAAAGTGGAAAGCAGCTGGGACAGAGCTCTGCTGCTTCACAGCCACACCAAGTCCAAAACCACTGAAAATTTCTCTGAATTCTGAAAATCTAGGTTTCTTTACACAGAAACCCAAAGGGCTTTTGGGCTGTTTGGAAGAGCAGCAGCTTTTCATTCCAGCTTTTATGGCCACTGTAATTTTCCTGCCTCTGAAATCTGGATGGGAGCAAAAATGCCCTCCCTGAGAACTGAGGAGAAAGGGGATGTTGGTGCCATTCCCTGAAGGTTTGGTCAGGCAAAACCAAACCAATTCCTTCTGGTTCCCATGGGAAACAAGAGCAGCAGGAATATCAAAATTACTTCATCTAAGCCCTTTCATGTGTTTCAACCTCCCCCTGCAATGAAGGCCAAGCCACCAAGTTGTCACTAATTTTTTAGCTCCTTTAAACAAACACAGACTGAGCTATTTCAACAAAAATCAGTTTTCCCACTGCAATTCCCCTAATTCCCAGCTATTGTCAGGGGTGTCCTGGTCTCTGAGGTGAAGTGTTCAGGGAGAAGTTTCAGCTGTTCTGCCAAGCACAAGCTGAACCTCCCAGGCTGGCTGATTTTAACCTCCCCAAGCTGATTCAAAAAGCAAATTTGTGAGCTTCTCTCAGTAAACACAATAATTTGCCCAGTGCTTTAATAAAAAAGTGATCAATACCCTGCAGATTCCTTTTTGTAATTCAGGTGATTTACCAGCTTCAGGCAGGAAAATCTAATGACCCCATCCTTCTGTGGAAGAATACAGCAGTGCCTTACAAAACAGATCATAAAATGATAATTATTCAACTGAGACACTGAAATGATTTAAAAAAAAATAATCAATCAATCATGATGAATCCAACAACGAATTAGTTTTAATTTTTACTCTCTTTTCTTTTTTTTTAAATTAAAACATCCAAATTAGGACTATTTTGTAAAGATAAATATTTGCATGAGCCATAACAATTGCATATTTTTACTTTTTTTTTTTATATAAATTTTTTCCTGTTTCAATTCACACACACAATTTGAACAATCCTGTGTCTAAAGTTTTACAAGCATCTTCCTGGAAATCAGAACTTGCTGTTCTGAAAGTTCTGGAGGCCACACTCAGCTTTCATCTGAGGATGCTGAAGACAATCTAAAAAAATCACCCCACTGACTGATATTTCAGAGGGCATTAAACCAAACCTGTAAGAATGTCACCTGTGGGTCCATGGGGAGCATGCAGAGAGTACACTCTGCATTTTCTGGAGAAAGATGCAAGCTACAGAATATTACTTACCTTGGTTTAAAAAAAAAGAATTGGTGGCAAAGCGACTGAATATTTATTCAGAAATAATTAGGTAAAGCCAAATCACTTCTCTTAAGGAGAGAGATATTCAAAACAATGTTTCTATTTTTTCTCATCAGCCTAGGATATGAAATTTAGAATTACACTTTACTCCTCCTGATTCATGTTTTAACCATCTTGTTTGTTCATTTGCTTAAACACAGAAATCCCAATTTGAATTTCCCTTTCAGATTTTGCATTCATTTTCGACGAGCCAGTTAATCACAAAATGGGTTTAAGAGAAATCCGAATTTCTCAAAACAGAGTGGAAGTGTGAATGTATCTGAGAGATATGTGAGGTCAGTGCACATTCTGCCCCTCACATAATTCCTCTTCCAGCCTTTGTTTGTTCATTTATAACCCCTGAAGAACGCATGAATTATCCCATTGTACACTCCGAGCACTTGACAGATTGTTTTAGTGAAACTCTCATGTGCCCTGGCTTTCCTTCCAGGCTGCCAGGAACAGTTTAACAAAAAGGCTGATTAGTTCCTTTAAGTTCTTTCTCCCAGATAAACAAACCAGAGAGCAAGTTTCCAGGATCATCCATGCAAAAACCCCACGTGGGCTCTTTACAGTGACAGCACCAACCAGAGCAGCCCAAGGTGCCAGCTCAGGAAGAAAAGATGATGATGATGATGATGA
>WBND01000092.1:553668-570772 GCA_013398595.1 Tychaedon coryphoeus | reverse complement strand
CTTTTCTTTCTTATTTTTTTTTCTTTTTTTTTTTCCCCCATAGAAACGGCTTTAGATTGTTTTCCTCACTCCTTTTGTCAAATCCTAGCATGAAAAGAAATACCCTTACTTTAAATTACCTGTGTGGGTGTAGTGATGTGACAAAAGAAGTAAGGAAGAGGATTTGTAAGGATTGTTCCTATGACATTTTTTAGGCTTACATCAAAACCATTAAGTACAATATTAGCATTACATCTGAATAAAACAGTTCTTGTCAGAGCTGGTGAGGATCCCCCAAGTTTTACTTGGGTGTTGAGAAATAATAATAATCTACTGAGGTGCAGATAAGACACTCATCCTGCTCTATACCACCTCTGAGTTAACCTTGTCTTGCCCTTCTAGCTATCAAAATTATTTTAATTATTTCATGCCTCACTGATTTAATTACAGTATGATAAGTTGCTTCCCCACCCAGAAAGCTACTGAGAACAATTAGCAAGATGTTAAGTTTGTTTTCTTTTTTGGGTTTGTTGTTTTTTTTTTTGGAGAGAAAGAATTTCTAAATATACCATTTACTTTAACACTAGGAAGTGATGTGAAAACCACGAGTTTACATCTACTGTAATTTTGTTGATGCCACTGGGTTTTGTCATTCTAATGCATTATTTAGGATGTTCTCATTTTATTTCCTTCTATGTTTTCTTTTAAAAAAAGCCAACTCTGTTTCTGACAAGGTCAGGGAAAGCACAAACTCCCAGAAGTTTGCCAACAGTATTCACTTCTTTCTCTAATATTTAGGAGACTTTTATTAAAAAGAAATTAAAATTCCTCTAAAAGCCTATACAACCTTTTAGCCAATAGATGTCCAGCAATTTTTACCACATTCTTCAAAGTAATTTTCAATTAGGAAAGTGTGCTGTGTCAGCCAGGACAGGCTCCATCTACACCAGAATCTGTCAGCTGCCACCACTGACAAGAGCCAGCATTCTAAAAATTTGCAGCTATTTCTTTTTTAATGCATAACTTAGAAGCTAAAACAAAAGATGCATTTTTCATTGTTGTTTTGCAGGGTTTGTGTAATTAATTTATTTTAAGTCTGTTGTTAACACAATTTAAACAAACCAAGCAGACTTGATATTTGATGTTGGATAAAACACAGTTTTGAGATGAAGTTTACCAGTGTTGCCATAATTCCACATTTACATCCCTGCACAGGATGAGGATCTTTTCTCCAAGAGATTAGTCTCAGGAAAAACAATAAAACATGTTCACTTCTAAAAACTTCAGCACATAAATACACACCAGAGCATCCTTCTTCAGTTTTATTAAAAAAAAAAAAAAAATAAAAATTAAGCATGACCATGAGCACCAGTTAATGAAGCCAGAAAAAAAAAGTCCCCAAACTTTAGAAAAATTGTTCTAAATTTTTAATATTTAAAAAGGATGAAGTAAAAGAATTTGAAGATAAAACAAAAAGTAACAGAGCAGTCATTCTCCCACTATTTTTAAAAGCTGTCAACTAGCAATATACTGAAATTATGTTTAAATGAGTAAATTATTTGCTTGTACTGAAAAAAAATTTGTTTTTCAAAAGCAATATCCTAACAAAGCCCACCCATTCATCAAATACTGATTTATGGATAGTCAGAAGCAGGAATCTAATTTGGAATAAAGTATTTGATGTTTTCATATCCAAAAAAAAAAATCTTCACTTCATTTGAATTGACAGGAGCCCGAAGGTGAACGCCACAATTAATGTGACAAATTAACACCCACTGAAACAAAGATAATTTAATATTAAAATGCTTAATACTGCTTCTTAAAAGAGACCTTACTGTGATGAATGTATCTCCCTGAGGAGGTTTTTGATGCAGCGTTTTAGTAGTTGAGGTTAAGGAGTGGAACTGGAGCCACCAGAAGGGACTTGTCAGTTCTTTAGAGCAGCTGAGACACAGATCTCATCTGTCAAGAATTAATTCCTGACACAACTGAGTCTCATCTACCTGTGCTGCTCTGACAGCTGGCACTGCACAGCCTGCTGAACACTCAGCCACAGAATGCCAGGAGATGCTGGGATGTGAAAGAAAATGAAATGAAATGAAAAATGAAAGAAAATAATGGACCAATACCAGCACTGCTGTTGGTGGCTTTTCCACTTCCCTCATTCTGAAGGGGTGGTATATTGGGAAGAAATTCAAATTGTATTTAAGGACCACGCTGCTCGTGCAACCTGTAATTATCCAAGAAATATGGAATGAATCCATTAAATTCCTCTATGTTTTAGGGCTGTTTTCAGCCAGCTTCTCCCCCTGCCCATTGTTTCACACCTGCTTGTGGCTAAGAGCAGTGCCTCGAGCTCATACAAGTGCTCTGCTTGCCAAAATCCCTTGCAGTGGGGATTTGCAGCAAATATTGTTGCCAGACTTTGGTACACAGGTTTTTGGAGAATGCAGTGGCAGGGAACCTGTACATCAGGGTTTTTGTCTTCCCATTTCAGCCCCAAAAATGCCAAAATCATACAAGCTTCTCATGTCTGATTAGCTGCCAACTAATTAGCAAGGGCGCTGATTGCACTTTGGCTACAGCAGAGGAAGCAAATGATGGAGAAAGAATTGCTAAACACGTGGAAACCAGAAAAATACTGTCAGAGATAAGGAAAAAGCAGTGTTGAAGGGTACAAAAACAGATAGGAAATGGATCAAAAAGTGTCCAAGACATGCACAGGAAGGGTGAGAACCAAGGCCAGGCACATCTCTTTGCTGCAGCAGTGGATTGCCAGACTGTGGGTGTGATTATATTTAAATTACAAACATTAACACCCTCCCAAATCACTCTGGGGTAATGAAACTCCTTGGAAGATAGTGATTCCTTTCCATGGTGATTTTAAGCATTTTCTACACAACAACATCCAGCAGCAGGGAGAGGAAACAAACCCTTAGAGTCCCAAGGAGCTTTTTGCCTCAGTGGGGTTCCTGAAGTCCCATTTATCTGGATGAAGGTCAGCATTTCATAGGGGAAGTGATTACAACTGTGCTTAGAGGAGCAGGGATTAAGCAAAAGATCCAGAGTCTGTATCTCCCTCAATCATCAGGACAAGGAGAGCACATGAATAAGACTATTAAAGGAGCATTGTGAACAGTAGCAAGCAGCAATGACAGGGATTAGAATGATAAATCACCCTTTATATGGAGAAGCAGGCACAGGCTAGGAACTGGAATTTGGCCCTACCACGTTTTATTTGGAACAAAAGTGCAGTTAATTAGATTCTTAACTTCATCAGAAACTCCAAGAGGGAGATGTTTTAATGTGGATAATTGAAATACATCAAGTGTGATTAGAGATGCAGGAGGAAATAGAGATTTTCATTGTTCAGACTGTGGAAAAAAGCCAGGGTGCTCCTTCAGGCTCCTGTATGGGACCCAAACCATTATGGGTTTGAGACTGACAACCAAGCAGTGCCATCTAAACATTTCCAAATGTTGGTCTAAGCTTTGAAAGTGAAGCAACAAAGAAAACAAATGTCTTGATCTTCTAGACAAAAATCTAAGGTGTAACTGTGTGATTTTGTTTATTGTAGGGGGAGTCATTTTTTCCCACCAAACATTCAAACTGAAAAGGAGACAGAAAAAAAAATTGCTTGCTTTGGAAACTAAAACTATAAAATCACCAGATATAGTGATGTTTTGAAAACCTAGACGTGTCCCACAGTCTTGTCCCTCTGTTGGGTGACACTCCAGTGACACCTGACTGACCTCCTCCTCAAATCAATTACCAACTTCAGTTTCACTTAATCAGAAGGGAACTGCAGCCTGAATTTCTTGTGAGGCTTGAGTGGCCACTGGAAAACCAGAAAATTATAAGGACAGCACTCAGAAGTTTATTCTCACTGAGCCAAGTCGCTTACTGTAAAAGACAGTGCAGACAACACATATCCAAGTACCTGTCAAATTTGCCTCCTCTTCAGCTTAGCTTTATTTTACTTGCTTGCCTGAACACATTTAGCATTTTGTGAGTAGAATTGTGTGGCAGACATGCAGAATACTATTATAAAAGCAGGAAGAACACTAATCTTTTGTGTTTCTTTGCCACACTGAAGACAATGTTTTGGCCACAATTAATTCAGAGAAATTAGACAAATGCCTTTCGTCAACATTTTGCTGTCTAAATTAGACCTGATGAGCAAGACAACTTCTTTATGAGCAATCATGAGATGGTGGTGCCTCAATACCTTTGCATGTGGAATTATTTTTTATATGAGCTTCTTGTATCAGCATACATCTACTTCAACCACCACTGTTGCATTGTGAGAGAGCACAAATTTATTTCTCTGTACATAAAACTAGTGTTTATTCCATTTTCAGAGAAATCTATGGCAAGAAACCACATGAAAGGTAATCTGTAAAACCTAAATGAGTTGGTTCATATTAAGGTTATCTTGGGGCTCCACACACAGCAGTGAGAACATCAAGCTCATTTTCCCTCTAACGAGCAGAGCTGAGTCCCTCCCCAGACACAGCCCTGTAACCCAGCCCTTTCTGCAGCAAATGAAACCCAGAAACCACTAAAAAAACATCAAATGTGCTTTCTGGTGCATTGCAAGGCTTCAAACTACATTCCGCTGGAGCAGTGAACTGATGGAGCAACAAATCCATTTCTTTGGGAAAGCAGGGCAAAAAGTGTTGATGCTGCTGCTGTTCAGATAGCAGAGATACTTAATGCATGTCTAATGATGTAGAAAAGATGGGGAAAGTGGGTGCTTAATTACTGCAAGGAAAAGAAAAGAAAAGAATGACCTGCCCAATTGTTGGCTGAATTTAGTGTTTCAGTCCTTTCACAAGAGCCTTGAAATTGTCAACCCAGGTAATGAGAAAGACAACAACAATCAATTCCACAGCCAGTCCATGCAAAGAACAATTCCTTTTCTGGGTGGTTTTTCTGCCTTTCAGAATTCCTAAAGAATTGCAATAATACAAATAGCTGTGCCTTTAAGGAAACAAATCAGAATTGATTTTGTGGTGCTTCACATGAAGCAAAGAATCAAGATAAATACAGTGTTCAGGTTCTGAACCCTTGCTGATATTACACACCACTGCCAGGGACTCCCCAGCTAACAAATGCAAACTCACATGAGATTTGAAATACCATTCAACCCAAGTAAGGATGGCCAGAATCCAGCACCTTGTTAATTCATCCATTTGCCTTTCATGCTATAATAGAGCTGTGCTTGGAACTGGGACTGCAAAAGGAGCTCTGCAGAGCTGCTCTGGATTTCTGTGGGCACGCAGAAACTTCACCAAAGTGAAGTAAAAATCAGCCTGCTAGAAAAATTAATCTAATGAAAACTTCATCCCACATGTAGCTTCTTATATTTAATTGCAGGGTTACCTATATACCCTCACAGAATACCATCTTGAAATACTGATGGCATTATGGAGAAGCAAGTGACCAGTTGTGCCACATTTATGACTAATTTAAATTAGACTTTGCAACATCTAGGTATTAGCAGTGTGTTGGAGGATTGAGAACATTCACTGCTCAGCTACATTATTTTATCTGGGTCAATAGACATGATGAATAATGGAGGATCTTGCCAAAATGTTCTAACAGCAGGTTTTGTTAAAGCCTCAATCACCAGGCACAGACTGGATAAAATCATTTGTTACTAAAACTAAAAATTAACCACATTACACTACTTATCTTTTTAATTACCTCCTTTCATCCTTGCTGTTCTCAATTTGCCCTTCCCATTCACTGATGTGCAAAGAGAACATCACCACACTACAGTAAGAAAAGATATTTGGGCCCAGTGGAGTGCTGGTTTCAGCAGAGAGACCAAAATCTCTTTATCTGTGACCTGCAGAAATACTATGACATTTTGATTCATGAATAAAATCCATATCTTAAAAATGTATCACGTTACATTAAGAGAAAGCCTTCAGTTCCTGACACAAGACAAATCAATTCCTTAACATGAATTACCATGCATAACTTCAGGCAATTATAAAAAAAACTGATTTCAAACATTCAGTACAAAAAATGACAGCGCTTCTGATGTCATCAATAGTCACTCCCTGGATGTTTTGAAAGGAAATCAAATTATGACTATCATTATTATTTCTATTCCTTTTCTCTCTTTGTTTCCCCTCACAAAATGACAATGGCCTTGAAGTCAAATTAAACATCTGTTTGCAAAATAAACCAGAGTGCTACTGACAGCTGCTGCCGAATGGCAAATGTCCTACAGCTGTCGGGCTCCTAAATTAACAATGATTTTCATTACAAACAGCAAACAACAAGCAAATTACAGAGCTGGTTCTTTTCCCCTCCACCCCACTATTTGAAATTTATGAAAATGCAGACTCTCCTAGAGACTCAGCCAGAAAGAAATCACAGTTTACTGTTTTGTTTCCGCACTTGCAGGAAGAAAAAAGTCAGACAAAATCAGATTTCAGCGTAAGATACTTCACAGGACTTCCCTCCTGACGTGTCTGAAATACTTTTTTGCATTTTCCTCTAGGATTTGTAAATAGAATTAATATTTCATTGAGGATTTATCATTCTCTGATACAAATTTTGTCAATGAGGAAAACCATCGAAAAAAACATTTGCTTGATTTTTCCAAGTCTGGAGAAAACACAATGATAATCAAAAATGTAACTGATATCAATGTCTTGTCATAAGGCATGTTGAACTTTTCCAATGCCTTACAAACAAAACACCATATAAATGAACCTAACTAGATTTTATAGCATTACTTTATTATTGCACCATGAAATAGATTTTCTAGAAGAACACAAAATTACAAGAAAATCCACTTATAACACTTTCCAAATTCACATGCTCCCACTATGAAGTTTTAAGAATAATATTAAGCCTGAGAGAAAATGAAAGGGAAATGGCTTTTGGTTTTAAATGTAGATGTGGCAGTAGATCCAGGGGGCTGCTACCATATATATTGAGATAAAATATGCACTTTTACACCTAAGAGTTGAGCTGATATAAATATAAAAGCTGTATAAAAATGCAGGTTTCTCTTTCTTCCTAACACAAGTAAACTCTCTGTAGGTGTTTCACCTATGAAAGAAAATATAGGGTTCTAACTTAGTTTCATTAAAAAGTTTAAACTTTTATCCTATTTATTTAAAAAAAATAAATTGCTGGATGAAGAAAATATTTTATTTATTTTTAAGGAACCAGGACAGCAATACAAGCTTTTCTGTCCTGCAGTGCTTTATAAAGAGTCACTGGCTCTAGCTGCTCGTGAGAAAAGAGAAAAAAAATTGGAAAATGAGTTGAGCTGTACATCATAACCCAGCATTGAAGGGCAGGAATGGACCCAAACCTATCCATTCCCAACCTGTGCCCTTGGCTATTTAAAACTGGGCACATTTCTGGTACATCTCCTAAAAGTGAAGAACGGGGCAAAATGAATGCACATGGAAAGGATCTCATTTGGAAAATTGCACATTTTCTATCTATCAAAGGTTTCATTTGTTCTCTGGACTGTTAGGATGCACAGACACATCTTAGTTTGCTATCTTAATTGTGTACTAATACCTGAAGTGTTTATATAAAGTATTCTATTTAAGCTATGAAATACTGCAATATTATATAATTATTAATATAATTAATGCTATTAATATTATTAATTATATAATAATAGCTATACTGCTATTATCTCTATCAAAAATGAAGTTCAGAAGATGCTGTTATATGGTAGCTAACTGGAAGATAAAGATTTAGATTTTTTTTTAAGTAGCACGGAAATTATAATTTTTTTTCATGCAGAGGACTCATTGATTCTACTAGGAAGAATAATAAAATTATTTATAATATGAAAACTGCTATATTCTGTTGTTCCATAAACAGAGCTCTTGCTAGGCAAGGAGGGCAGGTTGGTCTCTCTTTTTCCTTGGCTGTTATATTTACTCATAATGGAAAGCTGATCAGTAAATGCTTTACAACTGTGCTCAATTGCTCCACTATTAGTATTCTAGACATCAGGCATCAGGACAATCTGAGAGGATGAATGGAAAAAACAGAATAACAAATTTAATATCTGATTCACACAAGCAAGGTTTCTGTGTTGTTAGTTTTTACATTTGGAAAATTTAGAGGCACAATTTTATAGGGAATTTCTCATAGACCATCAGCTGTGTGCCAGTTGCACTTTTCTGCTTCAAAAAAGTATCCCAACAAATCAAGAAAAATTCTATGTATTGGGGTAAACAGACCCGAGCAAAGAAAAGGAAATGTTTTAGTGGTGAAAGCATCAGGGAGGAACAAAGAATCTACTTAGAGAACTTTATCACCTTAGTCAAGTAACCTGAATAAATTCAAATCATGTCCAGCTTCCCTTCCCTGTGCCAGCTCAGTGATACTGCTCAGGGATTTAGGACAAGCATGAAAAGCAGCAAACAAATTCCTCAGCTGTAACCATACATAATTCTTTGTTCTTTATTGTTTTTTAAGTTCAACTCAGTGATCATCTATCAGATGCTGTTTTTAGAAGACTGGCAGCAGTTTCAGCAGCACTGCAGCTTCCACCCATGTAAAGCAACTGGAACTTCTTTCTGTGAGGGGCAAATTTATGAAAAACTGGTTTTATGGGAGTCACAATAACAGCACTTGCAGTAAGAGAGATTAATTCTGAAGCAAACTTTAATTCTGAGCACCTCAGTCTGGCGTTCCTCATAAACATAATTCCTCTTAACAGTGTCAATGACTTGGTCACATATTAATTTACACACCACAGGGCTGTTCTGGTGGATTTTGGGCTTCCTTATCCAGGAGCCTCATGCTCTAAGATCTAATTGTGAGTTTTGAGTGCAGAGAAGAGATTTGGCTGCACCCCAAGACACTTTCAGGATGTGGATGTAGTTATGAACTCCTGAGGTTTTATGACATTTGGTTCTTCTTTTAGTCTCTCCCACGACACATTTCAGCACAGTGTTCGCTCAGAGTGACAGGCCAAGTGACCTGAATGAATAGAATGCCTGAAGTGACAAGAAATCAACAGGCAGATGTTCAAAAAACTGGAGATCATTCACCCTCAGAAGCTTGAGAGGAAGAGGATGGTCAGAATCCACAAGGAGGTTGGAAACTGAGTGTGATATGCAAGTCCCAGAGCCATGGACTGGAACTGAATTTGTCCTCCTAGATATGACAGCTTTGCTCCAGTAGCACAACTATCGAAAAGATTTTGCTTGATATACACTAAATATGCCATAGTTTTTTATTTAGAAGGCTGCAATTCTTTAAATTTCCTCTGCTCTCTGATTATATGCAGACAAGAGGCAGTGTAATTAAAATCATGACAATAATTACATATTCAGGAAAGTAAGAAGCTCCCCGTTTTTCCTCAAGAACTATAAAACATTTCCCTAGAGAATGGGAGCATTTTCCATTTTCCCTCAGAACACATTTCCAGAAACAAACAGCAGAGACACTGATGATGAACACAGTGCATTTCTGCAAGTGCTAACAGTAATGAACAGTATTTACAGATAGCAGATTTTAATTTGTTGGTTGTTTAAGCACGATATGTATAGCAGAAATAAATAACTCGTGTGCAGGAACTTTTGCTACATTTACCATTACAAGTCACATGAGTTGTCTGAGAGCTCAATTAGTTCAAGAGCCAATCACAAACTGTGGTTTCTTCTCAAAATGGTAAATTGAATATAACTTATCTGCATGTGGCCATCATTTACTGCACTTAACAATTAATCTCAGCCCCAGTGAAAAGCTGCAAATGCTAAAGGAGGAGAAGATAATTACCATCTCACAGTACTTGACTCTCCATGAGATCTGCACCAGCTGACAGATTTACTCTGGGTATTAACAAGATTCTCCCTACCATGAAATTTTAATATGCTAAGAACTTGATAAAATTTTCTTTTGCTCTTGTATTCTATTCTATTCACAGAATTCTAAAGGAGTTGCAGAAAACTGTTTGTTCTCTATTTCCTACCAATTATCCAGGTCAGACCTTTACCCACCTGCTCAGCACCACACTCAGCTGAGACCCTGTCTTGAGGAACCCAAAAAAACAGCTGAATCTAAAAACCTGGGGCTTAAAGCAACCTAAAAAGCTTTCAATAAACATTTATTTTCCTTTTTTTGGTCAATGGGATAAATCACTATTTGAGATCCATACTTTACACCTTCCTTGTTTAACAAGATAAATTTCCTTAACTTGGAAGGTTTTTTTTTTTTTTATGGAATTAAGCACAGCCTCTGAATATTAGCTGTCAGGTTAAAAAAAAAAGTATGTGTACTGTTCTACTTTTATGAAAAGTAGAATATGCTAAACCAAGCATGAAAGTTTACATGTAGAAAAAAAAAAGGTGTTTCTTAAAAAAGTTTTCACTCACTTCAACAAAATATTAAAACAGATTGAACAAGAAAGGATTCAAAATCCTGAAAATTTCTCTATTTGCATCTGATGATACAAAGAACATCAGCTCTGCCACTGCTCTATTTTCTATGTAATTATTTTCTGTATAATTGCACATTGGAAAAATAAACTTTTCTCAATAAAGTTTCAACAGTAGGTTTTCAAAGATCCTAGAAAGCAAGTGTATTCTGAAGAGCTCAGAAACCCAGTAAGTGAAGTTTAAAAGAGAAACTTTTATCAGAAGATGAAGGAATGACCTGGCCCTCCCATCTTGACATGCTGGTGTGCAATCAATCTCAAGGAAAAGGGAAAGAAAACAGGGAGAGAAAGAGTGCACTGTGAACATGGAAAGCTGCACTGTGAACAGGGAAAAAAGTAGACTGTGCTCAGCATGACAGCTTGGAAGGTCCAAACAGACAAATTTGGATTCAAACCTTGAGGGTATTTCACTGTCATCTCTTGCTGGGAATGAAGAAAATGCATTAATTATTCTCAACTAAACAATTACAGTACAACATCATATGTTAATCCATCTCCTTCTTTTTTTCTCCTCACAATTCGAAGTCTTCACACAGAAAGAGATGTTTCAGAAAGCAAGGTAGTGACAATGAGGGAAACTCAAACGTTTTTTCCCCTAAACTTTGTATTATGCAGTCACCCAGAAATGTAGCATTACACTTAGGCATGCACATGTCAAATGACTTAGGGTCTGTTATAAGTATATATTATATTATTGGCTTTTTGTCTCCTATTTGTTTTGGTTTTTTTTATTATTTAACCTCTTAAAATTCACCAGGAAAGTGAACCTTGTTTTTCACAGTTCCCTTACTGAAGCCTACAGCTACAGATTCCCATTTTTCAGTCATTTTGTGCTAGTCACAGCCACGCTGATCATGTGCACTATGCCTAGAAAACACTGGGAAGGCTCCTACCCAAATCTGAGCAAGTCTTTCTACCAAAGCTACCAGACTCCACAAAGTGCAGGAAAATAGCAAAATAGCAAAAACAGCAAAATAGCAAAATAGCAAAAGCTTCCTGGAAGACTCTCTATTTAGCTATACCACAACAAAAAAAATTTACATTATTTGGCACTTAAACTGTAATAAGTTTTTATGGATCAGTTACACTGTGACAATGTTTAACTTTTCAAAATATTGAAGTCAGTAGATCAGGGCATAGGGAAAAAGGAAATCCTCATGATCCAGAACAGGCTCCAAAGTGCTGCCATTCTGTTTTGGAAGTTCTGAAACAAAGTCATGTAGCCTGCAAGGACTGAAGCAGATATATATTGACAATTAAAAAAATATTTTCAGTCCCATCACACACAGAAGAAAGAAAAATACAGAGGTTTTGTTTCCCCTAAAGTTCAAGGTTTCAGAATTTGTCCATGCTGAGTTTGGACTTAACTCTTAAAAACAGTATCTTTTAGAATGTTGCTTTTATCATCTGGAATAATTATGAAAAAAATCATTTCTCGTGCTGATGTTCCAATAATTATTTCCAAATTATTTCCAAAATTTCCATTCTATTTTATGGGATGGGCCATAAAGAAGAAGGCTGACTAGATTGTAAGCCACTGGCTCACCCTGCACGCTCTTTGAGGCAGAGGCAATTTCACATTTTCACATGCAGAACATCAGAACTGCAGTTCTGACTTACATTTTGGAGCCTCTCTTGTCTTTTCTGCAAGAATTCAAGTACTTCACAGAAAAAATCAGTGCTGAACACTGAGCATGACCTGACTAGCAGAGAGGTGAGAGAAGAAATACTTATCAGGATCCTGCAGTTAATGGTACTTTACTGCACTCCTTCTCTGAAAAGACTCAGGCATGCACCTGAACCAACTTCAGCCACAGATGTTTAAATTTCAGTGAGAAAAGTATACATCTCACTTAATTTCTTTTTTTTTTTAGTAATGGCAGGTTTTTTTAGGGCCGTAATGAAAGAAAAAATTCCATCAACTTGTGTTGTTGAATATCATTACTGGATTAAAGTTTAAGTCTTGTCTCTTTAAAAAGCCATATGAAACATCATCACATTATTAATTTACTTAAGTAGCAAGTGCCTCAAGCAATATTGGTCATGCACCTAAGAGGGGATCAGTCCTGGGGGGATGCCCAAGGAGCTTTACTGATAAAAAGCTTAGCAGCACTCAAGGGAACTTCTGGATTGCCAAAGGAACTCTTGAAAAATTCCATCTATAAACATAACAAAACTTACAACAGGTTTTACTGCAGCCTGATGCACACTTGTCTGCGTGTACTGCACAGACTGCAAGTGTATTTAGTGCTTTAGTACTAATGTGCTTTAGTACACATTAAACCAGGTGATTTTTAAAATTATTATCCTGAAATTAAGAAGCAGCAAGTAGAAGCACACTGCCAAAGATCTGAGACTGTTCCATAGCCAGAGCTGAGATTGGACAACCCTCAGGGATGTGGAACAGGAGAGAGTCTGTCTCATTCCCATCAGCCAGAGGAGAAGTGAAGCACAGGGTGAAAGGAAAGCAGCCACACACCATTTTTGCTGGTGGCATTTTCACAGCCCATCCAGAAACCAATTGCAATTCTAATAAAATGTTTTCCTCAACTGGTCTGAACTATCTTCAGCACAATTTTTGTGACAGCCTTTCCTTAAAAGCCTAAAAAGTCACTACACCCAGCACTGAAAAGCCTCTTTGAAATACTTTGGTCTGCTGCAGGGCACATCTTAGCAATTTTTAAGGCTTCTCCCAGACATGTATTCAAAGCAAGCAAAGAAATCCCAATTTTCCATGAATATTTGACCAATCTGTCCAATTAAATACAGCAAACAGTCTTAAGAGACAGGACAACATTTCTCTGGCACTCTTTTTAATTTTACAGACCAATGAGTGACCTTAAAGCAAAGTGAACATACATGGAGCTATCTTTATTTACTGCTTGAAAAGCATGATTCCATGTGAGTGTGTAATAAAAGTAAAATATCTGTAAATGATGATCAGGTCAAAATAGAAAGTATTCACCTCTGAACAAACAGATCTGGTGCTTCTGATAAAGGTCCCTTTAGACAATCATGACTTTGCAGAACATTCCTATTATTCATCTCAACTAAGAGCACATTTTTTACCCACCAGAGGAACTCAATTTTGATCTTAAAAATTAAGAACTTTTAGATTTTTTAACGTGAAACTGAAGTCTAACAAGCTCAATTAAGGTTGCTGACTCAATGGTCATTGAAGGCTTTGATTTCCTTTTGAATATTTCAGCTTTAAATTGCTAACATTTCACTGTGCAAGCAGAACTAAACTCGGCCAAATGCGTCCAAGGAGAAAAAAAGAATTAAAACTCCATTGGTTCCAATAAATATTCGACCTACTAACTGAATTTTACTTGACTATGGCTTAAGATACTTACTTCAGGATGACACAGCCTGTCCCAGAGGGAGGAGCTGTCCAAAACACCTGGATGCGTGTCCTCCTCCTCGGCGTGCTCTCGGTCACAGCGACGGGACAATTGCTCATGAACTGGGTTTCTTCCTCATCTATGATCTAGGGAAAGGAAAAGAGAAGAGTGGGAAAAGATGAGGACGTGCATGGCCAACGTTTTTCATGTGTGTTTTGTCAGTTCCTGCTCTCTTTTGAGTGGAATATTTATAATTCTCTCTGTTTAGCTCAGCATAACTTCAGTGAATTCATTTAGAACGCGCAGATTGAATTGGAGACTAAACACTCACAAAATAAAGACAGAAGGATAAGTTCTGGGTAAAGAGAATTCCGACCTTTCAGAAACCTTTTTTTGTGGATCCTGATTACTGGAGCTTCCTGTAAATATTAATGAACTGAAAAAAAATAAAATATTCATCATTTCAGATGATTGAGAATCCATTATTTGGTCCAAACAGCAGATTTTTTTGCTTTTTTTTTTTTTTTTTGATTGATTGGTGGTTAACAGAAGAGTTTAAATGGTACAAGTCAAAAGCCAGAGAGGCAGATTTGGAACTGGGGTTCCAAGGATTTTAGTCAAAGGTGTCGTGTCAAAATAGCTTTCTCACTGCATATGTGTTTCATGGATTGTACTTCAAGCCTTCTGTTCATCAGATCTCAAAGAAATTTCATCAGAAATTGTTAAATTTTATCTGGAAATAGGCAATGCTTTGATATGGCAAAATTTCTCTTCAAAATGCTCAGTGGTCCTGTTTCATTTGATGAAGCCACAATTCACACAGCATTGGGTCAACATTCAGGCAATGAATTACAAACCTTACCATTCTGAGAAAAAAGCTGCATTTATCAATTTATGGCAAGATTCAGCTCTGAAGAGGCTTTCTCAGAATCCTGGTTCTAACAAAACACACACACACAAATACACATTTTTACTGATTGAACTACAAAAAAGAATAAAATCTTCTGGCAGTCAACTTAAGATTAAACAAGTATTTTGATAAAAAATGTGATAAAAAAAAGAGAGGCAATATCTTTAATTGGGCTTTAGAGATCAGGCATGCTCGCTATCTCACCCAAGGATACCCCCAGCATTCCCAAACATTTCTAGCTAAGCCAACAAACATTTCTGTATTTGCATGGCAGAATGAAGTGGCACAGGCAGAGAGGAGTGCTGAGAAACTCTCTTTAGCTGGTCAGCAGGGCAGTGGCTAATGAGTTTTAAATTTAAAGCCATTAATAAGCTTGGAGTTTTTTAACGCTCTGTAGAGTCTGTGTAACCAAACACAGTGTGCACATTTGCTGGGTTTTAATTAACAGGAAGCAGTGGGAAGTGTGGGATCCAGTGGAGGCTTAAGCTGACTGCAGAGTTTCTACTTCTGCTGGATACAATTAAATGTGTGTCAGCTGAGCACCAAGGAATCCCTGACCAACAATTCAGTTTCGGCCACCAGCTGTACTTACTCAATCTGCCTTGCTCCTGCTGCAGTAAAATAAAGAAATAAAACTGTCTACTTATCTCTCAGAAAGGTTGTCTCAATTATTTCAGGACCATATCCACTGACCTTTTTTCCCTATCTCATGGTAATTCATTCTCAATCAAAACCTAATTTTGGTGGCAGCCCTGAGAGAAGAATGAGTGGTTTTATACCAGCTCATACACAATAAAATGCTATTGCACGTTATACAAAAGCATGATAATTCCCATTGAAAAGACTCTCAGGAGGTCATCAGAAAATTCTTTAAAAGGACAGCTTTTCTAAAAAAATGGAAATATTACAAATTACTGTACAAATTACACTGACTGCCTTGTCAGATGCAAAGCTCTGCTGCAGTATAACTCACATTCCTGGATAAAAACTTCAACATGTGCAATCCAGGTCAAGCTTATGTAATTACATGTAAGCATGAATAGGATTGATCAGATACAAGCTATTCCACAATCACCAATGAAACTTTCTCCCAATCTGGTTGAGCTCTTGCCTGGCACAGGCTCCACCAAAGAATGTTTCTTGAGAAGCCCAACTGAAATGAATTGGTGCTCTCCAAGAATAAAATCACTATTTTCAGTTCACAAGAACCTTGCTAAAGATCATTCCTCCAGCAGCCATCATACACCTACCCATGTGCATTTATTTGCACATTAAGTAAATTCTTACTCCAGGTGAATCCATCCTGCTTTTTCCCCAACAGTGAATGGAATCACAAGGAGCCCAAATCCAACAACCAAAGGAAGGAGTGAGCACTGTGAGTAGTTACTACAAGCCAAATTTATGACTTGCCTGCAGAAGCAGAAGCTGAACTCTGTGTTTGGATTCTAGACTGCCATTACACTGAAGCACATCCTTGTTCCAGTTGCAACAAATGAACATGGAAATGCACCCTGCACTTCTACTGCACACCAAATTCCTGCAAATTAGCAAGTAAAGAGTTTTCTCAAGTATTTCTACAATAAACTAATTTGAAAGTTCTGGTTTCATTTTAGAACGTGACCCTGGAAGAACAGGAAGCCTCAAGGCTACATCACAACCATCAGAGCAGAAGACTTATGCAATGAGTGTCTACTGGAAAACACTGAGCATAAAATCATAAGGTCTTCCAAAAAGCATTCCTCTGAAGAAAAACTGGACAGAAGCTTTCTCAGTAAAGACTCCTAATGTTGACATCACACAGCACAGAACTCCTAAATTAGTTGGAAAGGCTTAAAAGCCAGCTGATTTGAGATGATTAAAGAAAATAATTTTATGATATATAGTAAACCCAAGAATTTTCCAGGATTTCATATAAACCATCTCAAATCTATTTCTTAAAAAGATGGAGGGTATCTTTCTGTATCCATGGAGGTTCAATTCTTTATAAAAAGTTTCTTAGGAGTGATAAGAAGGGAATCCTGATTTATACTCCAGGATAACAAATGACATGATATTTTAGGGTGGTGGATGGTATTATTGCACTCCCATGTAGGAGAAAAGCAACAGTATCCTGGCCAACTTTGGGGGAAAAAAGAGACATGTAATATAATCCTGATTTTTTTTTTCTGGAATCAAGTCAGACCACATAGGCGTGAAGGAAAGATTTGGCAGGGAAAAGGCACACAGATTAAAACTTAGTATTTTCAAAATTATAGCTTCTAAACCCCACGTTATGTATAATGGGAAGCATCACATTTTCAAGAATGGGCCAGAAAATTGTTGGACATGTTGGACAAAAATCCTAAAACCAAAAAATAAGCACTTGGCCAAAGAATCTGAATCCTCACAGGGAGGGATCTCTACACGACTTATCCTTTTGAATCCACAAATGCA
>WBND01000092.1:443976-545575 GCA_013398595.1 Tychaedon coryphoeus | reverse complement strand
AAATGGTAGTGTCTCAAATTCTACTTCTACACAGATCAACACTCCAATAACTGAGCTAATCTCAGGGCCACACACTGAATGAAATGTTCACTTACTGGTATTTCCATATTACACATGGGCCACGAATTTTTTCAAGATCTTGGCATAAAACAATTTTTTAAAACCAAATAATGGAAGGCAGGGATTTTGTTAAATCTGCTTCTGACTTTTTTTACACGCTCTAAATGAATTTCCAAGACAGGATGCATAAGTGAAAGCTGATTTCTGAAGCTTCAGAGGAACCTTATATAAAAGCATTAGACTAGGTTTTCAGCTCCTGCTGCTTTGGCATGTTTTTTTTGTTGTTGATGATGTTTTTGTTTTGTTTTGTTGTTTTTTGGTTTTTTTTTTTAAATAACAGTTTTCCTTATATATGTCAATTTTGTGGCTGTGGACAGACTTCCCAATTAAAAAATTGTACTCTCATCTTACCATACATGCATATGGCAATAAAAAAAAAACCATTTAGAAAAAACCCACAAATTTATCTCAATCTCAAAGGGATTTCATTCTGATGATTATGTTTTTCCAGGTTATAAAGTTGTTTTATTTGAAATTTCATTAGTTTGAGCAGAAATTCAATTTATGTAATTATAGACCAAGAGGGTCCCTTGCAACTCAGCATGTTCAGTGATTCTATTGAAAAAAAAAAAAAATCACAGTGAGAATAATCAACCAGTTGAACAGCCTCCACAGGAACATGGCAGAGTCTCCATCTCTGGAGGTTTTCAAGAAGTGGCTGGACAAGGGTCAAAATAATTTAATCCAGGCTCCTTTTCACATGAATGCTTGGATCAGCTAAATTTTCAAGCTACACTGTTCCATGATTTTATGAAGTAGGCATTCAATGAACTTCTCTCATTTTTTTAATATGCATTACAAACTGTATCTTTGCAGTTCCTTGCATTTTTTTTTTTGCTACACCTGCCACTGGCAGTTTTATTTGACCTGCCACAGGTAGTTTTTCCAACCTGGAACAAAGCTTATTTCAGCCAGATGACTTCATTTCCTCACTAAGCTTCTCTCCAAAACCCCTGTAGAGTGCAGCACCAAACCTGAGCCCAGACAAAACCACCTTCTCAAGCAGATGAAGAGCTGGTGGGCAGGAATAGAAACTGCTGTCCCTTCCTTCTTCACTCCCATGGGAGCATCTGAAGTGTGTAACTGTGAAAGTTTTTATCTGAGAATTTCACACAAGGGGCAGAAATAATCTCACCCATCTATCTAAGCATTTGCAGAACATGAGCATGGAAGAGTGAGAAATAACTCATCTTTTCATTGCAGAAACTGAATATTGCCCTGCAGGTCAGCTCTAACTCATGAGGAGTCTCAGGCCATCTCTCAGTCCCAAAGCTGAATTTTGGTGATGCAGGAAATCTGTCTCAGGTGTTAGGGACAATCAATCACACCACTGTTTGTTCAGAGGCATTTGATAGTTTCAATATTATTCTGGATTATTCTCAATAAATTTCAATGAAAAGCTGTATAAAGCTCAAAGTCACCACCCTGGATCTGTTTTTTTTCTGTGCTTTTCCATCTTTTGGAGACTAACCATACAAATTTTGCACAGCTACTTGAGAAAATAAATCTATAAAGAATGCAACTGTAAAACAACTTGAGCAAAAATGCCAGAAACAAAACTTCATTCAGAAAGGGGAAAACAGCTCTGATGGTCAGAAAATCAACTACATCTAAAAGAAAAATTAATTTGCAGGAGATACCAACATTTGATAAATGACAGCTAATCTCCAGAATATGAGCTATGTAATTAGAGAAGTATTAAAATTAAAGGCAAGGAATTATATTTAATAGATGAGATTCTTATTACTTCTTATTTTCACTTTAAAAAAAACCCCACAACACTTCCATCTTATCCAGAGGCATTACACCATCCAGTTTAGTAACCCAAAATACTTGTAAATGTTGCTGTTTCAGATTCTGTGCCAAACAACAGGAAGAACTAAAACATAGCATGAATCCAAACACATTTATTTGTTTAAGTGACTAAGCCTAGAGTGCTAAGAGAGCATTTGGAGGGGTTTCATCACTTTAATCCTGTAGTAGGAAAGATTTGCTTTTCTTTTTGATACATACCAGGACAACAGCTATTATTTCTGGGATTGTTTTTATGGTTCCTACCAAACATATAAAATGAGACTGTGCTCCCCTATTTTAAAATCTTCATATTGTATTTCACACCCATGATTGGAAGGTTACACATCTAACAAACATTTGTTTAACTGGAAAAACATTTAGTTATGATTTATCAAAATTCAAGAGAATGTATCAAGCATCTTAACAAGGAGTTTAGCATTTTGTCCTGTTCTTCATGTTTTGAATCCTGCAATATTCCTGTCAATATTTACATTAAGTTTAGCTTATTAGGCTCAGGCATATCCCAAGTTTTTAGAGGATGTGATGTCCTCTAAAAATATGTAAATAGATGTATAGATGTAAAAATATGACAAGAAATGGTAAAACTCCAGGACCAGCTTTTACACAGGTTGCATCAGGTTTGCTCCTCCCAAGAGGAAACCCCAAATCTCTCTCACAGTCAGCAGAGAGAGGGCAAATGGGTTCAGACATCTCAGAACACACTGCCATGTACACAATGTTCTTCCTGTGACAGCTGCCAGTTGCACAACATCTGCACCACACACTAAGCTGGCTGTTTAAAACCTGGGTTTAATTCATCTTGCAAGTAATGCAATCAGTGGAACATCAGATGAACTAAAAGGGGGGNGAAAGCTGCCAGTTGCATAACATTTGCACCACACACAAAGCTGGCTGTTTAAAACCTGGGTTTAATTCATCTTGCAAGTAATGCAATCAGTGGAACATCAGATGAACTAAAAGGGGGAAAAAAAAATATACAAGTAGAGAGTTTTGAGAAGGTACCATATGGGTGTTTTCCATCTTTTGGGGAAATCTGACACAATGCCTAAGAAATTCTTGTTTGGAACACATGGTATTGAAAGCTAAGGCCATTATATAAGCCCAGTGTCTAAATATATCATAACCCAGTTCTAATTCATACAAGCACTTTGTGTAACCTTTATGGACAATAAAACTGGGTTACTGAAAGATTCCAAAGGAAGCCAAGAAACTTTGCACAGTCAAAAACCCCAGTGCAGCTGATACAGAAAACATTTATGATTATCTTAATCTGGGATTTATCACAATGTGTGGGCAGATTTGCTTAACAGGAAGGATTAGGGAGGAGGGGTGATTTACTGGCTGGAGGTTTTTTCCTTTACTCCTACATGTGGGATTCCCACAGTATCATGTAAAGAGGGGCCAGAGCAAAAGGACAGCAAGAAGAGGCAAAATGTTGCCTTAGCAACCATTTAAAATCCCTCCCTGAAGCTTCCAGAAGGAATTCCTCATGTAGTGGTATAAAACAGGGAGTTCATTTTCCTAGGAAAGCGACCTATTGCTCAAGAGAGATTGTAGTGAAAAGTATTTCTCCATTTTCATTATTTGTTTGCTACTTTATGTCCTCTCTCTCCTCTACTCTGTATTTTTCCCATTTAAAAGCAGTCTGTTAGCTAAAATAAGTTTGTGATGAACAGGCTAAAGAGAGCAATAACAGGTATAATTAAGTCTCCCATACAAGCAGAGTCAACTTTACTCATCCAGCTGAAATTAGGAGGAAAAAAAAAAAAAAAAGATTAAATGAGTTCTAGGAGAACCAAACCCTGATGTGTGCCTGACAAATAATGAATAAACACTGGCAATGCCCTAAGGAACCTCTACTGCACTACAGACTGTATCAAGATATATAATCATTAAAGTTACAGAACACTAAGTACCCCAGCTACCTCTTACATACTCATTCTTTCAGATGTTTCTTTTGAAAAGAAAAGCAGGTTCAAACGAGCTGTGCCCACCCACAAGGAGAAAAAAGAGGCAAGAGCAGCAACAGTGCCTCAATTCACATAGATGAGAATAATTGGAGCCCAGTTCAATCTGTGAAGTAAACAGAAGCAGGATGAAGGCTTTTCAATTTACACCTCCAGCCTACAAATTAGTAAGCAGTCTGGTAGGATGAGCTTGCCAGGGATTGCATAATAACCCTACCCCCAGCAACAATGCAGGGAAAGGGGAACAAAATGGTAGCTCTATACCAGCAGGGAATTTCCCTTTCTAATTACTGACTACCATGAAAAGTATTCTCAAGAGCCAAATGTCAGCTTTTTGTGCAACTGGATGGGGAATTTCTTCATTATCCTTGATTTATTCTCATCTGGAAAATTAATTTCAATGGTGTTTTTTTAAGAATCAAAAGTAACTGTGCATAAAAGATACAAAGTATCTTCTGGCAAATAATGCTTGAGAATTTATTTGGCACAATAATTATTTTTGTGACAAAAGTTCAACAGATTACCAGTAATTATGGCTTGTATAAATATCTTGCCTATATTCATTATATAGTCACTTGTCTATACCCATTGAAACCAAAAGTGCCTAATCCAAAGAATTTTGGTTTTGCAGAACATGCTGTGTACATTCACATCCTGCCTCTTATGCAAACATGAGAAAAGCAAAGCTGAATATATGATTTTCAGTTTTTCTCACAGCAAGTGAAAAAGGAGACAGAGCAGAAGGGGGATGGCTGGAGATAAATAGGTTAAAAAAAATACAACCCTCTTCTGAGGGACACAATTCCTCACAAGAAAATTTTCTGTGCCCTTTCAATGATTGTTCATATGTAGATTCTCACTTTGGGCAACTCCCAACACCAGGTCCTTCCTGAGACACAACCACTTGGAGTAGGAGTCAAGCATAATTTCAGAAAACAACCATGTAACCATAGTGGCAGGTGGTACATTATTTCTGGATAAATCCTTGAATTTTCAGTGCTTGATCAGTAACTCAAGCTCCTGTAAGCCAGTGCTGATGGAGTCTGGAATGGGAACATCCATCCCATGGCTCAGAAAGGTCTGTGCTGAGGCCATTCCCACCCATGGCTGTTCTCTGCTCTTTCCCTGCTCAGAGACACAAAAATGAGAGATTGAGTTGGGTGAGGTGGACAGCAAAGACTGAAGGAGATCAGGATTCACCTTGAAGCGGTCCAGCATTGTGCTAGATGAGACAAATTCTGTGAAAGCATGAAAGAAAGAGCAACACTATGTGGCTTTTGCAGTCTGGGACTCCAAACAGCCCTCAAGCTGGTCAGGGAAAGAAAACTTCTTAAAGCTACCTCCCAGCCTTACTGCTCAGTTTTCTGGGAGAACAGACCAAAGAAAAACAAAGCATCCTGATGAGAAACACATCTGCAAAGTCTCTTGAGTGGGATTAGGAGGAGAGGGTGTATTTTTCAGTTGTGTGAGCCCCTGCCCATCACCCTGAGGACAGCAGTATGGATTTCCATCCATCACTGCATGAAGTGAAATGACCAAAACCATCTCTGAAGGTGTGTGAAGATAAAGCAGCAAAAGGCAAACACGTGGAATGCACCAGAATCCAAAGATTTCTGGTTTCCTGACCAGGTCTTGCATCCTTCTGAGGCAGGATAAATACACAGTGATCAGATGACTAATGAGCCTGGGTTGGTAGGTCAGGAGAGAGCCATCACAGCAAAGACAATAATCAATTACAACTGCTCAGGGCAGCAGTGGGGGCTGGAACAACACCCTTGGCAAACACTGAGAGGTCAGCACCATCCTTAGAAAGGCAAGAGCTGAGAGGGAGAACTGCCAGGGCAGTCCACAGCTAGGTCTGAGAACACTACATATGCAGTCCAGAATAAACTAAAGCTAAAAATGTTGTCACTTTAATAATGCAAAAGGGCCTTCTGAATTCAGGAAGCAGTTCTCAAGACAACAGGCATAGCAAGCAGTGCTTTTAGTCTAGCAGCAATGAATTCAGCAGTGAGTTGCAGTGAGAAGTGACCAGGAAGCCTGGAGGATGGATTCATTCCTGAATGAGTCAGGTGAGTAAACTCCTGAATTTAAAAGAGTCATTCTGCTTTTAAACCTCTCAACACAGTGGATAAAAAAAAAACAACCAAAAAAAAACAAAACAAAAACAAAACAAACAAACCCCCCCCCAACAAAAATAATAAAATAAATACCACAATTTAAATTTAACTGGGAGACTTTCTACTGGCACCTGTGTAGAAGTCCAGACAACAGGAATTTCTTGTAGTCCATTTAACCTGGAGAAACTGCCAAGCCTCAGCCTTTATCATCACCTTCATTCACTCTTCTCCCCTCTATCCCCACTGTCCCAATTCACATGATGGGAAAAGAAAACACATCATGAGAAAAGACTCTCAGGCACGGACATAATTCCATATGTCCACAGCTTGTCATTGCAGGCTGGAAGCTGACAGTGCTTATTTGGAGAGAAGTGGAGGAATAAACACATTTTCCCAGAATAACCCTTCCCTTTACAGCCTGGGGGGAAGCACACATGTCCAAATCCATATTATCCCAGCCAGGATCACAGGCAGTGATGGCTCAAGCAGGCCAGATCAGGAGGGAATACCTGATAAATGCTTCCCAACCCCATGCAAAGTGGGAGTGCAAAGAACAAACACTTGCTGCAAGGTCCCATTGATTGGAACTGACGTGCTGAAGGTTTCCTGATGCTGCAGAATGGCAAAGTGCATCAGAGGTAATTCTTGGAGCATTTCAGAGGGGGGGAGGAGCTGAGAGACAAGCGTGCTGCTTTCTCTCAGTAGAGAAACAAACCAGAGAAATTGATGGCTGCCTTAGATGAAGCTGGTGAATTATGGGTGACAAAAAGGGAAATCTGGGAAGGAAAACCTAATGGCAACATTATAAATGAAGAAAGAGCTGCTGAATAGATGTCTCAATGAACCTGGAGCCCACACACATCTGGAGTTATAACCCAGGACAGCTGCCATATGGCACCTGTAAAGCATCTGACTGTTGCCAGAGGGGTTAAATGTCTTTACTAAAATTTCACATGGCTCAGGTGCCACCATCTGAAGAAAGATGATCTGAGAGGGGAATAACAATGAGTTAGGCAGTTTACTTGGGCTGGAAATAAATGGATATTTGAAGTAAATCCCCTTAGAGTCACTGAGACAGATATGTCCACTTAAACACAGCCTGGGGAACAACACAGAGCTTTTACTGATTGACAAAACAGAGTTGGAGGGATCCAGACTTTGCTCAATGTGAGAGAATTGCAAATGCAAAACTGGCCTCTAGACTGGAAGCTAGACCTGAACAGAGAACATCAAATAATCCCAAACCCCAAGAGGCCCAGAATGGGACTCTGATGTGTCTGAAGAGCAGATTGCAATCTCCAAGGCAGAAGGGAACAATGCTTCCAGTGCCATTTCCTCTCCTGAGGATTGATTTGTTAAGTTGCAGTGCCAAATTCCAGGAAACAATTCTTTAAGGAGTCTCTTTGGAAGAAAGCACCAGGACATCTCGCAGTTCAACGCTAATCCAAAGAACAGAATAAACTAATAGGTGTTTTTCTTGAAGAGGGGGATTTACTGAGGCAATTCTGATATTTTACTGTGATGTAGTCTGGCTCTGCTGCACTGGCAGTGAGCAGGGCAGGGCAGAAGTTACACTTGAGACAAGCCAGCTCTGATAAGCCTTGGGTCTGAAGAGGAGCCTGGAGTTACAGCTAACCAACCTCAAAAACATGTTTGCTATCCTTGGTTTTACTGTTTTTAGTGAGCTTCTTTGGTTGGTGTTTTGGCTGGTATTTTTCCAAAACAGAACTTGGATCATCACAAATTAAATATTTGTTTAGGCATAACCCTTTCCAAAAAACATAAGCTCTTACTGAGACACAATCATCATTTGAAGTTGTTCTCAAGAAAAAAGCATTTCCCCAGCAGACAAAAAAAAAATAAACATAAAGAAAAGAGGAAAAATTAGATTAGATTAAATAAAGAGGACTAAATATTAGGTGGCCAGAAGTTAGATGTTTTTTCCACAGCCAAGCAGGGAAAAAAAAATAAACATAAAGAAAAGAGGAAAAATTAGATTAGATTAAATAAAGAGGACTAAATATTAGGTGGCCAGAAGTTAGATGTTTTTTCCACAGCCAAGCAGGGAGATAGGGAAAGGGCAAAGAGAAAGAAATGTCAGAAGATAAACTAAAGCCAAATTAACTACAAAAGTTGTTTTTTAAAGTGATAGTAGTGATGTAGCAAGAAAACCCTTAGAAAAGGCACTGCAGCAAAGCTGAGATAAGCAAGCTGACAACAGAAGAGTGAGCCCAGCGAAGAAAATGAATCCCATTTTTATTCAGGAGTGAACTAAGTTACATTACAAGTATAAATTAATATTTATTTCCTCTTTGTACTTGTGTTAGTAGTTCAAAGATCCACTGTAATAAAATACACAACAAAACAGCATTCAGAAATTTCTTATATTTTCTGATTTTGGCCGTGAAATTT
Source organism: Tychaedon coryphoeus (assembly GCA_013398595.1). Classification (NCBI taxonomy): domain Eukaryota; kingdom Metazoa; phylum Chordata; class Aves; order Passeriformes; family Muscicapidae; genus Tychaedon; species Tychaedon coryphoeus. The sequence continues at coordinate 537,141 of WBND01000092.1, read as the reverse complement.
TATAGTTTGAATCACTTATTCTAAAAGACACAGCAGCTCTGTTCACAATCAGCTGGGGGAGTGCCCAAGGTGTGACAAACCAGAGTTGGGTCATGCAAAACCTGAAAAACATTACAATGTAAAGATTTTTTTTGTCTCATTCATAGCATGAGCTGAAACCAGAATAAAAATGTAAGGGAAGGAAGCAAAAAACCTGCACAGCTGAGAATCCAGTTTGGTTTTTCTGCAGCCTCACCAGCAGCAAATAATACCAGAGCTGCTTCTGTTCTGCAAGCTCCTGGTGCTCATCACTCTCTTACATTAATTACCTTTTATTGTTCTAAAGCCTCCTGACACAATTTCTTAACCAAAATCTTGCCTGTAAGTGGCTCAGGTTGAGGTTTTATCCAGTGTACCAGAGATATTTCTAGTTAATCTCACTCAAAGTGTTCTCATTTTCCTGTCAGTGCTAAAACTGGCAGTGGCAGATACTTTTTTTGGGATTTTTTATTTTTAAGCTCATTTTTAATCCCTGAATATCATGATATGGAACTTGGAGTTCTAGAAAAATGTGTGAAAATGTTCATCAAGGTTAAACAATTCCACCCTACTGGAAAGGTGAACTAAAGTTTGGTTTTCCATTATAACTTACAGGGGGGTTGTGCCTAGAATAGTATCTGCAGTGATTCTTATAGAAAAAAATACAGGAATACTCTTGCATTTTTAGATTTAAATTTTACAGACTTAAAGATTAAAAAGAGATTTAAATTTTACAGACTGAGAATTCATGTCTACCTGCTTAGTCTACAAATCCTACACCTGGCATATTTGATACTTTCCTATTTAAAATGCTCCTGTAATTATAGCTTTGGATCATTACCTCCTCATGCTTTTAAGCAGTGAGATGACAGACTCTGTTTCAGTGATGAGATGCTGGGACAGGGAATGGAGAGAATGCAAACATGAGTGAAATACTTGGACGTTCTGGGCACTTGTTAAAGAAAACTACATAGATTTATGCACCTCAGAATAAGTTATTTCTAAATGATGAGTTTTTATTGGCATACAAGCTTAAAAAAACCCAAACATACAAGAAAAAGAACATCAAGATGACCTGAATTTTTAATATTAAAATCTAAAAAAAAAATTGCAATCGTTAATTCTTTTAAAAACCATAAAACAACCTTTGCTTATAAATACAAGAATAAATCATTTGAAATGGCTAAAAGCCTGTTAAGAGTGCTTCTTTCAAAATGCACTGTATCAAGAAGGTGTAAGATTCCTATAAAATGCTGGAGCAGAGCATCAGAGGAGCTGCTTTTCTCTAAGGTTGTAAAAATACCTTTTAATCTAAATGCCTTGCTGAGCACATCAGTCAACTAAACAGCACCAAAAGAATGGGGTGACCAAAACCAAAGAACACATCTGGGCTATTGTTCCAGGGACTAAAGATAAAGGACCACTTACCTCACTCAGCTGACTACTCCAATTTTCCTTAAATGTTCTCTTCTTCAGCACAGCCTCAACATTTTAGAAATGCCACACCTTTAATGAAACCCCCATTCTTGCTGCTGCTTGCTCACTTTCTCACGTTGCTTTTGCACAGGTGGGTGCTTAAATTCAGCAGCCTAAATTAAGAATTTTTCTGGTTCACTCTAGAGCAAAGAAAAAGGCAGGAGACCTCCAGGAGAACTACTATGGTGAAGGGATTTAACACCAAACTACCCAAAGAATGCAGGTATAAGATACAAATCCAACAAGTGATTATGCCAAAGCAGCACAAGGAAATGCTTAATTTTGAGTCTTTGTGAATCAGTTTATCACTGTACATGAGAGACACAGATCATTTTTGTGCACCATCTTTTATATTTTTATATTTTTATATTTTTGTATTATCAGGTGTGCTCACAAATAGTACCATCTTTAGGGGGAGTGAATGGCATCCTGAAGGAGAGAATTGCAGTTCATAACTTCCTTGATAAACTGCATGAAGCTCTACATTTAAAAAAAAGAATAAAAAACCACAGACTGAGAAGATTCTTCCTGAACACTCCAGAGTTGTGCCACTCTAGGGATTAGTGTATCCAATTTCTATGATTTTATGCTGAGAGTCCAGATCAACACCTGTGTACAATGCTGAGGAACATAAGACTGGAATCTCAACTTGGCTGCAGAGAAAGCAAAGCTGGAAGGAGATAGCCTACAATGAAAATATGAAAATTTGAATAAGGAACAGGTGGAATGTGTGTGGAATAAGAGGAAGAATAAAGGAAACTTCAGGAAACTACCTTCCTCATAAGGTATCAAGAAAATTCTTAATGTAGGAAGACAATTTCAAAAGAGAGCAATTTAACCAGTATTAGTGAAGACTCAGTTTGGATATTAGCAAAAGAGCTACAAAGTTCTCCTTAAATTTTCTATTAAATATAATATATTGAAGTGTTTAAACTTGGAGAGATGAATTTGCTCTTCTTGTTGAACGCTGCAGAACAGATAGACAAAACATCCACCAGAATTTTTCTTGGAATATTTATCCTTCTTCAGAGAATAAGGAAGATAGACGAGATGAGGTTCAGCACTACATTTCTAATACTCTACATTATTTATCAGACAGAATCTATTACATTGCATACATATGTTGATTAAAATGGCCCATACAGACACTCTTCTGTAGTCAGTCAGTGGTGATTGCTGCCCTGGGGTTTAATTTGCCGTCCAAACGATTTGCAGACTGTTGCTAAACATTACAAAAGAGAAGGATCAGCAGTCTGCATGGCAAGAGCTGGGAATGGTTTGTGTAAAGAGGCCAGTGGGACAGATACCCACAGCTTTCAGAGGGCCTCACTGAGCTGTACAATCACCACTGGCATAAAGAAGAGCCTCATCCCTATATCCCCAAATTTCTATGGCTGAATTTGGCATCTTGGATTCCCTAGCCACATTTAATTTAGCTATTTAACAGGTGTTTTGGGGAGACAAAGTGATTTTAAGGCTGGATTGTGTCCTGTGTGCACTACAAGGACAAAAAACCGAGGAAGTTTGGCTGCATTAAGTAAACAGACAGTAAAATCAGATTTTAAAGCCTCAGTGGAAAACATTTAGAATGGAGTCCACCCCATGCTAAGTATAGGGGTAACCAGAAAGTGTACAGAAAAAAATACCTGTCCAAACAGAATTGTGGCACTCAGTTACTGCACACAGCTTTTCCTTCCTCTGCACAGCTGTTCAGCCACCCTTGGCATCTTCACTTTCTCATAAAAACACACTGCAAACACCTGACACAAACATCTTTTTTTCTCCTGGTTGCTCCCACCCAGCCATGCTACAAGGGATGTCTGTATTTACCACTGCAAGCATTCTTGGAATACTGAAATGAGAATCTTGCATCTGTATCCACAGAGGCAGAACAGGCAGACACCACCTGAATAAACTTCAGGGAATTGTGCTAACAATGTGGGATGAGCACTGCTTAAAGCACAGATAGAAAAATTCAGTTATGGATAAGCTTTGAAACTCCCACCTGCCAATAAGAACACTGAGTATGTATGAGCATGTATGTATGCAACCCATACAATGCACTTAAAATTAAACAATCTTCCCTCAACTGAGATCCATTGGGCTTTTTTTTTTTTCATCTATACAGAATTTCCATTTGCTCCCACTCTGCTAACTTCACAATGCCTCTGTACTTCAGCAAAGCTCAGTGAGATTCTCACTGTGAATTAGACATAAAGACAAAACTCAGGCCAAATTTTTCCCATTAGCCACAGAGATATTAACAACTGAAATGAAAAAATTAACGGTGACAAGTTTCTTTTAAAATAGATGAAACATCACTATTTCTACTTCTTAGCAGTAGCTGATCCTTCAATTTTAACTTATTCTTTAAAAACCCAACCTTATTGAAAGTCCATATTTAAAAGATTTCTCCCAAATAGGAATTTGTTTCATTTTAAGGAAGATTGAGTTCTTCCAATCTCAAAGAAGTTCTCACTTATTCCAGATTTTCTTACAAAAGGTATGAAAATCAAACAGAGGCCTCTAAGCAAACTCAGTAGAAAAACTGGGCAATTACTTATTGAGTTTGCACATCATATTTTCTATATACAAAAACACAGAAGAAATATAGATTAAGAAATATTCTATGATAATTTATGTATCCTTGCAGATCACCAAAATTGGAACTGGGTTATTTCCCTTGAAAACCTTTAAACCTGAGGCAAATGAAATCTTCAACCTAGAAATCATTATTAAAATTACTGTCAATAGTATTACACATCCTGTAAATTACAATCAATACAATTCTACAATATTTCTAAGCAAACATCAAACAATACCTCATGTGAGAACCAAACCTACATGCATCAGTTCTACTTTCCTTCATAAATATGATCTATATTCTCAGTTTCCAGAATTCCCTGCATGGAGTAGCTGAAAAAAAACCAGTTTGTGACTCATCCTTCTGGATTCTAATCCTTTTAATAACAAACATTTCATCCCACTGAATGTGTTCATTAAGTAAAGTACTACTGAGCATAAATAAAACAGCAGAATCTAATTTATGAATGATAAAACAGTCATTACAGCCACGGTGAACACTTCTCAGAGTCATTTTACATCTCAGTGGACAAAAATATCAAGGCGAAGAAACACAAAAACCAAAATATGAAGAGGAGAATTTTTGCTATTCACTTTGGATAAAAGGTTCAGGTGTGCCCCTAGGCTCTAGCTGGAATACCTGATGCTCATTTTTGAACTGCAGGAACGTGTGAAGGCAAGCTGAAGTCCAGGTACAGAGCCTTGACCCCTTGAACACACATGGAATATAAAAAATTATTTGTGCTTACTTAAGCATGGTGTGCATTGTGCTGTGTGTATAAAATCTGCCCTTGAGCCAGGCAAACAGCAAAGGCTCCAAAGGGTGTAGGAAAGTTCTCTCACCTGGAAAGATCCTGCATGGTCTTCCTCCTTGTCCCCTTCTCTTCCTTCCTTGAGGGCGATCAGCGTGAACCCTCGGAAGTAGGCAGGGGTGGCAGCAGAGAGAGTCACTGGGGTGGCACGGACAGAGAAACAACAAAAGCACCCCATTAGCTGTGAAATCAGCAACCCAGGCTGTGAACTTGCACCCCATTTCACAGCCTGAAAGGTGTGTGCTCTAAGCTGGCATTAACTGAAGTTAGAGTGCTGACAATAGGGAAGCCAAGCCAGCCAGAATACAAAATGTGCAGTCCAAGTTTCCACATAAACTGAGAAACACTGGCATGAAATACCTCAGCTTTTTTCTTTTTTCCCCCATTTTTTTTTTTTTTTAAAGTAGATTGATAATCTGCTCAGATCTGCAGGAGGGTTGTGTTGGTGGTGGAGACACATGTGCAAGGGTTTTTCTACTTTGGAGTTTTTTTGTTTGTTTGGGGGGTTTAGGGGATGCAAAGGAGCATCCCTAAATATTTGACTTTGTTTCTTGCCCAGCTCTGAGCACAGACAAAGTACTTCAGTGCACAGAAAGTCTCTCTGCAATGCCAGGTGACCACATTGCCTGCTCCAGCTCAGCTACACTCAACAGGGCACTCCAGCTTCTGGGAATGGAAAAATATCCTTCCTCTGCCTCATCCTCAGGGCAAAACAGGACACAGAATTAAACTCCTGGCTGAAGCTGACCCCTAAAGTCAGTGCTGCCAGCTCTGACTCCAAACCAACCCAGCAGACACCCTTCTTCACACACCTGTGCTGGCCAGGAAGGCAGCACTGCACCCACCAGCAGAGCACAGGTAATGCAATGCTGATTAATCTGATTTTACTGTGCTCAGCAGCAGGATTAAATCCCTGATTTGATGCCAGTGCAAGACAGCTTTATGTGACCTGTCTGTTCACCACCAGCAGCACCCAAGCACCACCTGAGTACACAGAATTATGAGATATTCTGGGTTGGAAGGGACCCACAAGGATCATCAATCATTAAATGAATGGCCCCTACAGGCTGTGAACCCACATTTTTAGCACCAGGCTCTAACCAGCTGAGATAATCTCAGGGTCCTCATCTGAGGCTCTTTTGAACATTATCAGAAAGGGAGAACGAGGCAGAACTTTGAGGTAGGACTTGTGAAATTACCAAACTCTCTTCAACAACTTACAGCAACCCTTTCCTGAAACAGGGATCAATTTTAGGAAAAAAAAAAACAAACCAGAATTAAACTAAAAAAGACAGAAAATGGAACTCTCAACGTTTCAAGTAGCTTTTACTTTAAGCATAATGCAAAGAGAGTCACTCTCAGTACTTTATTGTCCCACTCTCCAACCCTGACAGGCACAATAAAAACTGAAGACCACCCACAGTTCTCAGACCAAGGCTGCTCCATAGAAGAGTATCCACAAGAGACTTCCTCTCACACAAATAGGCTGCCAGGGGTTGAATCACACTGCTAAAAATTACAGATTGCCCTTACAAGATATGGATTTCAAAATATGCCCCAGAGTTCATCTGGAACATGTGGAGAGCTCTCTGATCTAGAAATTCAGTAGCAGAATAATATAAAATAAGTTATTTGAAAATTTCTAGAATTATGCAGCTGTGTTTGGGTCTAAAACTCACAGTATTTGTACAAATGCCTGACTTTTCTGACTATAAGTGAAAAAAAAAAAACTATTGGAGAGATTTATTTCAATTTTCAAACTCTTGTGCAAGTGGCACACTTTGACCTATAAATCTGCAAAGACCTGTACAAAACTGGGGTAGTAATTGCTACAATAGCAAGACCCCCAACTCAAAATTTTCAACACACTTTTCAGTCCATGGAGCCTTATGATCAGGTTAAATGTCATGATTTTGGGGGAGAAAGAAAATTTCATATATTATATTCCAAAATGGAATAGCAGCGTAACGCCATTGAAATTTCTGCTTAGTTTACAAAGTATTGCTCCATTTCATTAATTCATTTTCTGCCCAACAATTAGTATGATTAGTCCAATTTTGCTAACTTCTGCAGCTCTGGCTAGATGAAAACACACAGGCAGCCTCTCAGTTGCAATAACTGAGAACAGCACACTGCTGAACTCAACAGAGATGAACACATTACTGCTGCTTGAACAGCGATTCTTAGAAATTAACTGCCATAAAAGTCCTTTAAATGCAACAAATTTTTCCATATCATATGCAATTAAAGACTCTGAATCACTGTAAAAGGTTACACCAGAAATACTTAAATATGTGTGCAAGCAAACAGAGAATCCAGCTGTGAATTGACTCAACAGTTTTCATTTTCCTCACAAACTTACAGAGCAGTTTCCAAAATTCTAAACACCTACCTAGAAAACAGAGAAATGCTACAGAAACATTAGGGGAAAAAAAAAAAAAAGCAAAAGGCATGCAATTCCAAAGCCTGACTCATGGTTTTTGAATGCCTGGGTTTAGCAATAGCCCTGCTGTGGTTGCAGTCGTTTTAACCCCGGATAAATCCAAGAGGATGATGCTGCTCACTCAGCAGCCACATCCAGGCAGCTGCACTCTCAGCTGGGCTCAGGAACACATCCAGCCCAAAACTCAAACAAACCCAGCCCAGCCAGAGGGTTCAGCTGGGTCCATCCTGCTGCCTGGAGAGGCTGACCTGGAACAGAGAGCAGGCAGAGCAAAAGGGATAAAACAGGGATTTATTGAATGGATGCACCTTGGGCAGTGCAAGAGCCTGGCCAGGGCTACACCCAAATCAAATCCAAGGTGGGTCCTGGTCATGAGTTTTACACTTCTATAAGTTTTGGTTCATCTCCACATTGGGGTTAATTATGGTGGTATATTCTTATTATACCACAGCCCCAGGCCATGAAGTCTCAGCCCCTGGCTTGCCCCCTTCCCTCACCATTGTTTCTGCTTTTTGGGTACCAGTGGTCCCTGATTCTCCAGCTGGGAAGGGATTGTTTTGTCACTACCCTGTGAAGAGAACTTACCAACACCTAACATGAAGTGTCAGAGTCACACACTGAGCAGCAGAGATTCCAAAAAATATAAAAGTTAAAACCCAAGGCATCATCCCCACGTGGCTGCTCCGGGAGCGCTGTGCTAGCGGCAGGGATGGACACAGGGACACAAGGACACAGGGAGGGCAGGCTCCTGGGGATTCAGGGTCTGTGCTTTGGGACTCACACATTCAGGGAAGTGTGCTTTGGTAGCCCAGAGCACCAGGTGACAGCTGGGCTGGGAATTCCTGTCGGAATTATCCGTGCGCGCAGGTGACGCCACAGCACGAGGGTTTATCCCGAGTATTCCCAAATCCACAGCTTGTTCTGCAGTGCCTCTGGAGTCCCTGCCTCTGGAGCAGGTGCTCCAGCACTGGGAAGCTGGCAGACCACATCTGTTTCTCACAAGGGAGCAGCTCTTTGCTGCATAAGGGCTGAGAGTTTTTGGGCTAAACTCTGCCGTTTTAAACAACAGCTGTGTCCTGCTCACACCGTGTTCACACTAATTAACTTTCACTGAATAATACGAACTTCCTGCAAGGATCTGTTAAATCTCAGTGCAAGCCTCAGAGTTAAGGATTTCACTTTAAAGGAAAGATTACATATCAGCAGTTACTTTTGTCCACTTCCATCCCTCTGGCAAATCTCGAATTACTTTACAAGTTGCACTTCAGCACGCACCTTCAACACACTCCTCATTCCCCAGTGTCCCAGGCAGTTGCTCCTTTGGTTTTAGGCAGGAAATCTGACTTTTCTCATCCTACACAACTGCACATCCTGTGCTGCACATTGCACAAGTACCAACAGATACGCCTTCCAAATTTCACCGGTGCATTGTGGAACGTGGGAATGGCTGATGCAGTTACAGAATGAATGCCTGTTTGCAAAGTGTTTGCATGTTGAGGGGGGAAGAAAGAAATGGGAAGAAAAAGGCTCAACATTCCTTAAAAGTCCCCAGAACAAGGCAATGGAGCACAACACCTTGAATGAGCCTTTCCTCAAAATCTGGGAAAATTAACTGACCTACAAGGGGAAATTCCATTAAAACCAGAAAGAGTATCCAGACAGAAGGTATATGTAAGGATTATAACTAGCCTAGTAGTTCTTTTCTTCTTCAGAATTAATAACTTAATGCTGCCATAGCAGAAAGTATGTCTACTGCATGCTGGCGTGTGAAATGGACATACTGCTGCCTTTTTACAGAAGCAAGTTTATTTACATTTTAATAGCGTGAAACTTCCCTCATTTTTTCATGGAAATCTCATGCAATCATTAATCTAACTCTACAATCAATAAAGCCAGGACTGAGTATTTTCAAGGACCATTACCCTGTATCACCATCCAAACTTAGGGCTCATTTGTGCCTCTGAATGCAGAGCTCTGACCTTCAGTGGAAGCAAGAGCAGCTCCATCAAGGTCAAAGGCGCCCAGCAGGGACTCCTAGGATGGAGTGCCCACAAAGCTGGTCCTAAGGGAAGAACTGGTCCTACAGGAAGACATTTTTAATTGTCTGACAGGACAGCATGCCCTTATTCACTGCTGCCAGGCAGGCAGAGGAGTGAACACTCACTCAGAGAAGTTACTGCACAGCTCCAGGGGTGGAAAACCCAGGCTTCACAGCTCCTTACACACAGATCCACCCAGGGCTCCCCCTCAGGGCAAACAGATTCTGATTGATTTAAAGGTGAATAACTGCAGGAGAGCCATAAAACCTCCCCTGGGGGCAAACAGCAGCTGTGGTCCCCTGATTCCCACTCTGCAGAAGTGCTGAGATGTTTCCTCCAGCCATGGCAGTTCCAGGGTCTGATGTGTCACACCAACGCATGGCATGAGGATAAATGGATGTCCCTGCACTGACACTTTGGAGCACATTTGCATGTACATGTGTATGAATATATTCCTCCATTATCCACCTTGAAAACACCAGTTTATTCCAACAGCCCACCTGGAATGTGCCAAGGATCCAGATTGCATCAAGTCAAGCAGGGACCATGGAAACAGGAATATCTGGTTCCAGTGCTAAGGAGGTTGTGCAAGTCTTCTGCCATGTTGCAGATAGAGTAATTTGCAGATAAATAAATACAAACAAACAAACAAACAAAACCCCATAGACCTGTCACAACATCTCATTATTTTAATCATTAGTTGGATTTTCCATCCTTTGGATGGAAAAGTTCCAGTTTGGATAAAGTTCCAGTTGGACTGTAGAAATGCCTTTGAAAATAAGTTTTCAAAACTTTCTGCATATTGTCAGTTTTAACCCCTGCTATGTTACAGCAACATTTATTTGTGTTCTTCCAACCATTCAGGAATGTGTCCTTAAAGAAAAATCTACACACCCCAACGTGCCACCTGAATATTTCAGTCCTAAGTGTCAGACAGGCACATAATCTGTTCTACATTTTAACTTTTTACTATTAGCTGTAATTTTCTCACTTCCAAGCAGCTATAATAGCCTAATGTGATTTTATTAATTGAGTTCCTAATGCCAAGACCTAATATCTCCAGAAAATTAGTTCTGCTAATTCATCTGGGAGTTTCTTTCTCCCTACGTTTCTGTGCAATAGAAACTTCTTTGGTTAGATGACTGAAAATGTCCAGTAAGGTTTTCACAGGAGTGAATTCCAAAACTTTTAAAGAATGTTTGCATTTGTCACTATCAAAACACTTGGCACATCTTTGTCCTGCTTAGTAGATGTGTCAAGCTGCCATGCCATATGAAATCTTTCAGACTCAAGGAACTAATCCTCACGTCTGGAACAGCTAACAAGCTCATGGGTAACATTTATTTCCTCACATCACGTTAAAATAAAACTATTTTTGGGGAAAAAATCAAATCAATAGCATGCAAAGTTAGAAACAGGTGAACCACTGCTGCAGAGGTATTTCTCAGCCTTTGAAGAAACACAATTATTATGCTACAGGCACACTTTTTTCCCCCTGTATATACTAAGATTCCCATGTTCATGCAATGGGAAAACATTGCTCTTTACCCTGGATCTAAGAAACACTTACAAGAATCTCCCAAGAAGTTTTTTTTTTCTAAAAGTATGTTACTTATGGTACCTAAAAAATTCCAAATTCGTTTCAAAGTGCTTTTAAAATACAAGGTTAACAGTACATTCCAAGAAGGTTTGTTCCTGCAGGCACTATACAGTGAGGCAGGAAAAGTGACCAAAACCTGTCTTTGCCTATTAATTAGTGAAGTACACCCGAATTAGCTTTGGAAGTTCATTCCAAGGATTGTATGTGACACGCTCAGGGAAGAACAAATGCCTCCATCTCTTATTTACAGTGGTCGTTAGAACTGTCTCTGCCTCTTTCCTGTTTGAACCATCTGTTCATTTACCCAGAAAGAAAAAAAAAAAAGAAAGGGGTGGGATAAACGTAAGTGGAAAATGTGGGAAGTTGGCAGTGTGCTGCATCATGTTTGCCCATATGCTAACTCATTATATTAACATTCCTATTTCAGGGCAAGAACGATTAGCTCCGAGTTTCCTCTCCTTGCTGCCGAGTGTTAAAGCTTCTCCCGTGCGCTGGGTTATTTTTAAAGGGATGGGAAGAAATCGCACGGTGGGTGAAGGGGGAAAGAGCGTGCTTGGCATCGCTGCAACTTGCGATGCTGTGCGAGCGCCGAGCGGGCAGAGAGGGCTCGCAAAGGAGAGGAAATTCCTCTTAATGAGGAATGCTCGGGAGTGAAGTGATACGCTGGAAGCCAACTCCTCTCACTTGCCGTGGAAGCATCCCCGATAAAGCAATGCGTGGGGGAATGTTACCCTGCCTCAACCCACACGGCTACACACACACACGGCAGAGGGATCCAGAGATGGCAGGCAGAGACACTTGCAGCTCCAGAGCCGCTTATCCTCAGCACTCTCCTTAGCACGGGATGCGGAGGATGTCCAACTTACCCCGGTAACTGTTCCCAGGCTTGTAAAATTCTGGATCGCCCTCCACCCTGAGGCTGAATTCATTGTACCCTTCCCTCCTGGTGCCTTGGGCTCGCAGGATCCGACTGCAATATCCCTCGGACTTGGCGGCTTTCTCCAAGGTTTCGTCGGGAAAACCCTTGGCCACCAAGGGGAAAGTGAGCGCCAGGAGCCGCAGGGCCAGCGGCTGCAGATGCGCTCCCATCCTCGGCGCTCCGCACAACTTTTGGGGTCCGGGCAGGGCTGGCAGGGATGGGCAGGGATGGGCAGGGATGGGCAGGGATGGCAGGATGGGCAGAGAGCTCCCGGGCAGCCCCAGCCCCGGCGTGAGGCTGCCAGGGCGGATCGGAGGGAGCGGAGCTGCTGCCGGGGAGAGGGAGGGGAAAAGCAGGGAGGGGGCAGAGAGGGAGGGGACGGCAAGGAAGGGGAGGGGAGAGGGAGGGAGGGAAGTCTGATCTTGCCCAGAGCCCGGGCTGAAGCGCTGTTTTGTTTCAGAGCGGTGTTTGCTTAGGCGAGCTGGGTTCGCAGGGTTTGGTGACAGAGCGGGGCAGCGGACGCCGCTGTCTCCCAGACCCGAAATTAATCACCCGCATTCCTGCCGAGGTCTGTAGTTACTGTAGGGATAACAAGGCTCAAGGAATTTCCCCACACCCCTCCCGTCTCCCCCCGAAGCGGCAGACACGACAAACATCACCGGCCAAAGCGAGGAGCATCGGCTACAGCCCCTGGGTACCACTGGGCACAGGGACACAGGGATGCGGGAGGCGGCCGTGCCCAAAACACGGGATCCATCTCCACAGCACCGTGCACATCAGAGCCGTGCAGTGCGCTCACAGCAGCTCACCTCTGCTCCAACACTCGGGGAAATCCCAGCAGATGCGAGCAGGGCTCCTTATCTCGCCTTTACGCGATGCTGAATGACTTCTCTAAATCCACTAAAGAAGATTACAACGGTGGGAAAAAGAAAGTGAGCCTACACCCCGGAGTCCCTAACTCCAGGGGTTTGATCCTAAAATGCTCTTCTCTTTCTCTCCCTCCACGGTTTTGTAAGTGGAGGAGAAAGAAAGAGAGGTCTTCAAGCAGGACCTGAATACTTTCAGGATGACAGATGCACAAGAGGGTACAAATCCCTTTCTAACCCCTTTCTCCAGGATAGGATGAATACAACTGCATTTATGCACAACTTCCAAGAAGTATGAGAAACAGCAAGAAGTTTGAAGTCCTCCTGGAGCCCACTAAGTATCAGATTTGTTAGCATCAGATTTGCAAATTTTTGGGTTCCAAACTTACCTTTGGAAGTTGATTACCAACAATCTCGCGTTGTGTGTCAAATAAAGGTGTTTATTCAAAGTGTCTCTGAGGATGCAGGACCTTTATTTTCTGAAAGATTACTTGCCAAGGGCTTTGCTACTGTGAGCCTGTTTGTATTTCAGTCTCTGTTACACGCTTATAAAAAAGTAAACTGTCACAGCCTCAAACTCTTCATTCACTAAAGATATGTTAACAAAGATGGGATTGGTTGGGTGAGATTTTAGCTTTTGCTGCAAACACAGAGCTGCTGGCAATGTCCCTCCACATCTGTGAAGAGGTGGCAGCCAAGCTTTGGTACCAAACTGAGTGGTAAAATCCTATTTGTGAGGACGTGCCTGCTTAGACACCTGCTACAGTGGCTGGGGCTGACTGCAGAGACTTCCACTGCTGAGAAAAGAGTTGGATTAGGGGAGGATAAGAGGTCTTTGTGGCACAAGGTGCTTTTTCTGTTCCTCTTATCCTGCTGGAGGAAGGAGAGTGAGCAATCCTGACTCTCCAGTATAATACACCAGGTCCTCTGCTTCCCCTCAGTCTGCTCCCTTCCCTGCTTGCCTCCCAGCCCACCTGCCAGTACAAGGGCAAATCAATCCATCATCTTTAAGGCAACAATATTCAGCCTGCTTTTGCTACTGAAGCCTTGAGTTGGCACAGTTATGCAGAATATTTGGTTTCATGCTTCCAAAGACCCATGTTCACGTGGGTAATTAAGTGACTACAGTTCAGCAATGTCATAAACTCTTGGGTCTCATTTGACCATGATCTTCACCTCATTCATTTATGAGAACAAGCTTTGCTTTATGCTGGTTCCTCAGTCAAAGATGCCTGTGAATTTGATTAATTCTCCATATTTGACTTCTCATTTCTTTTGCTGAGATTGATTGAAAAGCAATTACCTGACTAAAGCATTCCTAGCAGAAACTGCACAATCCACCTTTGTTTTGGGCCAGTGTTGTGTTCTAACTCAACGCTCCTCAAAGTGTTTTTAGTCTTTTTCAGACTTTTTTGGCTTTTATATGGTAACTAATTCATCAGCACCTATTGACTCAGCTTCCAGTAGATTTTATGTCCCTTACTTTTTAATCCCTGAAATGGCCTGATCTGTCACTTCTGGTACTTTTTTATCCAAAAGCATTGTAAAGTTTCCTAGAAAGGCATAACACAGTGTCTTGCTAAAAGTGAATGCTTCAACTTAGCAACTGATACAGACAAATTGACCCGCACTGCCTGCAGCCATGAAATGAGTAATTTGTTGTAGAGAAGGTTTAGAGTATGGGCAATGTCATTAAGCATGGGCATCCTCGGGGTTTTCTATTTGTTCTACTAATTAGTGTGTGTTTGCCTAAAGCTTCCAGCATGATGTATCAGTCAGAGATGCGTGCAAACTGATGAGCCCAACCATCCATGGCAAATTTAACAGAGGAAGCCTCCTATCTCAGAGACTGCTTTCCTTTGTGTGCTTTCTAGGATGAATGAAGCTGCTGTCCATGACTATTAGGCATAACAATCATTACTGGGGTAATATTGCATCTGATGGAGCTGTAATGGTTGGAGGAAAGTCTCTCCCCCCTCCCCCTCACCTCCACAAAGTGGGCTTTCCTAACAAACAAAAATCATTCCACAGTGTCAGCAGTATTTCTTACTTTTTGCTTCCCCAGTACAGGAGCCTATTCTTTTCAATGGGTATTTTAGAACACTGCACTAACCACTGCAGAATACCCCTGCACTGACTGGAAGATATGATAGATATGATATGATATGATATTAATAGGGTTTTTTTCCTTCTGCTTCTATGATTTCAATTAGTTGTTTGAAGTTTTGGGAATTGTCTACAAAGCAACAATGCACAATGCAATGCTTGGCTACACAACAGCTGATTTTAGACACTCTAAACCTCAAAGTAGACAAGTGCCTCAGGTAAATACCTAAACTGATCACATGAATATTAGACCCCTTAAAAGAGCCAGTTCACAGAGCAGAGGCCAAAAAAAACAGCCAAAATAAAATATCAGAGTGGCAGGTGCCCTAAATCTCCCAAATATCAGGTGCTTGATAACTTCTCTGGGCTGTAGGATTCACCTCCCTAACCCCAGAAGCTTTAGTGTTTTCTATAAATAAATAATACAGTAATAATAACAACAGGGGGATACATCTCTTTCACAAGATGTCTGGCAGGAATGTTACCCGCTCTTCCAAAAGTGCTAATGATTAAAATATTCCTGTAGAATGTCAGAGACAAATGGGTTTCAGCTCCTTGCTTGGTTTGCAAGTCCTCAGATCCTCATCTCTCAGGAAGCTGCTCATTGTGAAAATTTAAATCTTCTCAATGCACTCCCAGTCCCTGATGGAAATTTTAGAGTTCTAAAGTTGAGCTGCTGCTGAAATGAGAGAAAGGAGATTGAGGATGTTGCATCGATTAGAATGGATTTTCTGGAGACTGATCTAGGGTGCCTTCTCCTTTTCCTCAGACATTAATTGTATTGGGATCAAAAGCTCTCCAGGGGTTCAGGTGGTCACCTACCATCAAAAGTTTTCAGTAAGTCCATTCTGAATACCTCTGCCAAATTAAGACACCTAAGTTGAGGGATGTCACCAAAAGTGACTTTTGACTTCTCCTTGCTCACAGATGCCAGGCTGCTCAGGCAGAGTGCTTTTGATGACTGGGAAACAGCACTGCACCACCATCTGCAATAAAACCTCTGGTGACTGGAAGGGCAAGAAAGGAATTTGCACTTTCAAAGGTGCCTGTCTCATTTTCAGACCTTACTGAATGTGTCTTACTATAGATTTAGCTATCAGTCTAATTTGCATCTCTCTCCCTTCCCACTGCTCCAGCAGTCGCAGTCACTTTTTCTTAAACAAGATAGAAACTCCCTCTATTGATTTAGTTGGAATAATAACCTTGTTGCTATTAAAATCCCCCTCTATCTACAGCAAGAATGAGGCTTTTCTAATACACTTCATGCTGTCTGAAGCGTGTTTGGAAAGGGATGCAGAGATATCTGCTGTCCTATTAGGCAAAGTAAAGAGCTTGGGGGACACTTAAAATGATTTCTTGCTTCTGTGTAGCACTGTTCTCGACTTCTTTTCTGTTAAAAACCCAAGCAGTGACAAGTAATGACAGTAAATGTTTGCAGAGGTCTGTGTGCCATTTACACCACTGTCAGTCAATACCATGGATCTCCAAAATTAAACTTCCCAGCAGCTCGTTATATTTGCATGTCCAGTCATGCATGCCTTTGGCATATTTTCACACTGACAATGCAGAGAGCTTTCATTTCCAGGGCATTTTACAGAAACATTTCGTCCCTGACACGGTGAGAATAGCATCATACATATTCCTGGAGGAGCACTGCAATGCTGAGAGAAACAGAGGCAGAGAGAGCAGCTCTGTTCAGGCTCCTCCTGGGCTTAACTGGGCCAAAACCTCAATGAAGCTGGAAAACTGTGTGACAAAAAATGTTTTGAAACAGCACAGAGGCTGCAAAAGATCTAGAAAAGTCTATCCAGCACTCTGGATAACACAGGCAGAACGTGATTTAAACTAAGGCCATTCTTGAATGGATTTTTCAAGACCAAAAGTTGACAGAAGCTTATCTCCCTTACAGAATCTATTTTGGGGAGGAGGTTTGCTAAGGAAAGACCCAGGCTTCTTGGAATATTTAACTCAGGGTTCCTTCCAATATCAGAAAAGAAGTATGTTCTAAAAAAACATCTCTCCCTTTATCCCACACAGCTACTCAAGATCTGTCTTGGGAATCCCTGAAAACTCCCAAGAGCAGAACAAACAAGTTCCTCCAAGCCCAGTGTGAGCTTCACCTACCCCTAAAAAAATTCAGTGCTGCAAACCTGCAGCACCAGCCATTTCTAGGTCACATCCCCTCCAATTACACCCAAATTTCTCCCTCAGCAGCCTCTGCCTTTAGGAAATTCCCAGATCCCACAGACAGGGCAGAAATAACCAAAACCAGCCCCTCCAAAAAAAAAAATTTCATCTCTGCTCCTTCCAACTAAGCCACACAGTAACTCTCAAAGTCATAATATAAATAATATTTATTTATATTTTGCCTACAGAAGAAAACCTTTCTTTACCAATTTTCAGACTGGATGCTTTTCCAGGAAGAATATAAAAAGCCAATTTACACTGTCTAAGAAAATAAATGGCTTATATCTGGACAAATAATCTATAAAAAGACACCAAGTTTTACACATTCCCATTATTTATTCAATCAATCTACCCTCTTTTTCAAAAAACATTTTTATAGTGATATAGTAAGTAATTAAATCTTCAGTCAGCTCTGGTTAGAATAGGTTTTAATCAGACTGCAAATATGGAAGGAAAATGTGCAGTAACACATCCCACGAACACAACAGGCCCAAAAAGCAAGAATGACATCATCTTCAGAGACCAAAAAAAAAACCTCAAAGCCAAAACTAAACAGAAAAATAACCACCCCAGAAGGTTAAAACAATAAAAACTCACAGCCAAGCAGATAAGGGAAGGTAAAAAATTATTTGGGGTTTCTAGCACTGACCACAAAATCAAGACACACAAAAACAAGAATAAATCATAAATATAAGGTGATGCCATCAGTGAACTCACTGACACTTTTGGGAACAGGGGCTATACTTCAAGCACTGATATTTGCAGAATAGGATTGTCTCCCAAAGCCAGCTCTTTACAACAACCTCCTATGGATTTATTTTCCCCGTGTTCCTCTGCTGTATTCAGTAGCCATTCCTTTTAAAGGAAATATTTACTGTGCCATGCCAGACCATTGCATCTCTTTTCATCATTAGCTGGCAGGTTTGTTCAGGCTGCCAAGTGCAGCACTCCTGTGGTTTATGGACTGCTGGCACTTCCCTCACAAGGGGATATTGCAAAAAAAAAAAACCAAAACAAAAAAACCAACAAAAAAAAACCCAATAGTTTTCCAAGAAAGTTTCTTAAATCTCAGATTTACAGCTCAAATATTGAAGGAAGCTCTGGGAAATCTTCTGAAGATTTGCAGACCCACATCTTTGTTATATCAAAGGAAGTTTTGTGTCTGTGATTTAAAAAGGAATCTAAACTATCTGACAGCAAGTGGGTAAAAAATACATATATGAAGACACTTCAAATGTGGATACTCATCTGCATGGGGGAAAATTATTTCACATTAAAGTTATCATTTTTTGCTTGGTAAACAGATGGAAGATCAAACAGGCAAAGGTATGTTAACAATGTACTTCATTGTGTGTTCTGTGGACATATTTTAATTATCATCAGCATACAAGGCTAAAATTGCAAGCTGGTAATGCAGAACAGGGTTTGTGGGAGGAGGAAATATCTTTTCCCAGAGCAGCTGGTACGGCTGAAAAAAAATCCCCAAGCTTTCAAACACAGCAGCCCTTCTGCAGGTCTGAAAATATGTTATTTTACAAAGCAAAATGCATGTTCACAACCATTTCCCAGAGTTTAGGTGGCTGCACATTCATTAAAAGATCTTTAATGAATCTCTGATGCAGGAGAGAGGTAATTGGCACCTATGAACTGAAGAGGATGCTGAAGGGGAGGAAGGAGGGAGGTGCCAGGGAGAGGAGGACAGTGATGGGTTGGTGAAAGGCAGATATTTCACAGCCTGCAGAATGAAGGGATGTTTGTGTGGGAGAGCAGCCCTGGAGAATGCCATAAAACAAAGCAAGCAATTTGGGTCTTGGTGTCCCAAATTTTGCTGTGGTTTAGTTTGCAGGATGTCCCATCCCCTGACACACAATCCATCAGTAACCACAAGCACAGCGAGCAAATTACTTCTATACACAGGTTTTTTTCAGTATCTGTTTCCCAGGTGGCATTTTTGCCTGAGCAGATGATGAAATCTGACTGGCTCCATCCAGGTTTTGGTTCTGAAAAGCGACAGGAATTCACTTGGAATGGTTCTGGGTGAATCAGAAGAATTATCAAGGGAAATTCTGGACACGGAATTATGTATGCTGCTGTAAACCCCACTGTACAAAACAAGCCTAGAATCCAACACATTCACAAAACATCTTTTTCCTTCCCTTTTTAAAATTACATCACAGAAGCAATGACAGGGCATGGATTCCTCAAACTACCAAGTGTCCTGTCTCCTCCTGCCCAAAGCAGTGTCACACAATTCCATATTTCATCAACCCCCTCCAGTCATTCAGATTTTTTCATTACTTTGCCCTGTCACATAAGAAAGTCAAGTGGAAAATACCAGTGTCCAGAAAAACAAGTTTTATACCAATACCTTTTCTTTTCTATGCAGACAATTAAAAGTTTCTGCTGTTAGTAAGATATGCTTAATTTGGTTCTAATCCTTCAAAATGTTGTTTCATTTCACTTCTAACCTCTCTTTCAAAATAAGCTGTTTCATTTCACTTCTAATCTCTCAAATGATAGCCATTAATATAATTCATAAGCATCATATTGTCCCTTATGAACAAGTAAAACCACCTTTTAAATTTTTTTTCATTTTTTTGGTTAAAGTCAAGGTTTTCTTAGAGTAAAACAATTCCACAAGGAGGTTATGATGAAAGGTCTATGAGAAATAAGTAGTCCTTTACTCTCAAATGTAAGGATATGAGGAAATTGCATTGTGGAACTGAGCTTATCAGAACAAGCTCAGCAGTCAAAAGTTTGGGTTTTTTTTTTCAGCTGATTCAATGGAAATGTCCTTTAAAAAAATGAACAAGTGTCCATTATTAGCCATCAATCCTTGTGCTGTATGGACACTGCATTATGCATGAAAATAAATATTTAAACACTGATCATATCTTATTCCAATATTATACACAGCATTTACAGTTGTAATTGCATTCTGTATATTTTAGTCATAAATCTCAGCAAATAAAATTAAAAGGTATGCATTTATGCCCATGGACCTATACATCACAGAATTTTTTGAACTGGGAGGGACCACAAGGACCATTGAGCCCAAATCTGAAGTGATTCTTCTTGGGCCACTGTTGATCAAAACCAGATCAACTTTATTTCTTACCAAATTATAAGAAAAGTGTTCTGTGTGAGGCCACTGTGGCATAATCTTTGAAAAGCTTCAGCAGTCAAAAATAATAACGAAATTATTTATTATTTTATATTGCATTCATTTTTACAGAGACCTGAAGAACAAATCATTGAAAATAGTGTGACATTGGTGCACTGCAGTATTTTTTAAAATTTCCAGTATAAAACAGACTTCCCTCTACCAAAAAAACAATTCACAGATTCACCCTGATGACCTCAGCAGGACTGCAGTTAAAATTTTAAAATTACATTAATAACAGCATTAAAAGTATTTATTAATTAATAAATGTATAAGTAATAATTATGAATAATACCATGTTTTTATGTAATATAATAATATTTAGATGTACATTATACAATAATGTATATTTTTATTGATTAATAGTTATTTCTAATAGTTAATTTAAAATAATTAATGGCTAATAGTTAATTTGGAAAAATTAATAATTAATTACTGCAGTTAAAATTACAAAATTACATTAATAAGTGCAGTTAAAATTTAAAAAAATTAGAAACAATTACTGCAGTTAAAATTACTGCAGACAAAAAATGGAAGAGGCTCATTTTATTGTTTCAGTCAGAAAACCTTAAGGGAAATTGGCCTAAAACAGTTATTGTAGAGACTGTTCTTCAAAAGTCTTTATAATGATCAGAAATCTGATCCAGGATTTCCAGTCAAGTAAATTTGTGCTAAAATAAACTTCATAAGATGGCAGCTCCCCAAATTATTTGAATGAAGACCTAGAAAATCCTGAATTGACTTTAAGGTTAACAAACTATGATATTATCACAGGGATGAAATACATCTACAGTTGGGTTGGTGCATCCTTCTCCCCTCCTTGGCAGTTAAATTCTTTCATTAGTAAAATGTGTGAAAAAAATAATAATTTTCACACAGAGAGTTTTGTTAGTTCTCTAGGAGGTTCATAAATACATTTCTCCTATTTTGTATCCACTCCTTATTAAGAACTCCCAATCAACCTCTGCTTCTTACATACACCACAAATGACTTGAGACAGCAACCCAGAAGCCATAAAGTGAAATTTTTAGTATTTTATAAAAAGAAATCTTTCACTCAGTGATATAAATCATGTTACTGCTCACTCAGTTCCACCCACTTATGAGAAATTAAACATAACAACAACTATGGACAAAAGTGTTATTGGTGACTGTGACTGGACCACAGGAACAATCCTATGGAACCTCACAGCAAAGAATGCACTGTCCAGCCAATAAAACTTTCAAAAGGTTATTTTGAAGTGTTAAGGTTTATAATAACATGCACAGGAGTACTTCTCTTGGTTTGTCACTGGCGAAATCCCAACTAGCCTAGTAGGACATTATTGTTTTCCATTGTTTGATAAGGAAAAAAATACATGCAGTCTGTTTATTAATAGTTCTAGACATACAGGCAAGAGCTTTTGAAAATTATAAAGCATTTGGAAAGGAAAATGCATTTTAGCTTGTCCTCAGAATTATATAACAGAAATTCTTTGAATAACAAAATATTTGAATAACAGAAATTCTTTGAAAATCGAAGCTGTCAAAAAACATAGCAAGATGCTTTTGTAAGATATGTGCACAAAGGTAATGGCATCAAAGGTGATTTAAACTTGTAACTATGGAAACAATATCCTTTTCTAAAAAAGCCAAAGCCTGAGATTACTGAAATTGAGAGAAAAATAATGAAATAAGCTGAAATAATGAAATAATCTTCTTTACCTGGACATTTCATCAAAGGACAAATCACCATATAGGGAGACTACTCACAACCTCTGAAGCAAAAACACACCCTGAAAATGAAGTGAAAAGACAATTATGAGTATGTTTTTCCAGAACCAGAGAAAACCCAGTGCTTCATGATTCCTAGAGGAACAGACATCAAAAATAAAGAACTGTCAGCTAAGAGTAAATGACACCCACCTGTGTACCTGGAGTTAGTGGCCATAAGTGAACTAGGGTTTAAAACTGCCTTTAAAATTACATATTAATAGTCACAGCTTTTTGAAGCCCATTTACAGATGATGCTTAGAAAGTATCAATAGCAGGATAAGACTTGAGCACCTAAAGCTGCCAAGACATCAGTAGGATCTCCTGTAAGAATTAAGAACCTAGCTGTGTTGCTTTTTTTTTTTTTTATAATCTCATTATTTCAGTGTTTTCTTTGTGCAAGCTGACACAGAAGCTAAATTATGAACTCTTACACACACACAGTCTTAACTACTTTGGTAAAATATACAACAGAATTTACCTTCCCTTTGTGAAGACATCAGCATTTACTACAGCAAGTGCAGGACATAGCAGTAGCTGGTCATCTATGCCTAAGCACTCATTTAATTACCAAGAAAATCAATAAATTTAGCAGTTAGAAGCAGTCTGAATGTTTGTTTCATAATTTAATTTTTTTTTTCAAAGACAGAAATAAATGTCACACTCTGATTTTACCACAAGTAACATGCTAAATAATAAAAGGTGGTATCACTGCAGGTGCACATTAACCATTTAAAATTTCAAAAGCCAAAAAACCACCCTGAAAAAAAAAAAAAAAACTAGAAACCCTTATGAGTTGGGGAAGCACATTTTTTATGCAGCACTTTATTACTGTGTGGTTCTCAAAGCCTTGTGTGAAGCTGGCAAACACAGAACAAGAACTTGATTAAACATATTATAACTGATGTACAAAATGCTTTGTCAAAGCCAAATAAAATGAAGTGCAGACTGGAGGAACCAATGGCAAGGTGAGTAAAACAAAAATGAAAATATAGCAACCCTGAATATTTAGTTCCAGGGCTCATTTGCAGTATCTGAGTGTTTCTGGTGGTCTTTTGGGTGAGTCAGATATGAAATAAAGGAAGACATAGTTTTTACAAGATCCAGCTTCAGTGATTAGAGGTGTGAAGGTAAAAGATTCTCAGAAAAGAGGAGGCATTTGTGTTAAAGTTACTTGGTGGTAATTTTTAGGTCACTGTGGTCTCAGAGCCCCTCAGAGAAAGAACAGTGAATCCACACCAAACCAAACACACTTGGGGACATTTTAAGGAACTGTGTTTAGGAGCCTGGGTTTGTGGAGGCATAAGTTTTAGGTTGTAAAATAAGCCCAGTAAAAATTCCATCTTCCCTTTTTAAAAGGTTCTGATGATTCAGCTGCTGCAGAATTGCATATTTTTTGAGCTACAAAAGATATCAAGACATCTTCTACTACAGACTGTTCCCAAAGCTAAGGAAAAGAATGTATTTCAGAAAAGGTGAAAATTAAAGGTCAATAAATGACTATGACTCAGTAGAGATGGTGGAGCAACAGAGAAGTGTCCAAATCATCACTCTTTGCATATTATCAGCTTTCTTCTAATTTTTATGTAACAGATTGCAATAAACAGACTGACAATAGTAAAAATAAAAAGAAGAAAACACTTGTGTTAAAGAAACCTCAGTCAGTCCTGACCTAATTAAGGATATTTTTCAAGAGTACTCTGTCATAATGAAAATACAAGCCTATCCCTGAAAAGCTGCCAGGGAAACCTTCCTCTGGGATTATAATTGTCTGCAGCACTGCAGAATTAGACTAGCTGGTGCCCCAAGTGGTTTTCCACTAATGAATTGTGCTGCTTTGTTTCACTCCTTGTTTAGATGTTTAGATTTCCTTAGGTCTTTGCCATTGTCCCTCCCCCAGAACATATGTTCTGCCAAATGTGGGGAAGCTGTATTTTGGGTTGTAATGGCAGGCAAATGCTCCACTACATAAGTTAGTTCTTAAAACATTGGTCTTGTTGCAAAAGAGAACTTGAAGTGCACACTGAATGTTTAGTGAAGGCAGAAAACAACACTGAATGTTGTAGAAACAGCGAGGCAACAGAATTTTGGAAAGGATCAGATATGTTCATTCCAAAAGTATGTGCAAGAAACTAATCAAATTATTTATACTGAACTGCAGAATAAAATTGTTGTGCACAGCAATGCTAAAAATGGGATTTCCTCAGTGTTTTAAGCCTCCTTCATGCCTGGCTAAGGTGACTTGGAAAACACTTGAGCTCAGAGCTGTCCATCATTTCAGCCAGAGGTGGCAGGGATTGGAAAGTATTAGTCAAAGTTAGAGTCATGATGACCATGGCACCTGCAAGAGAAAATTGTCAAAGTATTTTTAAATGGCCTGACAAGTTCATCAGTGGTGATTGATTAACCAGAGAAAGCTGAAACCC
This sequence comes from Tychaedon coryphoeus, assembly GCA_013398595.1. Lineage (NCBI taxonomy): Eukaryota > Metazoa > Chordata > Aves > Passeriformes > Muscicapidae > Tychaedon > Tychaedon coryphoeus. The sequence continues at coordinate 512,752 of WBND01000092.1, read as the reverse complement.
AAACGTCTCTAGTCCAAAGGGAAATACTGTCATCAGATTAAGAGGGATTTTATCTATTCTTTCAAAAAATCGACCTTCTATCATCAGAATTTTAAATAAAAATATCTAGTTACACCCTTTTGTAGGTGTACATTGGGTCAGAGCTAAGCAGAAACGCACAGGTATCTATCTGTGAGCCAATCTCTAAATTTCAAAATTGCACATTTTCAGATGGCTCCTTCTCTTTTTTTTCCTTTTCTTTTTTTTTTTTTTTTTTAAATAGAAGACCAATGTATGCTAACAGGAGGCACAACTTTGTATCCTTCTGTTGTAATGTACAGCTTTGTACATTATTTATGGGTTCTGTCACTTCAGGCTCCTATGCAAAAACAGTGCTAAATCCACAGAGTAACTTTGGTGCCAGAATTACACAGAGTCCAAAATCCTCAGTCAATGCCACCCACCCACCAGATGCTTAAAGATGTCTGGTTATGAGAAACAACACAGAATAATAAACAACCTCAATATCACAACAGTTTCTTAAAACAGTGCAATTCCAGAAGGAATTAATGCAGGAAAGCTCCTAATCAAAAAGGCTGGCACTTGTCTCCCCAGCCACTTGGAATATGTATGCCACATGCTTTGCACAGCTACTAGAAACCAGGAATATCTCAGTTTCATCAGAATGTATTTCTGTTTAATGCTGCTAAGTGCATATGGCAACAGTCTCCTGGCTGGGTGGATAATTAAAGCAAACCAGGCTGAGGAGGGGGAATTAAAAGCAGCATCACTTGAAGGATAGCACAGGGTCTGTTTGAGGGGGGTGTTGGTGTTTTTTTAACTCCCACGAATCTTTAATACACATCAGTTTTACAAAAGATCATGAATGTGGTTAAAAATGGTCTCCACCAGGTTGGTTTTTTTACTCTAATAAAAACTGATTTTAAAATGGAAGGATATATTTACCTTTGTGAGTAAGATTGGGCTCCATAAAAACAGTTTTGCAAGATCTGTGCAGTTTGCTTTTGTGTTCCTTTCACCTTTTTTTTTTTTTTTTAAAAATCCTCCAACATTTTATTTTGAGGCAAAGCTGGAAGATGCTGGAAGTAACAATACTTAGAGCAGTGATCAAACCTTGATCCTGACTTCCCCCAGCCCTCACTGAGCTTTGGACCCTCAGTGACTGGGTCAAACAGTTCCTTTATAAAATGTGATTATTTGTCACACACACAAACACACACACCAAGGAATAAATAAGGTTCAGAAAACATCACTTAGAAACTGTGTTGGGGTAAGCCAGAACATGTGCAAAGTGGAATTTTACTTCACTCTGATGGAGCTTGAGCTTAGCATGAGAAACATGAGGTTTGTTTGAGGCAGGACTTTAATTTCTAGGAACCAGAATAAACTTTCTATCTAATCTTTGGTCTTTCCAGATGAAGGTGTTCAATATTGCCTAATTTATTCATTTTGCCAAGTGACAGCCCATACTTGCTGTGTAAGTTTTAGGCTATAGAAAGGAATTTTGAGACCCTACCCAGGACACAGTTTTTTCCAACAGAACAGTTTAAGCATGGACAAGTCACTTAAGGCTTCTTTGAGTTTCAGTTCTTTCAACAGCAGGGTAAGATATTATGAAGAAGCCAATTTACAATGTTTAGAAATACTTTATGACAATCTTATTATATATTTGTCTCAGAAGACAGTATTTCCACAAAAGGCTGTGGGCATAATTTCAAATAAATGATCTGTTATGACAGTAATAATTCTCTTTTTTGCACTTCTATTGTTATTTTTAATTACAATTGTTCTCAATGTCAGAATTTGTAGGTTTGTGATGTTATAAGAACAATATAATTTATGTTTTCCTGCTCATCCAAAATGCTTTAATAATCACTCATTTCAACCATGAGTATGAGCTACATGCATGAACATGTAACTCAAAGGCAAACAGCACTCCACTGACAGACTGTCACCATGGGGTTTTTACTTTGGTCTGATTCTGTTTATCATGAAAGGGAGAACAAGGACTCCCTGCACATTGATTTGTCCATCACAGAAATGTGCTCAGTGAAGTGGTGTTTGCAGCCTGGTGTTTCAGGTGTCTGTGCTCACAGGGAGATGCTGCAGAAATGCATTTTGGTTCATTCAGATTCTGAATATAAAATGTAATAAGCAGATACACAACGTTATGGAGGGATGCCAAGGGAGAGAAGTGAGATGCAACAAAGAGCAATTCTCCAGCTCATCTCACCCTGGAGCCTGTAAAACCAAGCACACCACTTGTGTGGATTTGCTTTTAAACAAGCCCAGCTTTTGTTCAGGAGCTCACAGCAGTAACTCCTTGCACAGCATTCCAGCATTTGTGCTTTCAGCCACAGGCAGGCAATGCAGGGACAACCAGGAAAAGCCAAACTTTCAGAGCACAGGTGAGTCTGCAGACAGGTTCAGTCCAGCTTCAAAACTCACTCTAACTCCTCCTGGAGCTGGTGAAAATGATAGCAGAAACAATAACGAGCTTTTTCTTTTAAACCCTCATTTCATGTTCTCTCTCCAAGGTTGCCCTAATGCAAGAGACAGTTGGTGGCACTGGTAATTGTGCAGAGCTCTGCAGAGTTCATTCCAGATTTTTATGTGCTTTGCCTGACAAGGAAGGCAATGGCAGTGTCTGTTCTGCGCCAGTTCCTCAAATCTAGAATTTCACAGCCATTTTTAGAAACGAGATTAAAGTTGAAAAGAAATTACTCCTGAAAATCAGAAGCACAGGAGTGTAACTGGATAATGGTATAATAAACTACCTGGGCTCCAGTGAAACCCAGACCAATAAATTAATACATGCTGTAATGTTGAGTAGGCTGCATTGATTTCCAGTTTTTTCTACTCTCCCTGCTTTATGCATAGGTACATTAAATGGAAACTGAGATCATGGACCCAGGGACTCCAAATATCAATCAAGCATCACAAAAAAACCTCACTTTTAAAGTAAAGAACTGATAGACTTGAAGTATCTTGTGTATTTGAAATAAAGTTAACAATGTTATATATATACACCTCCACCATAAACATCAACTGAATCATTCTCTCTGTAAAATATTCTGTTTCACCAGTTTGTCCCACTAAGTTATCTTTTCTTGATACACCATTTATCCTCTTTATTTTTTGTTGTTGCTGTCATGCATTGACCTGAAATATTTAGGCATAAATGCAAGCTGACTCCACTCCAAGAGCAGCTATTCCCCAAAGTTTTTGACATGCTGGATTAGGATTCTTTGATCCTAGAAAAAGCAGAGCCCAGTTCATAAGAGCCAAGGACCACATGGCTCAAGCTGCAGAAATGGCATCCTGCACTGGGAAAATCCTGTAGGATTTTTCAGAGAATTCTATTGCCAGATTGAACCACAGAATGCCTGGAAAGGAATAAAAGTAAAAACATACATATTTTAATTTTATGTTAAATTCTATGTTTAGCTTATGCACCTCTACAAATTTTTCCCCACTGAACTGTTAAAAGCTTCTTCAAAGTGACCTTCACTGCTGCATTGTCATAGTACCTAGTAATGATTAATTTTGTCATATGAATAATGTAATTTCTTATGGATAGCAAATCTTCTACCTGATAATCACTTCTAGTTATTGAGGATTTATGCTCTACAGTACATCAATCAGCAAATGGCAGAACAAGGGGTTTAGTTCAATGCAAGAAAAAGCAGTCTAAATCCACTGTATTTCCCATGAATAGCTCTATAAAGTAGACAGGTACAAGGTATTTAAACAAATTTTAATAAATCCAGGTCAATCCTCGATTGACTACTAAAATGTTACATCACTTTTTGAGAAAATTCATAGGGAAATTATTTTGGGAGAGTCATTACTCAAAGAATTCACTACTTAATGTTATCAACCATATTACTTTTATTTTGCTTGTCAAATTAATTCTGAAATAACAAGGAACAAATACTCTTTTAATTACACTTAACTTCTGACTATTCTTCCTCTGATCAGGGAACATAGAGGGACCCAAACTCCTACAGTGGTTTTATGATTCAGGATTTAGCACAAATTGCCTACTGGCTTAGAATTTAACTTCTCTGACTTTCCCAATTCCTAGAAAGGGCATTTATTCAGGAGGCATTTAAGTAATTTCTCCTTAATTGTTATATCAAAACTATAAAACACAAGAGCTAAGCAGCAGCTTATTTACATACCAAAGGCTGGAGGCTGCTCTGCTGAAAAGTGTGTTAAATCCCCCAAAGCTTTCAACAAAGACTAGGCTGCAGCCTGAGAAATGTCTGAATCTGTTTAGCACTTTCAGAGGAAAGCATAAGGAGCAAAGAAAAACCAAGGAAAATGTTTGGATTTCAACTTCCAGTATTTGGGTTTGCAAATAACTTATTCTAGAGACCAAGTACAGCTCTAGAGCACCAATGTTCCTAAAGCATAGAAATGCTGGGCTTTGTTTAGATTCCCAGGATGAAAAGCCAGGCTCAGACTTAAATGTGCAAATATTGAACACAATCAAAGCATTTCTATTTACTTGAAAATTTAATTCCCTGAAGAAATATTACAGCTCTAGGGATATATGCTAATTCTAATTGCATTTATAAGCCAACTGAACAAAACCAAACTCCCCAAAATAACTTCTAATGAAAAAACCACTCAGAGTGTATGAAAGTTTCAGCAGATAGACCTCAATTAATATGCAGGACTAACACAAGGCAATCTTAGCTAATTCTGTGGAGTGGGATGCAGCAGGAAATCTGCATTTTTAAAATGTCAGAAAAGGTATTTCAACAACCTGCCTGAAGTTTCCAGGATTTTTATGAGGCACCAACATAGTTCTCTACCCTTGTCCCACAGTGGGAAGATGATCTCCATCATTAAGGCTTCCTCAGGGAAAATTAAAGATCCTCCAGGGAGTACTGAAAATGCAGAAATTTTGATGCAGACATTTAGGACAGGAATAAATTCTGTCCTAAATTCTGATGCCAAATTTTACACTTCCTTAAGACTGACCTAGAAAAATTGTCATTGTGAATTGAGGTGCTGGGATTGAAAAATATTATTGGAGTACGGAGAAAACAACATTCAAGCAATACCAGCAGTCCTGCATACACAGAATATTTGCATATTTCTATTTCAATCACAGCACAAAGATATTTAGGCAGGTTACAGATGACAACCTATTACTGCTTTTTTTCCTTAGCCCCATAGTCATATCTACCATTATTTGATCTGACTGACTTCATTCAACCTGATCTTCACCTGATTTCAGACTTAAGTTTTAATATTGTTACTCTTTAAAATTTAGAAAGAGCCAAAAAAATAAAAATAAATAATAATTTGTTTCTGGCTAAAGAATTCTGTGCCAGAACCTGACAGCCTCCAGAAGCTCCAGCTTTCTGCTTAACAGAGATAAACAGTTATCTACTGCACAGAAATGAAAGGAATCTGCTGCACTTAAAAATATTTTAGTGATGTAGCAACCAGGAATCAGTCACTTGCACTTGGAATTTTCCCCTCTTTGATGTCCTAACACATTGTACCCAGGAAATCAGATAAAGAAGCAAACTCAGTGAGAACCATTTCAATAAATCTGCCCATAAAGTAGTGAAAGCTGAATTACAGTTCAGGTGCAGTATTTGGAAATGGGATGTTTGAATAAGTCTATCGTACCAAGATTAAAACTGATTTTTTGATTACCATTTTCATCCTTTGTCCCCAGATCCAGACATGTTTTTGAAATAATAGTTCTGACCCATTTCTAAGAGGCTGATAAAACAATCTGAATTAAAAAAAAAAAAACATAAAAATAACCACATTTATAGATCATGGCTAAATATAATTAATTTGGGAGTCTTGCTCAAAATTTCCACATCTCTCAAAAAATTCATGATTATGTCCATCAAACATAAATGATTTATTCTTTATATGAGTTATATAAATTGAGCACCTTCTCCAAGTAGGAGACAGTGTTTTGTGCCTTTTACACAAGACTAAGGTCAGATGACAGATGATAGAAGTGCAATTTAATCTGAAAGACATAAAACTATTTTTGCCAAAATTTTTTCCAGTCAGCTCTTGGATTAAAACATACTATGCCTGTATTCTAGAAGAGATTTTTATCATTCTTACCCTGAAAAATCAACCTCATGTTTATCACCATGCTGGATCGGGAAATTTTTACCAACATTGGTGTAAAATCCCAAATTTTCATGATAGTACTTTGTCCTCTGGTAAACACCTTGTACAAATAGTACAGCTGTAAAACTCTTCAAAGAAAAACTCCCTCAAGTTTTTTTTGGGGTTTTTTTTTTTTGGACAGGATTCAATTTGTGTTTGTCCACACAGAAAATAAAGCTTTCCAAAGCAGACAACCTATTCCCACAGCTTAGACATGCCAGTTTTATTGAGTAATCCCAAGAGGCTTGGAATGGATGGCATTTATCCAAATCTCTTCTCCTTATTGCCACAACTCTCCATTAAAGTCAGAGGCCAATTCCCCAAAGCTATCAATTTCCAATATATTAATTAGGTGCACTGACAGGTTGGAGGATCTGGAGGGTCAGATTTCTGGCCATAAAGGCTGTTTATTAGGGAATAAAAGAGAGGGGGGAAGAAACACACTCAGCTCCTGCTTTTCTGCCATTGGAAATATGATTGAAATACCTGACAATGCCAGGGTGTTGCCAAACCTTAAGGGACTTTGCATACAGAAAAAATGAATTCACTAATTGTGAAGACAGACAAGTTTATCCTCCATTGATGGGCAAGGTTTGTAGCCCTCATAATTTTTTACCACCAGTCCCTGAGTTTCATTAATTTCCTTTTCTACCCTCAAGGCTATTTCTGTACCTCTAAGAAATTGTTGGTTTCCACCTCCAAAAGACACTTAGTCTTTAGATAAATTTTAGGAGGTATGAGCAAGATTAGCAAAAAAGTTCAAGTATAAAAGGATGTACCACAATTAAATCCTTAGTGGGATGCAGTCAGTTACTTAATCCCTTTATAGGATTTTGAATTCTTGCAAATCCAAGTGTATCCATGTTCTATCCAAGCCCATGTCACTTGCTTAGCTTGACTGTTGTCAGAAGATTAATTGCTAAAGAAGTATGAATGGGCTTGAAAAATCATAGCATACCCTAAGATCTTTTAATCCCTTACTACATTTCTGATCTGCAGGCAGAACAGACCACAAGAATGACCTGGCATGAAAAACTTTGCAAGGTTTACCAGTAAATGTCAGGACTGGTCTGTTGGCCTTGAGCCACAGAGGAAGAAATACAAGGTACATGAGACAGTTTTCATGATAGTTATGATTTTTTTATTCATTGGTGAGTTTAGACTGGATGTTCTAGTCATAGAAACACTACACACCACTTCAGATCCTTTAAATTTTTTTGTACAAAATATCTTAGATTGTGACAAGAACAGGACCTAAGAGATTTCTTGATCTTTCCAATTGAAAGTGAAGAAAAATCTTAAAGTAAGACTTTCACTTTGTTTTGATCCTGACAGCTATAACTGAAACTTGAATGTAGTAGTGTGTACCAAAAAATAAAAAGTAATGAAAAAAATTCTACATGGCCTAAAAGCTTAAAAATTAGTTTATTCCCTATAGATGCCTAGCAAATGAGTTGATTTGATTCTCATTTTGCTCATATGAGTTCATTCAGATAATTTACTCTGAGCAACACATTTTCTGTGAAACAGAAGAGAGATTTTATTATTTTTTAAATCAGCTTTAAAGGAATAAAGCTTTACTCATACAGCCTTCTTACATTAACAATGATAATAAAAGCCAACCCAAATTAAAGTCACTTGATCATAGAAAAAAAAAAAAAGTTGCAGTTGACCAGTACAGCTTAAGCTTGCACTAAAATGTGATCATAGAAATGATGGTAGAGCCCCTCCCTTGCTTAATTCAGTTATTCTTCAAGAAGGAAACATTAACTCTAGACCAAAACACCTCTTAAGAAAGTATCCACAGAATAATCTGGTCTAGAAACACAAAGGATCAGAAATGCAGCCTAGAAAGGGAAATTGCAAAAGAAAGGTCATTACAGAAGGGTGTCAACCAGCACAAGTGAAAAACCACAGCTTCCCTTTCTGAAAAAAACAAATGTAACTACCATAAAACGATGCCTTTAAAAAGCATTCTTCTCCAAGAAAAGTCTTCCAAGGGAAAGGATGCAATTCCCAATATCGTCTTATGTGGAAGAGGCCCAAATAAGATCTTTTAAAAAGAACAGGAGAACCTGGCACTTCTAGAAGTGCTGTGAAGCCTTCAGTTATTTTTCAATTCCAGTGGCTAAGAATTGAAAAAGTGCTCATGAAAGGTAACTGCCCATTTTTTATTGCATTTCAACGCCCTTTCCCAAAATGTTTTTTATCCAAGGCTGCTCCACTAATGCTCATATGCATCCTTGTTACCAGTCTTGAAAAACTTTTCTTCTTTTTAAAAGCTCTTCTAAATGTCCTAATTTTCAGGCAACCTGTCAAAAGCCTCAGAAGGCTGGGAAATGGTTCAGGAGTTGAACTAATAATAGAGTTCACAACACCTGCTGACATTTGCTTATCACTAATCACAGCCTCCACTCAGGGGATTTACCTTTCTGGAGAGGCTGATGCCAGCTGTAAGTAAGATGACGCAGAAAAAGAATTGCAGATCAAAACCAACACCGTTCTTTTCTCTCCTTCTGAATTTTTATGTATCTTCTCAGACCACAGCTACATTTCACATCCATTTTCTGAAGCACTTCAGCTCAAACAACCCAGTTATTCAGCTGTTCATATGAAACAGAAATTGTATTAGGCAAAATCATTCATTTAAAAATTAACAACCATTTTTTCTGTTTTTGCTCTTTGTACTCATCTAATCAGAAAATATATTTAGAACTTCATTGACAGACAACAGGCTTTTCTAGCCAATCCTAGAACCTTCCATATCTGCTTCTGAATTATTCAACCTACAAGCCCAACAGTAAAATTTATGTCAAAACTGCTCTGCTGACCAGCCTGCCATGAGATTTCAGATAAAACAGGCACATTTGGCTCATGTTGCCTGGTCAAACTTTCATAATTACCATGGATACAATGCCCCAAATCCTTGTATTTCTCTCCAATTTAGATAAACTTTGTACAAAAAGAATAATCAGCAAAGAAAAAAAAAAAAAGAAGAAAAAAGAAAGAGAACCATAAAATACCAAAAATTAATTTTCATTGGACTTTCTGAAAATTAAATTACTACCATCAATTTATATTGAACATTATTCTAAAGCAAAATTCTCTTCACATATTCTACAGCAAACATAACTTGTATTATCATTAATTACTCCAAATTAATTAATACAGGCTTCAATATTTTTCCCACATTGCTAAAAGTTTCACCATCAGTTTCTGATAACTGCACAAAGGAGAATCTCATTCTTCTAATGGGCTGCAATTTACTTCTCACTGAAATGTTCTTTCTCTTTTTTATTCCACAGAAACCAGTATTGTCTATTTATGAGAACTACAGCCTTAAAAGAGAAAGATTTTGCAAAAAACACAGCAATACCAGCAACTATTTTTCACCTCACAACACTACACAAAATATCATGAATACAATAAGTTTGATAGGCCTGGTAAAATTAAAAAAAACAAATAACATCCCCCCCCAAAAAAATCCCCACTTTTACATTTGTTTATAATTGCTAGAAATCCCAGAATATTACACAAGAGTCACCCTAAAGACTAAAGAAAACCTGGAAACTTAAGTTTAGAAATCTTAAATTTAAGTCAAGACTTAAATTTCCTAAGAAACTAGAGGAGTCTTAGAAAGCTTGGGAACTGTAGAAATATTTCTGCAGAGCTCCCTCAGCTGCAAAACAAGAAAGTTTCATTAAACATTTGGACTCCCATGAAATATTTTGTGTTTGGGTAAATTCATAACACAAGACCCCATGCTGTATTTGTGCATATTGATCTTGAATTAGAAGAAAACTTCATTGTCACTATTAATTTCTACATTTAAAAACCAAAGAACTCTAGTTGTTCATCACAGTGGAAAAGTTCTGCTAAGCTTCAAATCTTTAATAGATTTTTTTTTTTCCTTACAAACTTTGATATAATTAATTTTCCAAATCCCATGGGGGACATTCACATTCAGAATAATTTAGCATTTGCTTTTGAAGCTCTTTCAACTGATACCAATCTACCTCTGCTTCTGAAGCAGGAGAGCTCAGCCAAATCTACTGCAAACTGACAAGAGTAAAATAATAAGAAAGGCATAAAACCAGAGGGGAAAATGAGATATTAAGTGATTTTTGCAAGAAACATTTGCATTGGGAACAGTAATTTGCTAAAACATATATGCAACCACGTTGGCTACCATAAAGAAGTGTTTGCCCCTTTTTTTAACCTGCAGAACTTCTCATTTGTTGAAATTTGTGTTTATTTCAGGCTTTTGTTAAGGCAGGGCCTGTGATCTTCACCTGTGTAGGCCATAAAGAATCTTTATGCCACCCTTCCCTGAATTCCTAGATGAGCCTGTATTTTAGCTACATAAAGTTATCCTCACCTTGCCTGCAGGAGAAGATGGGGAGCTTTGTTTTCTGCCTTAAATTGCAGATCATTGATCTGGTAAAAAGCCTTTGAAGGACTGAAGGATTTTTTTGGGGTGATTTCTTTTTTTTGGGGGGGGGTGTTTTATTGGGTTATTATTTTATCGGTTTAGGGTTTGTTTGCTTTTTTTTTTTTTTTTAATTCTGAAAATACTTCTGCTATTTTTCTGTAGTTGAACAGTTACCAACATTCACAATTCAGGCTTTGGAATGAACCAAGGCTCCCAGTGGTTTTAACAGGATGAGGATTTGGTGCTGTAAAACAACAGGCTGCTCTCCTCCTAAACTCTGTGAGACCCATAATGTCATTTATTATGTGGCATTAAAACCATGGGGGGTTGAATGTGCATCATTTTCCTGTGTGCCAACTGTGGCTTAACATCACATGTAGCACAATTCACTGCAGCAAAGTTTCCTGGGAAGGAGGTGCAATATGAAGTAATTAAAATTACAGCAGGATTTGCCTTCTTAACCTTAATAAGCACTTCTGTAAGTGTACAAAAAGCAATACTGAACACATCAACTTAAAAAAAAAATTGGTATCTGTTTAAAGCTGATTCAATTTTAAGAGAGGAAAAAAAGTTTGCTTCCATTTGCCTGATTTCTGAAGAACTTTCCCATTGAAATTACACCAACATTTAGCTAAAAGTATTCCTGTATGAAAATCAGATAATTCCTCACATGGGATATACAGTTTAATCTCTGTATTTCAGCAGCACTGTCAGTAAATTAGAAATGGAGAAAGGCATGATTGAAAGAAAGTTAAAGATAATTGTATTAATTTCACATGCTTCAATTATAGGGCAACCTCATTCTTCCTTCTCTGGCTTTTAAATCTGATCCTCTTTAGATTGAACAAAAATACATTGATTTTGTAATGAAGCCTTGTGTTCTATGTTTTCCCTCAGTGAGAAATCATAGGGAAAGCCTTTGGGTTTGTAAGTACTGCCTGTAAAGGGAACAAAGTTTTCCAGTAGGCACTTTAAAATATTCCACATAATTCAGAGAAAAACCAGATTGTTACATACAGCAGACTGGGAGAAAGATTTTTGTGGACACACCATCCAAAAGGAAGTCGAGAATCCAAAGCTCAAATGCTTCCTAATCACACAGTGATTCTGTAGAGTAGCTTTAGCAAGGGTTCCTTCCAGCATGATATGAACAGGAACAAATATAGAGCAGCTGCAGAATGGTCTCCTGTAGTTGGCCACAGTCTGTTCTAAAACAAAAAAAATTTTAGATTTCCAAGTACTAAATACAGAGAAAAAGTTACTGATGTGGTAAGTCTCCATATACACCAAAATATCCAAACTTGGGGGCCAAGTTCAAACCCAAAGTGCAGCCAAAAACATTGTAAATAAAAAAGAAATTGATGATGCTGGAGTGCTAAAGAAAGACACACTAGTCAAATAAAATCTTTAAAATGTTTATTCAGGAGGAAATTTGCAGCTTGTATAGGAGAGGAACCACTTTTGTTTTACTGTGAGCAGCACTGAATCTGAAAGAGCTCCCACAGATAAAAGAATAATCACAGCCATCCACAGTCTGCTCTGCATTTCCATTTTCATGCCCCTTCATGCTTTAAGTAAGGGAAAAGTGCTAATGAACTCTAATCTCTAATGAACTGAGATGCAAAGCTGTGAAATTTCAAAGGCTCCAGACTCTGCAAAAACATTGCCTGGACACATTGCAGAGCATTTCTTGTATATTTTTTTGTATACCTGTAGGAGTATACTCATTCTTAATTCATAACTATCAACAGAAACAAGAAGAGAAACTCCTACCTAGAAAAGTCAAGAGCAGGATCATAAACTACACAAAATGCTGGCTTTTCAGAACACATTTCTGTGCTGGCAGAACTCAGCCCTGCAAGTACAAGATTCAGTGTAAACATAAATCAGCTGCTCTGAGGATTTTGCTGCCTCTCTCTGAACATTTTCAACAGCAGCATCTTTCTCAGTTTGGCTGAAATCAATCAGTCAAGAGTGAATGGTGGGGAAAAAAGAAATAAAATGGGGTAGCAGTTGTGTGGGAAAGAAGCAGCTGAAACCTCACCCACTGAGGGGATGCTCTGTTCTGAAAAGCCCTCTCTCCTCTCCCCAATGACCTTGGTGATCCCTCCAGTCCTGTGGCAAACAGTATCCATTCCCAACACAAAAAGTCTCATTTTTTAATAGGTTGTATAAATCTTATCCAGCAATTTCTAAGACAGGAATGAAGTATTTCATGTCTGTCTGGCTACCACTTGGTATTTCCTGTGTCACTGAGTAACATTTTCCATCCCAACCCCCTTCCCTTCAAGGCCCACTTTCCACATGGAACCACAAAAAAAGTCAATGAATACAGAAGTAGAAATTAGGGAATACACTGCCAAACACTGTAGGTGTCTTTCTTTACAGCACCCAGTGTTACATCACTCTAGATATTTTTAAAGAAATATATGCAATAATTCAGCAGCATTTATGGGTGAACATTTCACTTAAATGCTAAAATCCACCCAGGATTGTTCACAGAGTTGCTACCCTCTGTTTGAAGAGCTTGGTATATTACCTATCCAGACCACAAATTGTTCTCTCAGGATTTTTGGTAAGGGGATATGGAATATGGGACCAAAAATTTTATTTAGCTTCACAAGGTGCTGAACTCGCTTTCTATCTCCTCCTTGCACCCCAAGAAGGATAAATATAGAAAATATCAAATAAGCAGCTACACATTGGATCACACTGAGATCAATAGCTATTTACAATTTTTTACTTGAACAATCAAGGCAAATTAAAAACCACCAAACCCTCTGACACATTCCCATATTTCTGGTTATTTGGTCAAAACAGGCTTTCACCTGAACAGCCTGATTTTTATCTACAAGATTCACCTTCTGCTGCACTCAACCTGTCTTTCAGCACAACTTCCAGATATGTACATATATACATCAACTTCTAGTTTTTGGAGACACCAGGATCACTCCTACTACAGTCAGCCTGGCATGAGGAGCACTGAAATCAGGAATTTATCAGATAAAGTCAATCCCACTTCAGCATGTTCATCAGCATCAGCCATGCACTGAAATCCATTTTTTTTGGCAGCCTCAGGACACAGTTTTTGTCAGAAAAGCAGCAAGATCAGTTTCTTAGATTAAGATGCTAATTTAAAACTCCATCATGCAGGTTTGTTTACCTACTTTCAGATAAACTTTTCCAGGTTTCAGATATGCTATTCCTCAGGTAAGAACCATTTTTTAGAAATCCAGTCATTCACAGATAGATTGTCCCTAAAAAAGTGAGTGAATTTAAAGCAATATTTCATTGCACAAAGATCCAAAATAATCTGACAGATGAAGACTAAGGCATTAGAAGGGTTCCAGTCTAAAATTCAGATTGACACCAGCAAGGCAGCAGTTGTTCTGTAATGACAGAGACTTTTAAAACATAGGAAGATAAATGATCAAGAATGGCTGGATTGCAGATGCTTAAAAAATCGAGCTTGTGGATGAGAAATGAAGTAAAATTTGGGAAACTATGAACAGTGCAGCTCACCCAAACAAAACTCATCCATGACAATAGAAATTATGCTAAAAAATCCCAATGAGCAGAGCCTTTTAAAAAACCTTCAAGAACCAAGAGTTGTTGCATGGGTTTGTTTTCCAGCCCTTTAAAACACAGTATGTTCATTAAAAAACATCTGTTCTTATTACAACACATTATAATAAGTGCTAAGGAAAATATTTTGGTTTAATTATTAGCAGATGCAGCATGCTCAGAAATGCTTCTTTGAACATATAATTTCTTCAAAGGTGACTAATTATTGTGACTAGTTTCTTTAATCAAGGCAATGCAAACACCATCAGCAGCAAATTTATAGCCAGGCAGCTTCAGCACATATTGTATTATATTATATTATATTACATTATATTTATTATATTATATTATATTATATTATATTATATTATATTATATTATATTATATTATATTATATTCCCAGACAAGTGCAAGAAAATCGATTTATTTGCCTTCTTGGGCGTCACCAGAACAGTTATCCAATGAGTTCTGGACATCTGTACTTCTGCAAATCCAGCAGCATAATTTCTCTTGCAGAACTTTTCCAGCATCAGTGAAAATGGATTTTAAAAAAGAACAAAAAACCAGCTAGATTGCAGCTTACAATCTAGCCTGAGTTTTCAGATATGGGATTTATCAAGCAACACTTTCAGCAGTAAATATACTTGACATTTAGTTGCTGAAGTAAAATAAATATAGGACCCAATAGTGTCATTTTTATGGAGTAGAACTACACTTCAGAGTATATGTCGAAAGTGAAATTCATTTAACTAAACTGAACAGAACCATCTAAAACTGACAAGGGATATGAAAATAGGTTGATACAAACATTTCGAAGATTCTTGTACAAGGTATCCCTGAGGAGGAGAAACTGTTAGACCATCAAAGAACTTTATCCTGCTACCTACAGAGACTCTTTGTGCAGGTTATTACCTTGATGCTGCAAAGACTTCACTGTCCATTAGCATCATTTTGATACTCATGTTTTGTTTCTCCTAAAATATTCTACACCCTGTGCTTGCTCATTAAATCCCAATATTTGTTTATTAAGAACATGTCAGCCCAACAACAAACCTGGAGTTCAGATTTAGACAATACATATGAGCCAGGGGAAAAAACAATATTGCATTTTCTGTGTGAACTGGTGTGAACTCAGCACCGTGTGTTGATATAATCTCGTTTTGGAAGCTGCTGAAATGACAGACTGCTTCTGAACCTGCTCTTTTTAGGAGAGCCTGGGAAGGAGGTGCTGCAGGGGGTGCTAAGGAATGGATAGATTGGGAAGAGCAGCCACAAACAGCCTGAGAGCCTGTGGGTGAAACAGAAGGATCAGGTACAGACCTTGTGGCTGGGGTCTGGCAAAGAGCAAAGCCAGGACCCCGAATTTCAGAAGAGCAAACCTGTAATTGTTTAAAGAATGAATGGATGAGATCTCCTGGGAAGCTCTCCTTAGAGCCAGCAGAGCTGGCCACATCTCAGGAGCACTTTTCCAAGGAGCACAAGAACTCTCCATCCTGGTGTGTAAGAAATCAAGCAAGACAGGCCAGAAACTCCTGGTTTTTTACCAAGGGAAGAAAGAAATATGTGGGGAAATACAGACCTCAATTCTGTGAAGATTATGGAGTAGATCCTCATGGAAGCAATATAAGGCATGTGCAAGACAAGGAGATTAATCAAAAGGGAACTGCTGTTATAAAGAACTGCCTTCTTGAGGGGACTTTGCAGCAGTAGTTTAAAGGGCTCATTCTGTCCTTCAGAACCATCCCTGCAAATTCCTGCTTTCTGGGGAAAATGTAGCACAGCAGGCCTGTGTCTTCAGGCCATTTTATTTGAGTATTCCATTCTAGCTATTTATATTCCTGGCCATTATCCATAGGTGAGTGGACAGGCACCCATTTTTCTCTAGTTAAAAAGAGAAACACCACTATTGGGTTCTGATGCTTTGGTATTAGTTTGTTTTCCTTACCTTGGGGCTGAGAACAGTCAAGAGAGAAAGGAAAAATGAAGGCTGGAGTAGATGATCTTTGGACTTCACAAAAGTAGCTTGATTTTCTCACTAAAATAATTAGTAACAGTGAAACTCACATGATGCATGGATAGAATTGGGAAGGCAGCATAGGACAAAACAGAAATTAACACTCTGAAAAATTTTTGCTTCAGACTCCGTGCAATGTGTGTCCACTTGTCCAGCTGAATTCAGACACCCACTGAGAACCTTTTCCCCACAATAACTGCTGATTGTGCTCTTAGGCTGCAGAGCATCTTGGTCCCAGTTCATGCAAGCAGGCAGATTTCCATCTCTAGAAGCCCAAAGAAATCACAACTACTTTATTATGTATGAACTTGTAGAAGGAAAAATCGGTTACTTGTAAACATTCACAAGCAAGCCATGCAGTAAGCCATCAGAATTCAATTATATTCAATATAATATCTTACTGCAGGAAAACAATTAATCTTGCATTCAAAAGGATTGAAATTGATTTGAAATATTTTGTTGAGGAAGCAAACTTCTCAAAAGCCTTTGTAATCAGCTCTGTAACTAAAAGAGGGGGGAAAAGCAAGGTAAGGAATTCACACCTGGGCTTTCTGGAAGATAGCTGTATAAAACAACTGAATAAACAAAGCTGCACTTTCCAGATCTGATCACCTACTTTAAAAACAATTTCTAAAATAAATTTAGCCTCCTTTATGAGGTTCATTACTTGATAGGCATTATTATCTCATTTAATTCATCATTTGCAGCAATTTCCTCTTGCTTCATGCCAGGGTGTCAGACTGTAGCTTTCTATACAATCTGGTGTCATTTTTTAATTCCTCTTCCATTTCTCCTATGTTTTTTTTTAAACTCTGTAGCTCTTACTGTCTCTTATTCTTGTGTATTGCTGTCAGTAACTCCATACTCAGCTCTCTCCATCATTCTTCTTCTTTACAGGAAGGAGTCTCCATGAGCTGGGCAGATTGTGGTGGCTCATAAAACGCATTCTTCAAGCTAGCAGGAAGCCAGAAGACCCTGGAGAGAGCAAGTCCAGGTTATCACAGCCTGTATTCATCAAGGTTCAGCATCTCTACCTCTACCAGATGTCAACTGTGTGGTCATCCTTCAGCTCATTGTGTTGAGTTGTTCTACTCCACCTGGTTTAGTCAGACTCCACATCCAGAAAGTCTCTTCTAAAACCACCTCTTCAAATGCACCTTCCACTTATCACCCCAAACACAATCTTGCATGTTTCTTCAAAACAAGAATTGATTAAATGTTCTGGTTCCTTTGCTTCTGCTCACCTTCTCTAATTATTGTATTTGTTTAGTGATATTGGCTGTGCTGGTTTTGGCTGGGGTAGAGTTAATTTTCTTTGCAGTGGCTGGTGCAGGGCTGTGTTTGGATTTGTGCTGAACACAGGGTTGATAGCACAGAGATGTTTTTGTTGCTGCTGAGCAGGGCTTGCACAGAGCCAAGGCCTTCTGTGCTTTTTGTAAAGCCAGGCTGGTGAGGGAGCTGGGGAGGGGACACAGCCAGGACAGGTGACCCCAGCTGACCAAAGGAGATTCCAGACCATGGGATGTCACAGAAAGTGGGGGGAAGAAGGAGGAAAAGGGGGATGTTGGGAGTGATGGTGTTTGTCCTTCCCAAGTGACCATTACCTGTGATGGGACCTGGAGATGGCTGAACTCCTGCCTGTCCTTGGGAAGCAGGGAATCAATTCCTTGTTTTCCTATGATTGTGTGCAGAGCTTTTGCTTTCTCCATGAAATTGTCCTTATCTCAGCCCCTGAGTTTTGTAGCTTTTACCCTTCTGATTTTCCCCCCAGACCCCACTGGTGTGGGAGTGAGCAAGTGGCTCCCTGGGGCTGGGCTTAAACCACAGCACAGACCTGCTTACGTGGGTTTCTCTTCCTCCCACCCTCAGGTTCTCTGTTTTTTAGGAGTAAAGGCTTTGTTCTGCCTGCCCAGCACATGACACAATGCCTGGCCCATGGTTAGATGTCATTACAGCTATGAGAATAAAATCTCAAAACTATTAGCTTTGTTTAGAAGAGAAATCGCTATTTTCTCTGAGACAAAGTAGATCTGGATTTGATTACTGTCTAAATCTCCTGCAAAAATATTACAGAAAGCCAAGACAAACTAGGGCAGTTCATTCCATGAATTTCTTGGAAATGTTTAACATAAACTTTTGCAATTAGAAGTCCCACAGAATGCAACAATGTAATTATTAGAATTAATTTCTCATTTTCCTTTAAATTACAGATCATGTAAAGGAATGTTTTTCTGCAATTTTTAAAGACTTTGTTCTTTTAAAATTCTTGGTAAAAGAAGCTCTCATGTTCAGTTAGGCCAAAACCTGATCTACCTTTATACCAATTTTTGAGTTGCATGCCCAGAAAATGATCATATAAAAAATGGGGCTATGAATAAATGCCTTAAAATCTACCTCGAAAAAATTCTATTTATAAAAACAAGCAAACAAATTTGATGCAAAAAACAGTGGGACTACCAGCTGAGCTCTAATGACCTGGACCATTTAAAGAACATCAATAAGCTCAAGGTTACTTCAGTAACTCATCCATGACAAGAACAGAACTATTACAGTGAGGCAGCCAAACTTTTGTCATCAGGCTCACCCTAAGTCACCTTAGGGGCCTGTTCTGTCTTCTCTGGATCCCACTGATATATCGTTGGTGAATTCCAACATATACTATCCCAAATATTCCTCTCATTATTATAAATTTGTTTCCAAAACATTCAAGAAACACAGGTGGAGCTGGAAAAGTTTTGCAATTCATCCATTAAAGAGCACCTTTTTTTTTTTCCCTTGAAAATCTTGATTTACAATATTCCAAAACAGACAATTATTTTTTCAAAATAACAAACTGTACTCATTTATATAAAGTCCCAGCCACAGCCCAGGAAGTGACAATTCATATGTGGCATGACAACTCAGACTTATGATGTTGTGTGGTTTATATATAACTGAACAATTTCAGGGTGCTTAACACTGTAACACACTAAGCTTTCTCTAATTCCAGCACAATATTTTATTCCCATCAACAATCAGATTTTTTTTTTTTTGTTCCTCAAAAAGTTGAAGGTGGTGCACAAGAAGTACTCAAACTAAAAGCTAAAAGTAAGAAAGGATCATCATGCTCCAAGTGTTCCATTCATGACTGTCATTGTAAAGAATGTCTGACAAAAATATTTGTTTCATATTTGAATACTGACCTGCTCCCTTCTTTTCTCCACTTTTTTTGCTGATAATATCTGGACCAAAGGGATCATTATGGGATTGTATGTCTATTTTAATATAAGGACCTTGTTCCACCCTTCTCCACCTCCTTCCCAGGGTACAAAAATGGTTGTAAACAGCAAACCTTTCCCACAGAACACCCTTCCTTTTTGAATACAGACATTTGCTGATCTGTTAATTACACCAAACTTCCTCTCCAACACCTATGTCTTTCACCAGTCATTTATAGAACTCAAAAAAACCCTGGCCCAACATTTATTTAGCACCTCAGAACTGCACACCTCCTTCTCAGGATGTTCACTGCAGATTGTGGAAAGAAGCATTTTATTTCTGAGAAAAAAACCATCTCCTGGGCTCTTCCTGAGCACATGACTGCAATTCGGGTTTTTTTTTTAATGATTGGCTCTGTTCTCTCACATTGCAACACATTATTCAGTGAATTAACTTTGCCTCTCCTCCCTTCAAAAGAACACCATGAAGGGCCTTTCCCAGCACACAATATGTAATTTATTCTTTTCCTTTGGCCAATGTGTTGCCATGAGGTGCTGGTTTACTCGTATTTTACAGTCTATTAATTAACAGATAGATAATCCTAGGAGTGCAAAATATTCAAATATTTATTAATAGGAATTTATGTGCCCATAATGAGGTATATGGAGAGAAGTTCTGCTTTTAATGCACTGAGAATCAAAGGTGCTCTAAGATAAGTGACCTGAAATACAAAGACATAGAAAATACAGAGCCAAATCCTAGCAGCCTCCCCAGCTTATAATTTCTTTGATATTTTATACAAGAGCATAACTACTGACATTCTTTTCTTTCACTTTCATTTTCTTGCTCTCAAAAAACATAATTTAGCAATCTTTTTTCCACAGGTTTTCACATTATTTGAGAAAGTATATGTAAATATATGGGAAATGAAAATAGCAGGCTGATGGGAATACTTTGGTAAAACTGTACATGAATAAAAGATGAGAAATCATACTGTTATAAATGTCTTCATCCATTAAATTTTAGTATCAAGTAAATTTCCAGCCATACACAGCTGATCTCTTCATCTTTCTTTCCCTATAGAAGTCACAGTTCACATTTGGAATATTATATGTGCTTCGTAATTGAAAGAAAATACTATCAACTCTCAAAATTTTCCTCCAAATTAGCAAGTCAAAAGAATTTAATTCTCCTGGCATCAAAATATTTTGTTCATGTATGAACAATGGGAACTATTAATATGTACATTTCCAGAGTTATATTGGAGCCTCTGCTCATCATGGAAAAGCATGCTGTAATTATAAACTTTTCTTCCTTTATCCAGTCATTACTATACAACTAAATATATTACATTCATAATTAGAATTAGATGACTTGGTACCTTACAGCATACATTACATATACCGTGTTACATATAATTTACTGTAAAATCATGCAAACACTGAACTATTTCCATTTAAACTCTTAATTTGAACTCATTTTAGTGCACAATTTAATCACTAGAAGAGTCAGAAAGATGAGCTGTGGGAGCTCTGGAGCCTGCTCAAGGAGCAGGAATACCCATACTCTGGAGAGAGGCCCTGAGCTGCTGGAGGGACACTTAGGGCATGGAGAAGAACAGCTTCTTCCCCCACACTTCTTTGCAGCTTCATGTTAATGTCCCCCAGATCTGTTTCCCTGGTTGGCCCACTGGTCTCCCCACCCCTTTCCCCCTTATATGTACATTCCCTAGAATGTTCTCCCTTCTCTGCTTGCCCATTGGCCCCATTTTGCTGCAGTGCCCCACCCTTCTTACCCTATTGGCTGTCACCCTTTGCCCTGCCTCCACACCACCTCTGAGCCCTCAACCCATTGGCCCTGATGCTCTGCTCCACCCCCTGCTCCCCATATTTAAAGGTGGATCCTCCATCACTCTGGGCTTTGTCCTCGGGGCCTTTCCTTGTGCTTGGAATAAACCTACCCTCTGGAACTGTACACAAAGACCCTTCTTGCCTCTCCTTCATTCTGCTACCTTTCTTGTTCTGCTTGGTTGTGCAGCTTTTTGTTTTATAGTAAGTTATTAGGATGTTTTTAGAGTGGTGAAGACAAAATAGTCCTATTCCAGCTGGGGACTCAAGGACAATCTCTTCAAACTTCCAGCCCTAAGCATAAACAATGTGAAAAAAGGAGGGCGGGCAAGCAACAAGGAGGAAGAAACTTCATTACTTGAGGCTATTAATTGCACAGTTGCATGCAAATGGACTAAAACTTATAAAAACGTGAGACTCATGACCCAGCTCTCCTTTACTTTCATCTTGGAGCCATCTGGGCAGGGTCACGATTCTGGTACTGGTACTGCCTTTGAATGCCCCTAAATAAATATCCATTTTATTCCTCTTTACTCTGTCTAGCCTCTGTTCCAGCTCCTCTAGGCATCAGTTCATTGTCCAAGAGCTATCTAGAGCCTGTGGTTTTGTCTTCCCCTATGAGTGAGCCTGTGCCACTGGAGATGCCACCTCACACCACAACAATGAGGAAAATGGAAAATTCAAATACGAAAAAAAGGTTGGAAAACTTTTCTAATATCATTAAGTCCAACCATTAACCCAGAACTACCAAATCCCACCAAAGTACATCCCTAAGTGTCACACCTACATGTGTTATAAATCCCTCCAGGGACAGTGACACCACCACCTCCCTGGGCAGCCCATTCCAATGTCTGATCACTTTTTCAGTGGGGAAATTTTTCCTAACCCTCAATTCTAGCTTTTCCTGGCACAACTTGAGGCCATCTCCTCCTGTCCTGTTTCTTGTAACCCAAGAGAGGTGACCAGGATTCACTTTGCTAAAACCTCCCTTCATGTATTTGTAGAGAGCAATGGGGTTCTGTGTCTGCTTTCCCTCCCTTTAAAACAGGGTAAATTGGGGAACTTCTCCAAAAACTACTTGATTCCATTTGCAAAGCTAAACTTAGGAATGGTTCAGGCTTTGGTTCCCTCTAACCAACAACCACAGAACCTCAATGTAGCAGCTTCAGGGTGAGACACCCCTTCCATTTGAATCAGGGCTTACCACAAAGAAAACCAAATCCCATTCTGAACTCATACTCAAAAATACAGAAATGTCCAAGTCTTAGTCAATGGCAAATTTCAGAACCTGTAAGTACATGAAAAAAGGATCTTTATAGAAGATGGGCAAGGCTTTAGTAATGGAGGTGAAGCTACAATCAAATGGACGTATTTTGAAAAAGCAGGGCCAAAGATGGTCAGTGAAAGACATTTTATTCACTCTCAGCTCTTTTCCACTGTTCTGACACACAGCTAGCGTGTCCAGATTTTACTCAGGAGCAGTTTCTGTGTTGTAGCAAGGATGATAGCCTGTGAGGTGCTTGCTGAATGCCTCCAGAATGATGAAAGAGCACAGCTATATGGTGAATAGCCCCTTTTACATGCACAGGCATGAGCTATCCCAAGCATTAGTGGATAGAAAACAGCAGATAAATTGCAGGAAGACATTTCATTGATCTGTCAGAGAAAAACATGAAAGTTTAGGAATTGTTCTCAAGTTGCATAAGAACAAGTTGCTTCTTCCTACACATTTTACTAATTAGAGAGAAAGTTGCTAAACTGCAAAGTCTGTTTATACCCATGTGATAGACTGGGGGACTGGGAGAGGGGGCTTGTTTTTATTGTAAAGACAAGAATATACAAAATTCTTGCATTTGCTGCTACCAGGTTCTAGGGGAGTTTTGACCTAAAAGCAAGGTCCATGTGTTTACAGTGTAATAAGGACTTCTCAACCACGTACAAGTTCATTTTCTAAAACTTAAAATACTAACAGTTTCTTCAAAATGACTGTGTCCTAGCTGGAATCCAAATTCAGTTTTACCAGCTCAGGTCCTTCTTCATAACAACACAAAAGCCATCACAGGTTACATAAAATTTTCCTGCAGAACTGAGGGTGGGAAATGCAGAAGAAGAATTTATATGACATAACTCAAAACACACAACCTACGCCCCCAAATGTCTGCATATCATGCTCCCAAGCCCTGCTATTTTGATTTCAGAAAGCTAAAAATAATTGCCTCCATGCACATTTGTGGTCTTTTAAATTACCTGATCTGCCAAGAAAATAAGATACTGTCTGTTGCTGTTTTGGAATTTCTCAATAACGATTGTTATATGGAAGAGTTTATCACCTGAGAGTTTCTATTAATGACAAAGGCAGCAAAGGAAGCTTAGTTTTCTAATAAATTATGTTATAAAGCACTGCCTAAGTTAATTATTTTAAAGAGTGTATAGTTATGATCCAATCATAAAACTTTAATGAACTATAAGTTATGACCAACTGGCAACCACAGTGTCATAAAACATTCCCAACAATAAGGAATATGGACAAAAAGCTTTTTGTTTTTTGCTTTCCAATTTACCACTTCCAAACTCCATGGAAGACCTATAAGCCTCTTGCTGCCTTTCCAAGATTAATGTTAGTTTAGAGAAGATCAATGATTCTTTAGCCACCAGCTAAGGGAAAAAACTTTTCATTTTTATACCCCACTTGTCAGTTTGTCATAGGTAAGAGTGAGTATGTATTTGGGTCCAATAGGCTCATGAATAAAACCAGTAGTGACAAGAGCAATATACTGGGAACTGCTAAAAATGTTTTATTTTATACCTGTTTCTGCCCTCATTCCAATCTCAAAAACACCTCCATAGGATCTATAAATTTCCAGAGGAAGATGTGCAAGACCTCCTACACGATGATGTGTCTCAGTTTTCATGTTTTGACACAAATTAACCTGGTACACAGCTTCCCATTTTTTTTTTTTTACCAATTTTAGCATTCATTAGCCTTTGAAGAGGGCGGTACACTGAATTTACCTGGCTGTTCCTCACATAAGGAAGGAGCAACTTCTTCATTTATTACAAAACAATAATATGAGCAACCTATAGATTTACTTTTAGTTAATAGTTCACAATACTTACATCAGAAGTTTTTTGTGGTTTTTAAATACTGAAAGTGTTTGTTTTTAAACACTGAAAGTGTGATGTTGTCTAATGGCAGACAAAAATTCTAACAGTCACCCAGAAATTTTTAAAAAATCATTAAGGTAATAATGTGAGAGAAAAAAAGACATGAAATACATAAGAAAAGAAGGAAATAAAAACATTTTTAAAGGAAGATATGTGGATAAAACCTAGTGACAGAGAGCTCATTGATGATGGTTAAACAGAACATTTTTTCTGTCACCTGAGATGGAGGCTGGGGAGCAGCTATTGGAAGGGTGAGAATGAGAGAACAAATGTTAGACAGGTCCTGATATCGATTTTATGATTAATTTCTACCTTAAAAATATCTGTGTGTTTTCCATGCTACATTTTAGGATCCAGGAGAAAAAAAGGCTCTGATGATAAATACTGTTTTTAAATAAATAAAACTTTTGCACTAAGAATTTTTTCCCACAAAGGCATCAGAATAAAATCACAAATTTTCTTCATAAAATTGAAATTTTGATAGTGTTTCCTTCAAAAAATTAAAGCTAGATCTCATTTCCAGAGAATCTGTTGGAAATAGCAGTTGAAGGCTTTCCAACATTAGCAAATCTGCATTTCTAAATTTTGAGTGCCTACCTTATTCAATTCTAATTCTGCAGAACTTTTTAGCTACAATTGTTTATTACACAGTTTCTATATATGATGGGATATAACTTGCTAAAATGTTGCAGCGCCAAGTGTCTGCACAGTTTTATTACAATTTTGTAAACAAACAAAACCAAAAAAAAGCCACAAATGAAGGAGTTCCTCTAATGCAACACAAAGAACAAATACAGAAAATTTAATTAGATTATTTATTACAGTCAAGTATCAAACAATGAAAAAAAACAAGGCCACTGCTTTAATCTCTGAATGTAGGTCAGATAAAGACCACTGATTAATAAAAATCTGCAGCAATCATTGCAAACACAGACTGGAGACAAGGCTGAAAAACAGTGGTCATTTCCTTCTAGTTGCCATTCTAATTCACTTTCAACTGCTGAAAAACATTAGAAACCCACTAAAAATCAATGTCTAAAACACACAGATGTCAAAAAATTCCACAGCTGGACATCAGTCCAAATAAAACATTTAAGCCAACTTTTGAATAACCTAAGACTGGAAAAGTATGGATTCTGTTTCCTACATACAATTGTGCAGACACATGATTACATTCAGTTTTTTTAATTCCTTTGTTTTGGTTCCATGTCTTACTGGAAGTCATCTAATGTGTATTGTTCCACACAAAATGAAGAAATGGGATACTAGATCTTGAGCACAAATAAACCTTCTGACAAACTGGACCTGTTGAACCCAAATGGATACCAAGTTCAAGGATTTCAAACCTTTCTCCATTCCAAACACTCATCTCTCTACTAGTTTGGGTAGTACTGCCATAGATGTCAAACTGCTCCTCCTTCAACTTCACTCCTAGTTCAAAAGAAAATTATTTACAAAAGTGAGCTCTAAAATTTCCCTAATCCTTCAGGCCTCCTCAATAAACTGAATAATAAGGAAGAAGCCATTTCTTCTTTGGTAAGTAATTTGTTAGGCACTAAGAAAGATGAAAATGAAGTGAAAATAAAGCAAAAACAAGTGAAAATAAGTAATATAATAACATTTCATGAAGGAGAATGGAAGGGTTCTGAATGCTTCTGAAATGCTGTTGAAAAGTCAACACCTGCTCCAAAGGCACGGATTTATTCCCCTTCAGATAGCACCTTTAACCTTGTGGCCTTTTCAGTCATGTACAAAGGAAAATTGCTCAGTAATTTTTTTTCCTTAAAAAAAAAATCAAAAAACATTTAGCATCTCTCTTTTCTTTTTATCTTAGAATAAAAGTATTTCAGACATTTATATTCCAAGCATAACCTGTGTACGGGATTTATTAATTTGTGTTATTAATTTTTTTTTTACTAGGAGAACTTGAAGAAATTTCTTTTAAACCAGATACCTGGAAATTCTACAAAAGGCTGTGCACATGCACTTACTGAGTTTGGTAACAAATTGTCTCAAATAGTTCAGTGTTTTTCAGCTGCAAATGGGAATTCTGAGACACCCGAATACAAACCATATTTCTATGGAATAATGGCAATGGAATGTGTCACAGGCTTCTGAAAGACAAGTGTGGATGCCTGAGCTTTGCAACACAAACAAAAAATGAGAACCATCAATATAAGTGGGATAATTACGTGTAGGATATTCCAACACTCCTTGCAACCGAAGGCCAGTTCCCCCTCTGCTGTGGGACGGGCATGTGGCACTCCTGACACTTTAGATCATTCCTGGAGTATGTTCCCCCAAGGGAAACCATCAAGGAGCAAGAATCTGAAGGATTGCACAAGAGAAGCCTGTGTAGGCACAGGACCAAATAGCCCTGTGGCCCTTCACTAGAAGGAAAGTCCTTAAGACAGAAGACTTACACTCTTCCCCTGGAGAGGTAACTCTCAGGCAGGCTCCTCTTTGGTCACGGCAAGAGAAAATCTCTCCCACAATGCTTTTCAGTTATATGCAGATACTTTGTGCCCCATTGGCCTTTTCCCTTTGTTCCACCCCTGGACCCTCAGATCATTGGCCCAGTTGCTCTACCTGGCTCTCTGCTTTCCCTATATAAACCCTGCTCCCGGAGGTGTCTCTGGTTAGTCTTTATCCCTGCACCTTCTTTGCAGAAGAACACCTAAGATTTCTGTGGAACCCTGTAGGAAGGTTCCCTTTTCTTCAGCAGCTCAAAACTGAGCTGGTATTGCCTGCAGCAGCTTACAGTTGAGCTGAAATTGCTCAGTGGCAGTAGGACATGCCTGTGCCACCAAGGTGTCCTTTTAAGGACACTTGTTTGGGAAGGTCACAGTACTCTGACCACTGTCTGCTGCGACAGAAGCCCAAGTCCAAATTGACAACGGACAGGAAATGGGCTGAAAATATCCCAACCATTCCTGAAAGGCAGAATCTTCTCAGGAACCTCATTGCACTGCATTCTCTTCACATCCAAGGTGGGAGCTAGAACCTGTGGGTGCCCAGGGCCCCAGGATTCCATGGCTCAAGGAATCCATGTGGGGAATCCATCTCTGTGACCTCATGGATGTACCTGAGGGCTGGCTCTAGGGCAGCCAGAGAATGTTGGTGCCAGCAGGAGGGGTGGCAGTGCAGCACACCCACAGTGGAGAGGCAACTGCTGCTGGTGCTGCTGGTGAGCTGGGAGCTCAGGGCAGAGCCCACAGACCCCATTGGGATCACACCCAGGGATGGACACAGAGAAGGGAATCTGTGTCCTCACAGTGCTCAGAACAGGTCTAGGGCAAGGAGGGAGGCTGGGTGAATGAATCCCTGCTCAAGGAGGCCATGGGAAGGCTTTGGTGGGGCAAGAGCCTTGACCCCACACCCAGCCCTTCAAGGACCCAGCTGCCAGCTCTGGCTCAGCCCACACTGAGCAGGATTCCATCAGGCCTTGGCTCAAGACAGCAGCAGTCAGAAATGGGGGGGGCTGCTGGAATGCAGGGCCGTGCATTCCCTCACCCAGCACATCTGGCAGCATCTGGCCAAGGTCTCCACTGTCTGTGTGCAGCCCCCTTGGGGGGCCCTTCTTCTCCTCCGCTGCTTGGGGCACTGGGCTTGCTTTCTGCTGCCATCTGCAGTGCTGAACTTCTCTCTCTCAAACCTGGCTGCTCAGGGTTGGTGTCCCTGTGTCTCGCACCTTGCTCCTTTTCCTCCTCCCCACTCGCTCCTGGAGCCTTTTTGGGCAGCTGCCTTTGGAATTTCCATCACCAGGCGTGCCCTGCAGAGAACCTCTGGCCTCCAGCGTTTGTGCAGGGTCAGCCAGGACACCAGAGCTTTTCTTCCAGGGGAGAGCTGCTTTCCGTTCTCTTCCTGAGGCCATAGAGGCTGAATGTTGGCTCTTTCCTCCTTTCTCTTTCTCTCAAGGAAGGATCAGCCACGGCTGTAGGACTGTTCCAGACGTACCTGGTGCTGATGGCCATTGTCAGCACGAACCAGCCCTCTGCAAAGAATGGAATTGCTCCTGAGGAGGACAAAGAAATCATGCAGAGGATGAAGAGCGGGAGGTGACCCTTTGGCAGCACCAGCTGTGCCTGGAGCAGGAGATTGCAGAGCTGGAAGCCAGGCAGGAGTGTCTGGCATGGCCTCTGTGGGACCTGGGGACAAAGATCCCAGGGCACACCTGCACAGTGCTGGCTTGGTTGTCCCTGTGGCGTTCACGGTCTGGAGGCAGTGCAGGAATGGAGCCCGAAAATGGAATGGAGCCTGGAAACCAGTGGCCTTCCTGACAAAGCCCTTTGTGCTGCTCAGGGCCATTCCCATCTCCATGGGCAGAACTCTAGGAGATCTGCACATAGTTGAAAGTAGACTGCTCCAATTGCTCTTGAAATTACTTCATTCCACTAAGAAAAACTTTGTGCTTTAGTAGGTTCAGTATTTCCCTTTTTATAGATTGTTAGAACCAGTCTCAGTACAGATTGCTAAAAATAGACTCTGAATTGATTGTTAGAAATACTTTGTATTAGTTGGTATAGTCTATTGATTATTAGAAATAGTTTATATATTGATTAAATAGGCTGTGATGATTCTTATAATTAATCTGTATAAAAGGTATACTCTTTGTACTGATTGCTAGAAAAGCTCCCTATTGATTGTAAGAAATACTCTGCATTAATAGTAAGAAATAGCTCTGTATTGATTATTAGAAATACTTTATATTTCTTGTTATAACATCCATATTGATTTTTAAAAGGAGTCTTTGTATTGATTAAATAGGCTCTATAATGATGCTGCTAAATAACTTGTATAATTGCTATACTGTCTGCATTTATTGTTGGAAACAGTCCCCAGATTGACTGGTAGAAATACTCTGTACTGGTTTTTATACTTTCTGTATTGATTCTTACAAATAATATGTATTAACTGCTATATTCTCTTTATTGATTGATAGAAATTATCTCCGTGTTAATACTTAAAAATAATCTTTAGTAGTTCTGAAAATAATCTATATTGACTGTTATACTCTATTGATAGAAATAGTCTATTGATTTAATAGGCTCTGTAATGATTATTATAATTAATCTGTGTAGTTGGTATTCTCTGTGTATTGACTCTTAGAAATGGTCCCGGTATTGATTCTTACAAATAATGTGTATCGATTGTTATATTCTCTGTATTGATTGGGAAAAATAATCTCTATAGTGATTCTTATAAATAATCTCTATAGTGATTCTTACAAAAAATCTATATTGATTGTTACACTCTATTGATAGCAATAGTATCTGTATTGATTGTTAGAACTAGTAGGTTTGTTTTAAGAAGATAGATTCAAGCAAAGGAATAAATTTAGGATTGTTTGCTTGCAACCACACGACTTCCCTTTTGCTTCTGGCATTGTCCTTGCACCGTGTGCTCCTCTTACAGGTCCAAATACAAACAACAGAGAAATAGCCTGTGTGCAAAACACAGCTAGGAGTGTGCACCCATGCACCCTGCATATTTCTTCTTTCATTTAATTTCATTTCTTTCAGGGGTACATGGCTAATGCTCTCTATTCCTGGCCATTTTCTATGCACAAAAGCCCTTTTTTTCCCTTAATAAAAAATATCACTGTTGGGTTCTTTTGCTTTGGTTTGTTTCTTCTTCTTACCTTGGGGCAGTAAAGGTGAGAACAGCCAACAGATAAAGGAGCAGTGGAGGCTGGACTAGGTGCTCTTCAGAGGTCCTTTTCAACCCAAAATATTCTGTGATATTGAGACCCCTGCCTGAGAGGTACCAATCACCTACTTGCTGTTTGGACAACCTCTCCAGAGAGGTTTGCTCCCTTTTAACTTCTCACTTCCCATTTCTGCTGAGTTTTTTAAGTTGGAAAATCTTGCCTGACAGCTCTTTTAATTTTTATTTAGCATGGCAAACGAAAGCATCTGGGACATTTTTGACTTGAGCAACATGTTTAATGGAATTTTAAATGGCACTGCCCTTCAAGATTTCTTTAAATTGCTTATGTATTTTATGCCATGTACAGAATAATGTATATAAAATCCACGATTATTCTAGCCAAGCATTTATCCTTGACAGATTGCATAGCATAGCCACAGGAAATGGGAAGAAGGTGTTGAAAGGCATCAAAAACTCAAAAGCACGTCTTTAATCATTGCACCAAAAGGCCCTAAAAGAAAGTGTGGAAGTACAAAGTGGAAGCCCTATGGATAGCTTAGTGCAAAAGAAAATTATTTGTCATTTAACCAAAGAAATTGATTGACAAAAGTCGAGAAGATTAGTGCTACAACAATCACGTCATTTACTTTTCAAAAGCTCAATGTGGAATCATTAAATATGATCTTTACTCCTTCAAGCAACAAATTTGCACAGCTGGCCATCTAGAGCAAAATGTGCTCGATACAATACAGGGACAGTCATGATGAAAGATAAACAGTTTTCCTGCCTTATGCAAACATCTCCGATGTTACAGTGAAGCCAAGCTGAGACTTTTAAAAGCTGCTAAGTCTCTGCCCACTTACATTCTCAAAACCGAGATAATTTTGTTTAGAGTACTCAGGAAAAGGAGGTTTAAGGACTTAAGTTTGTGTTTAGACTAGGAAGAGGCCAGCTTTTGTACTGGAATATCCAACTCTTGAGGAATATTAGCATTAGCCCCCAGCCTACCGTATCTTTTTGTGGGGTAAGGGAACGTGGCATGAGACCTTCTCTTCTTTTGATCTGAAATTCTGCTTTAAAAAAATGAATGGCTGCAGTTGTGCCAAGATTTGTTTGTTTGGTTGAAACAAAACAAAGTCTTCTGGTCAAAACAGAAAATTTCTCTTTAGCTCCAGAGTTCATGAAGTGACAAGAAGAAGAAAAATTTTCAAACTAAAGCTTAATACAAATGCACCAGTCTGTTCCTTGGTGTTTGCTCATGGATAATACCTGTTACTGCTGCTAGACATTATACAAGCATGTTGAAAAGGCTTATTTAGAAATCAGGAGGCAGAAATGCATCATCCTGGACACCAGTAAGTTAACTAACTTAAAATGTAAACCTTAGTACAGAGGCAGATTCCTAATAGCTTCCCCCAAGAAATGGAGTTATTTAGTGACCCATGGAAGTCTAATGCTTCCAAATCAGACTCACCACTAGGCAGTCAACAAAGCCAGTGCCTAGAATACAGATGTGGTTTTGGAGTGCCTACAAAACTTCCAGCAAATCTGCTCCAGCTTTTCTGGCACCGTTAGCACACCTGGATTTTCCATTACCTCCAGCCACAGCTCTAAAGAGAGGCTTGAATCACCACATCACTCACTCTACCACCAAGCACTGCTCTGTTTATAAATGCTTCTGGAAGATAATCTGTATAATGTGGATTGAGAACTTTATATTACAGAAAAGAGTCAAGGAATACAGCAACATATTGTAGATTTCCAATGAACAGTTATAAAGAAAAACCTTTTCACCATATTTTAGCTGTGTAACATTTCCCTTGGTACCATTTCAAAAAATCCTTGCACAAGGACAATCTCAATGCTGTCCAAGCATATGTAAGTTTTTCAAACACAAGTTTCACATTCTTAAACACAACAAAAGCCTTGCAAAGAACATTTTCCTTTTTTCTTTCTGCTTTCTTTTTGAAGATACTTTTAAATGTTTCACGCCTCTGTCTCCCCAAAAGCATCAGTGTGCTTCATTTACAAGATAAACTGACTTTATCTTACCATATCTTGGATCTCCTCTTTATGTACAATAGCCACTGAATGAGTCCACAAGATGCAAGCTATTCTATGTATTATACAATATATATTCTTCAAAATGACAACTGAACACATATGTTAAAGTCCAGGTAAGCAGATTTTTCAAAACTCAGGACAGTTACCCATCTGAGATGAAAAACTGGTAGCTCCTGAGAGCTATGGAACTCAGGAGTCATTTGCCATGGTGAGCAATTACTTTATTTACCCAGATGAGTCTACAAAATACAAAATACATTCCCATGAGGCTGCATAAATTGCAAATGTTCTGAGCAGTTCTCCTTTCGTTACCAGCTCACTAGAGAGACATTATTCCTCCTTGAAAGGAAACTAACCTAAAATCATGTATGCCAATGTTTTTATAACCACAAAGAAGAAAGTAACAGATTTCCACATATGACATTCTCTAATCAATGTCACATTGAAGCACTGATTTGATGATAAATCACTTGTGTCCAAACTTTGATTTCAAATATCCAAAGATCCCTCTGGCTTGGAACCACAAAGCCACCAGGTGGCTTTAAAAGATCCAGGTAATACTGAAGAACATGGAAAATTTACATAACATTCTTTCCTCAAAATACACTCTCCACCCCCAAAAATAAAGAGGATATGAAAAGTATCTTTGGATATGAGAATCTTACTTGATTATTATGCTTTAATGTATGAATTGAAAATTAAAGATACCTACTGGATATGTTTATGAATAAAAATTAAAGCAGGTTGCTCAGGGCTCTATCCAACCCAGCCTTGAACTCCTTTGCCTACGTGTATATTTTTGCAAAGGAATAAGGAAACAGCAAAAAATTAAGCTAAAATAATCAGCCATGTGAACAATAAACAGGAGAGCACTGTAGTGCCAGAACAGGTGGACAGAGAAATTCATTGCAGCTTATTCTTTGTAATAGAATATAAAGTGCATTAACTTTCCTAGGTTCCATTTTCAAGAATGCTTATTAATAATGCATCATTTAATTTAACAATGCTTTTTAGTTAGGAAAAAAAAGGGTAGTGGTTACAGATTTAGTGCTCCTCGATTGTGCATGGAAGGAAAAATGCTGAAATACCATCTACAGCAAAGTGCCACAGCTATTAATATAATCTCTGAAGGGTTACAGATTTTGTCTTTTAAGCAAAAATATCAGTGGCATTTGGAACTGTTTGTTTAAAACTGCAGACTGACAGAATGGGGACATAAAAACATACAGCAAAAGAGAATAGATGCAGTGAAGTTATACACATCTACTTGCTATATTGATTTTTAAAATATATTCCTTGAAGGACACACTTTTCTCTGTTTTCACAAATTAGTATTCTGTAAAGTGCCTGCTGTGATACAAAGAATGATAATTGGACTTATTTTTAACATAAAAAATATGCACTTAAATGTCTCTTCATAGTGTGATGGTCTTTTTCTGGTAAATTGTAGAGCTATCTGCCAGTTGTCAAAAGTACTTTAAAGTCTTGAAAAATTACAGTCATGAACCTAAGATAGTTTAAGAAAGTTTTACATTGCCAGATTTTCATTCAGTGTGCCACAAACTGAGAATGTCCTACTAGTGAATCAGTGGGGAAAATAAGGTCAAATAAATCAATGTGTGTTCTTGCATAGGGAAATGGTTCAACACCTGCTATGTACTAAGGTTACCACTGTTACCTCACTTAGCTAGTTCCTGAAATGTGAAGTATGCCAAGCCACAGAGATGGATTGTACCATCACAAAATTCCCTTCCTCCCCAGATCCAAGAGCAGCTTCTGAAGGTGTGAGGTTGGTGTAATTAGACCTGTGAATTAGACCATCTCAAACTATAAGCATTCACAAAACAGAAGAAATAGAAAGCCAAATTTCTCATAAACAAAATTATTTGACATTTCCTGTTTTCTCTCAGTTTACTTGTCCCTGCTGAAAGCAATTCTCCCTCTCAGAAACAACAAACGTCATTTTTATTTAACCTTTAGGAAGAATAACCTATGAAATTTTAAGTCCTAAAGACAGAGCTGGACTAAGGGTCTGCCTTCTTATTACCTCAATCAAATAGAGATTTTAATGTGAACCTGCAGCTTGAGGCCATGTTTCTTTTGTCCTGATGATTTTCCTCGTGGTTACACTGGATAGTCACATGCACTGGCATTGACACTACAGCTGATAGTGCCTGCAATAATTTAGGAAAGGTTTAAAAAGCATTTTGCATTCATTTTTAGCATTCTTGTTTTTTCTTTTGGAGGAGTTTGCCTTTTTCCTCTAAGAGCAATATCTCAAAACTAAGCTCAGAAAATCCCTTACCATAGGACAGATCTTTGAGAGTTGTCAGGGAAGCTGGAACAACAAGAGGTTGAGAAAAAGAGAATGCAGCTAAGTGCTGTAACACCATCTGACTCAAGTAAACACAAGTAAAACCCCAACTGCAGTTATTTTAAAGTCCTAAGGAAGAAGGGATTTACAATTAAATGGTACAGAACCACTTAAAGTAAATTTTAAAAATTCTTGTTTTACAAATGGAAGGGACAAGCACAAATGCCAAGCCACAAGACCAGTAAAAAGATTAAAATAATTATCATTACTCTTGCCTTTGGAGACATGGATTATTGTTTCAAGAAATTCTAGTTAATAACAAAAAAATAAGAACATCTCCAGCTGTAAGGTACTCTCTTTAATAGAGATCCTAGATTAAGGGGAAGCTGGAATGCAACAGAAATATCTATCAAACAGCAAGTGATACCACCTAGGCATATCTCACTCCATTTTTTTGGCTGCTGCAGATACTTGACAGCAAATGCATCTTGATCCCTGCTACTCAGTGTGTTGTACAAAGTAATATCTCCCAGATTAATTGGCTTAATTTACTTGTTTACTGCAATCTTCCTCTGTAAAATGGGGTATCCGGATGAAATGTAATGGGCTGTGAGATGTAAAAAGCCATGTTGGATAAACCTAATGATTCTTACTGCTTCTGAGCTAGAAAAAGAGGCATTGTCTAATCAGCACTGTTTACAGGGCTTATATAACAATAGTTTGACATACTTCAGACTCCTGGGAAAGTTAAAGGTAAGATATAAGCTAACAATAAATACTACAAGTTCCAAAGTCCAAATGAATTCTAGACCCTTTCAAACGCAGATGCTGGCAGAATGGTCATCACCTGAAAGCAGGAAAACTTGTGTATAGCTCATCAACCACTCTCTTCTTATCCTTTTTTAATTTCCTCACCAGCACTTAATAAAAACTTACTGGCGTATTTATTTTATTTTTGTAATCTCATCAATTTTCTTCCTGATTTCCTCTGACTAGTCTTTAGCAGCCACGGGGGTATATATCCAACAGAATGTCATTTTTCCCTTCTGTCCCCACATCACCCCACCTGGAGAGTGTCTCTCAGGCACAGAATTTGTTTCTGCACATCCATAAAAGTGAGACAGACTTGATAAGGATCTGCAGTGATGTAAATAAGGTGTTCATCCTATGCCTCAATAATTTATTTAAAATGCCAACAATATTTCTTTTATCCCAGTGGACTTTATACACATATTCTATGAATAAGCATAATCTTAAAACACCTACTTTAATTTTCTTATGCTCAATCATCATGTCTCAAACAAGGATGTAATTATGAAAAGTTAGCATTTTGATTTACAAAAAATCAAGCAAAAACTACTAACTCAAGGAAAAGTACCTTAATTGAGTACTACTTTTTTGAAGTAACAGGCAGCAAAAATGTTTTTCCGGAATTTCCGTGAGACTGTTTAAAAATTCATCAAAGCACTTCCACACAAAGTTGGGCTCTGAAATATGCAATCAAACTCGGTGTAAGTACAGATCTCCCTGCTCATTTTGAGCCTGATTGCCTAAGGAAGCACAGAAAACAGGACCACCCTCTATGCCAGTCCCCCTCCTCCAGCCTTTACATTTCCAAAACTGTTGACCAGTTTCCTTCAAAGGCAGGAAAGCATTGAAAAGGCTCAAAAATAACAGTATCCCTCAAGTCTGAAAAAATGTTTTCTAGGTATAGAACAGAGATCAATGCTGTAGACTGAAGCACGTCCTGTGATGCAAGTACCTTTTAGCTCTGGTTGTCTGTGCCTGAAGAATCTGCCTCTTCATATTTGCTCTGTTGGATAATTGAAACCTTAAACATGTACAGAAAAAACCAACCCACCACTTTACGCATTGCAAAAAATAACCCTTCATGAAAAAAATACCAAAAACAAATTAAATACTGAAGGACAAAAAACCCCAGTCCTGTTTCCACAAATCAATAGAGTGAAAAGCTCTCCATATTGTAGATGAGCTTTTGTGAACCATGCAGTTCAGGCCACGTATTAGATTTTCTAGGCAGGAATATTCTGAGGCAAACACTTGAAGACAAGTGCAGCTGCCTTGGATGTGGGATAAACAAGTTTCTTTAGCAGCGCAGGGGGAAAGGTATATTTTAAATTGCAACTGACAGTTCCTTTACTTTGAAGTTGTTCTCAAAATCTGAACATAATCTACCTAGTTTTTATTGAGAAGAAAGACTACTAAATAATCTTTTAGAGCCCTTTATCCGTTACATATTTCCATAGGTCTGCTGAAAACTCAACAACAGGAATAACCCATGGTTCAAACTGAAAGCTACCACAGAGAGGACTCTCCACTGTAATAGAGTGGCAGAACTGAAGAGGCTGGTGCTCTCACATTGTCCAACATTTAGCACAGCTGTAATGCTTAACAGCCTGATGCAATTAATCACATCCACATTTTCAGAATTAGATTCCTGACTGTGTTCAGAGGTGCTTGGGTTTCCCCTTTAATATTCACTCACTGCTAATTTTAAAAACAACTATTTAACCCAAAAAAACTTATAAATTAGCTTTTTGGCCAAAAATTGCCTAAGTTGGATTTCTATATAATTCATGTCCCACTGCAGTTTGATTCTCATAGGAGCTACCTGAAGCTATTTACCAGGTGATGGCTTGCACTGGAACAGGCAGCTGCCTTTGGTGGGACACAGGTGAAGGGACACATGAAGAAGAAAGGCAAATTAAAGAGGAAGAATTCCTTTGATTCTGATTTTCTTCCTCGAATTCCATGCTTTCAGGGACCAAATCTTATGGGTAAAAAAAAAAGAACGAAAAAGAAAACAAAACCAGAAAACCCCAAACACCCACCAAGAGGTTAATAAAATCTGTCTACCTCTACCAACTCCTGTTTCAGCTTGCTCCACAGTTGTGTCCATTGACACCCAGTAGCCTGCACAGACTCGTGGCCAGGGTGACATGGATATGTGACAGAGCTTTTGTAACCAGCCAGAGATTTCCACAGCATGCTGCTTCGGGAGGAAGGCACTGCCAATCAGTTCAGAAAAGTTTCTCCAGGCACAGCACTGCTGACAAGAACATGGGGAGATTTTTTTCACCCTCAGGAACTTGCCTGTGACTGGCAGCTGATGAAAGACTTTGTGAGAATTACTGAAGCAACATGTACTCCATGTGGCAATCTGTCCCCTCGTGTTGTACTGAAATAAAACAAGCACTCTGTACGTTTTCACAGAACTTATTATATTTTATCTTTTTTTTTTCCTGTAAAGCTTAGATTCTTTAGCAACAGGCTTAGACAACTTGTCTGACAATCTTTGTTAAGTTTAAGAGTAAAACACTTCCATGTCCATGGTCTTGAAATGAAAATAAAACGATGCAGTACTTTTTGTCACCTCCTCCTGAAAATTCTTTGCTTTGACTTGGCAGAAGAGCCCCAGCAAACTGTGATTGCTGGTGTACAAAATGAGAGCGTTTGTTCCACGAACAAAGGGAAAACAGACTCTTGCAAGCTCCCTACTCTGCTGAGCTGTTCTCTGGGTTTCTGTTCTCAGGAAAAAAAAAAAAGCAACAGGACGTTTCACCAGCGTCTCAAATTTATAGTTTTCATTTGAAACAATGTCATCTGTTTCTGTCCCAGGGAGTCATTTAGAGCTTCCACAGCCTGCCTCAGGGTACTCCAGTTCTGAAGACCCTACCCAGGCAAGCCAAGATTCTGTTTCAATAAGGACTTTATCATTCAGCCTGAAGCGCTGAGTCCCACTGCTGCAATCCCTGGATATGGTTATTCCATGAAAAATACATTCTGCTGTACTAGGCTGCCTTACTGCCTCCTGTGAGTGAAGCTGCAGGTCTAGGCCATTTGTATTTTGCCTTGCCCTACTTCAAAAGTTTTCAATCAGAACTTGAATATTGCCTTCTGATACGAACACGGAAAACGCCTAAAGCTATCTGAATTAAATTTGGCACAAAACAGCGCTCTGAAAGTATTATTTAACTACTTTTAGCCTACAGCAAGGGCTTTACAGCCAAGCTATAAACTCCCTAATAATAAGATGCCTAATAAAAGTGCTGACAGACCATTCAGAGCTTCAGCAGCTCTCATTAAAATGCACTAGAATAGAACATGCTCAGGATGGCGATTTTCAGTGCCCAGGAACACCCAATACCTTGACAAACACGCATTTCTCAGCTGGTGCACCACAGACTCACTCCTTCTCTCTGGACAGCTGGGAATTACATTACTTGCTGAAAAATAATGGCTTTGGCACTGAATATTAATGACCTGTTTAACAACTAACATAAAATCATATCCTACCTCTCTGGAAGTACATGCAACTTTAACCAATATTTCCATAAAAATTAACATCAAAGGAATATTTTTACTGAAGGATTTCATAATGGATTGCTTTGCTTCAGGGCTTTATTTTTTTCTGTGTGTCCTCTTTCTTTTTTTTTCATAAATCTGTTTAATTTTGAAAATAGGTCCACATGATACAGGATTTCCCTTTAATCATACAATCTATTCCTCTAAAACATCAGGAAAGGACATAAATATTGTTTTCTTTTCTAAAAGTCACATGCTCAAGCATTTAGGATACACAAAAGTCGTTTAGTACTTGCTCCCAGGAGCAGCAAAATAGCATCCAGACTTGGATTAGTAGTCTGCAGACACAGGGGCTGGGAGGATTTTTAGTTCCTATGGAGGTAATTCCCAAGAAGCAGCAAACAGAAACCTCACAGATGTTTATGAGATTTTTGAAATTACTATTAATTTATAAATTCATGGCAGAATTTATGCTTTTGCTTCTTGTTACCTCCTCAGAGCAGGGATAACTTCAAGGATAAGTTAAGGATAACTTCAAGGATGAGTCAGCTTGCTTATTATGGTCTTGTCTCATTAAATTTTGGGTTAGACTAGAGGTCCCTTCCAACCCCAGCTATTCTGTGATTCTGTGAATTTGAAGTGTCTCAAGGAAGGAGCTCCTACATCTTCCATTGGAAAAGCCTCTGGCAGATTCAGAGCCACATTTTCCCCCTCAAACCACAGAGGTGCTCCTAATCCTCCTGAAAATATCTTTGACACCCATGTAATCACTAAACTTTTACTGAGCTCTAGTGTAAGGGCTGAGCACAGCACTCCCACAAGAGCCCAGCCCAGCCATCCTCCTGGCTCCAGTGACTGGGAGCTGTTGGTATCAATCACAATTTAATAAAATGCCAAATTAACGCTGAAGCAAGCATTAATTCTTTTATGAATTAATACCTATCCCAACCTAAGCCCTGGGATCACCTGCCTCTGGAGCCATACTTAATCTTTTCATACTCTTGTTAGCCTGTCCAGAGCAGGACATAAAACAAAGGAAGTCCCACTGACTCCTTCAGTCACAAATCCCCCCCAGGTAATGATTACCTTAAAACACAAATGGAATTTTGGCACAAAGCCTCACTGGCAGGACACTGGTCAGCAGAATGCTTCAATCCAATAACATGAAAGGTGCAAAGAACAAAAAAGAATATTGGCTACAGAGCACAGGTAATACTCTACTACTAGTACTAAGTAAATAACAAGTACATTTAATTCAAATGTTGATGAACAAAAATATTTCTTGTTATAAATCTTTTCTGATTTTGAAAAAGTAGGCCTTTTTTATTTTTATTTGTCTATAAAGCATCTGTTTCCCAGCATGAAAACATGATTTGTCATAGCAATTATTGATCTCTACAGAGCCTCTAATGGGACTGGCAGTCACAGAACCACACAGTTTTCAACATCCATTATGAAGCCACAGGCAATATTTCTGCTTTTGCAAGGCACTCTAGCCTGAAGTACCACGTTATTTGAAACATCATTTCTTAGTGGGAAATAGCTGTAACACACAAGGATCCAAGCTGTCAGTTGTCAACAACATTTTTTTCATTTAAGAAATGAGTGACATGTACAACACGTTCTTTTTAACCAAACAAGTTTTCTTTGTTGCTCAGGAATGGCTTCTAGAAGCCTGGACCCAGCATTGCCCAGTGTTCATGCTACCACAATTCTGGAGGTCAGAAAGTTCTCCAGACTTTTAACCACTCCTTTTTTATGGTGACCCACCTATTCAAGCTCTCTTAAGCTAGACCATGTATCAGCTGAGGCAAATTAGACAACAATTACAGAAAATTACAAAATGCAATTATAACAGACGTGCTACAGAACAGTAAGAGAAATTACACCTTCATTTCATGAAAAACTTTAAGAATGCAGGGTGTAGGAACAGATTTTCAGCCACAACTGTGGATTTTCTTTCCCTACACATCTCTTTGTCTTAAACTCTTGGATGCTTCTAAGAAGACACAGAGATATCTTCTCTAGCTTTTGCCAGTGTGTCCAGGACAGTATTTTATGCTCTTTTCTCTGCTCTGTGAGAGAGTCCATGCATTCTCTCATATTTCTGACTATTACAGAATTCTTTGTTAGAAACCAGAATTTTTCCTGTAAGAAATCAAGTACCCAAGATTTTATCCCCTTATTACCCTATCCATTACCTCATTACAGAATTTAGTTCCTCTTAATTCCTTTTCTAGAAAACTTCCCACTTTGCCAGGAAAAAATATGAGACTTCTGATGGACTGTCTGCTTTTTGCAACCTGAGTTCTCAACCACAAGAGATTCCATGTTCATTGGACTCAGATTTGTGCTACAGCTGTCAATTGTTCTCTGGTCCAAGCAATTCATTCAGGTTTTACTTGCTGCCAGAATCACTGATTCAAGGTCATAAATCTTCCTATCAGAGCTGAAAAACATTCCAGCTACAGCTGACCACCACTAGAGAAACGGGAGTCTTATGTCCTATGAGAAGATGGTGGATAAAGGAAAAAACTTTGGGCTGTTCATGTATTCCAAAGTTCATTAAAATTCCTGCAGTGAAGGATCATCTCTGTTACTCACATTAATAGAAGTCTAACAATTTAATTAAAAATATTTTCAACTGCAATTCAGCCACCTTTTTTCTTTCATCAGGAATTTTTGGTCCTTAATGCACTTTTTAATGGCAGAGGCCCACCTCTTTTGTGATAAAAGGAAACAGCAAGAAAACCCAAACCCGTGGCATACAATGAATCCCAGGAAGCTG
Organism: Tychaedon coryphoeus; assembly: GCA_013398595.1. Taxonomy (NCBI): domain Eukaryota; kingdom Metazoa; phylum Chordata; class Aves; order Passeriformes; family Muscicapidae; genus Tychaedon; species Tychaedon coryphoeus. The sequence continues at coordinate 471,231 of WBND01000092.1, read as the reverse complement.
CAGTTTCCCCCTGATCTCCACACTTTATCACATGGCAAGGTCACAAAAAACAACTGCTTAATTTATCAGACAAATTTCAAATCAGAAAAAAAAAGCAAAACAAGCAAACAAAAAATCTGCCTCAAATCAATTTCCAGTTGATGTAGTGCTGTTCTATCTGGCCCGGTGTTTCAGAGCATCAGATAATAAACCAAAGTCATTGCACAAAATCTCTTTAATAGCCTAGTAAAAAAGGAGTTGCAAATTAGGATGCCTTAGGGATAGATAAAAGTGCAGTACAGCAAAGAAAAGCAGATGAGTATGACAAGCTGATCAGGTTCACTGGACAGGCCCTCATTTTTATGAAGCTTAGGTTAAAGTTACAGAAGAAAAGACCACAGAAACTTTGAGATACCTGTCAAAACTCTAAGGATGCATTGTATAGAAAATTAACAAATCAGATATTAACTATTAGTATGAAAACATGCAGGATTTTTGAAATTCTCCTGTTACAATCACACAACAACCCGTGGTCCCACAGAGGCAGGTGTTTGTTACAACTTCACATTGACACTGAGATGTCTTCTACACAATTGTTCTGCTGCCAAACACACACCATTTACTGTCTGATTATGAAAAAATGTCTGATCCATAATAATGCTCCATGCTCCAGCAACCAAAACACCCCATCTAGTTCAGCTGCAATATGCTTTGTATTTCAAGTGTCCTGTTTTGGGGACAGCAAGAGTAAAGTAGCAGGATGGTAGGATTACCATGCCAACACACTCAGATTCACCAAAAATTCACCTCAGAATTTCTTAGCACTCCTTTGTTGATCCACCTACAATATGCTGAAGAATTATTGAACAGTGGATTTCTGCTGCACATTCCAGGATGAAACCACCCCTCTTGAAAGGCTTCCCTAATATTCTACTCATGAAATAATGAAGCATTAATCCACCTGAAATGAAAATCTCCTTTCGAATCCTAGGGTTTATCTATAGGTACAGCTTTTAATATACAGAAGATTAAAAATGCAGGAGCATAAGGAAATCCCTGTTGGGATGTTCCACTGGCATCTTATTAGGGGAAAGATATTGGAAAGTACACCCTTGCTGTTTCCTTGGTGTCTTTGCATGGACTTGTTGGCCATGAATTTGAATCTGCCTCCACATCCTCATTTGGCAATAAATCTCAGAATTCCAAGTGCTTTCTCCTGAGCTTTATACCAAACTCCTGATAGTTTCATCAATACACTGCAGCTCAAACATTGCAGGATAGGGAAATAACAACTCTGTATTCATTTTACCCATGACCTTCACAATTTTGTGAACATTGATTATATCAACTTTCAGCCTTATTATTTCCTAGCTGCCCTTTTTTCCCAGCTTTGTCTCTTCTTTATGAAGTGACTGCTCTGTTTCCATTAATCATTTTGACTCCTGTACACAAATATATTGTGAAAATCATTCTCCATACAGACAGACATAAATAATGCATGAATTTCCTCAATACTTCTTCATCAAGACTCAACTGGCACTTGGTAAAAATGGAGATGAATTCTGCTGAATCTAGTTCCCATCCTGTGGCAGAGTTTTATCATTGATTTGCCAGATCAGGCATAGCAAGAAGTATGACAGGATCATGCCACAGGTCAGGAGAACCCTGGAAATTTTAAGTGTGATACAATCCTTTGCCACTGTTGCCAGCAGGAAAAATTTAAAACTGTCTCATTACAAATGCCACCTGGTTCTTCCCTTTCCCACCAGACATTTGCTTGGATAGTTCCCCAAATACATCACCAACCAAAAAAAAGGAGCTCTTACAGAAATAAAAGATATGCTGGTGTTAGGAGAGTTTTGTAGGGGAGCTACACATGCACAGACTTCATTACCAAATCAAGTGTTTCCTGTTCTTTTCACTTCTTTTACTTTTACTTCTTTTATGAGATTTCCCTCATTCAATGTCCTGAAGGAATCCAAAAGGGCAGCAGACACTTCTCAGAAGTACCTTTAACTGAGAATCATTTCTAGACAGAAGTGAGGTTAACTATAGTTCAAAGCATTTGCAAAATTAGAGCCTGGCTCCACAAGTATTGATGCAAAAAAACCTAAAACAAACCAACTGGTGCACAGGAGCTGTAAGGAAAGCAGTGCATCTCTGGAATTTTTTGGTATTGGAATTTACAGGATTGCAATTTCTCTGTGCTTTAAATAACAAAAGTTTAGGCCTACTTTAAGTGCAGTACTGCATTATGTAAAACAGTGTCCCTATACATTTTCTCCAGACTTCAAGAGTGGGGTGTTGCCCCCTATCACCACTCTTTCACTGAAAAAAAAAAAGAATGAATTTGGAAATTCTTGTCTTGCAGAATCTGAATCACAGCAGAACATCTTGCTTTTTTTCCTTGATATATGTAATTTTCTCACTGTTTTACTTAACATAAATCTGAAGAGTAGCTCTTCCTCACTTCAAAATAAAAGGTGATCATTTGAACTGCCAAAAAGAAAATGCAAACCATTATATCAAGCCTGTAAACTGGATTTTCTTAACAGCAGAGTTGCATTTTGCTTTGAGTCACAAATATCTTTGCAAAATTATACAGACACACAGAATTCTGGAGTTCAGTTTCAGATAATACACCACTACTGATGGCAGTCATCTTTCTGAGAATGCCTTTTCAGCAACAGAAGCAGCACAAACTTTTCTGTTCACCACCCTCTAAACATTGTCTCTATTTTGTAAGAAGCAGTCACTGAAAATTAAAACTATAACGACACATGGAAGAAAAACATTTTTGTGAAATAAAAAGCATCAGCTAGAAACATGCAGAATGTCCACTGAAGCAATTATTTCCATTTTATTTGCATTTCAGAGTACTTGCTAGTATATTCTTGCTCACCAAAACCCCACCACCACAATCAGGAAAAGGAATTCAGCCACTTATAACTGGGAAAAGATGAGTTTCTCATGTACTTTAGAAGTTTTCTTGCACAAATTCTGCTTGCAACCAGTTTCCTGCAAAACCTTCTTGCCAAAATATAAAACTCTGTAGTTTTACTCAAACAAAAGTCCCTGTGAGATTTCTACTTGATTAAGGCCAGATTAAAGACTGCACATTAACACCCAAAGGCTAAAATTTTCAAAACATGCAGATAACTTAGAAACCCTTTTTCCCATCAGTTTTAATCAATGATCTGCTTTGAAAACCTCAGTCCAATTGTGTGTTGGATTAAAAGAGAAGAGCCAGCTCCTGAGGCAATTCATAAGTGCACCAACAGATTTAAACAATGCCAAGTAGATAAGGAAATGGTATCAAGGGACAGGGCTTTCAGCAGTGTTTATTCTTGTTCTTCCTTGGATCTGATCATGAAATTTCCATTAATTTTAACGAAGCAGAGGTCAGACAACATCTATTGTGCTTCTCCAGTATTAGCTGATTCATAATGGCAGTCTGTCCCTTGTAGGATACATCCTCTGACTTGTCATTCCAATCCACTCCTATCCTCATTTTACAGCACTTTATAGGTTCACAGACCAAAGCTGTTTTGTAGTTTAGAACTGCTGGTAGCAGAGCAGGATGAATCCCTTTGGTGCAAAGCCATTGCTTGCACAGCCACACACAGCCACCATGATTGAACAGCACCAGTAATGGCTAACAATCTGAAAACAGTGAAGTTTGGCAAGAGTATTTTTTCTGGTGCCCCACACAGTCTCCTAGACCTGTGCTACCCTAGAAGCAGCCAAGAGCTTCAAATCTTGATTTGAATCTCTCTTAATGTATTCTTTCATCCAAGTGTGAAATAACACAAGTTAAACCAAGATTTCAGTTCCGAGTGTTACCATGGTAAACAAGCAGCACGTCCTTGTTTCATTTTGTACCCAAGGGGCAAAATCTATTTAACCCAGTATCTTTCAAGAATTCTTATTTCCTGGCATTCTAGGTTCATACAGGTTAAAAAAACAGCAGGTTCTCACTCAGAGCTATCAAAAGCTGAAGAAAACTTGGTAAAATTTGCTTTTCCAGAAATTACCACCATACTTTGCTTCTACAGGAATTTTCTTATTTTAAGATGGGTCACAAGACTTCACATGCAAAAACTTCAGCACTTTAACAATAAGCAGCAGCAAAGCACATAATCCCACCCAGCTGTTTATGAAAGGCAAATCTCACTATCCCCATCATCCAAACGTGGAGAACTGCAACCAGCATTCCTCACTGACATCCCAAATGCATCCCAAATGCAAAGTGCTGCTCTGGAGCACTTGGGGCTCACCTCTTGTGTGTCACACACACATCTGGGCGCCAGAGCTGCTGCAGGTGTTACTGAGAGAGGGACATTCATCCAGCTGTGGGAGAGGCACATGTGGCACTGCTTTCCTGAGCTGCTCCCACAATAAAGGAACTGAGTTAGAAAAACCCACAGATTGTACACAATGTTCTACTGAAAGCAACACACAAGCAAACCTACAGAATAGATAAATATTTCCACATTTTCTACCAGTCATAAGCAGTTCCTGGGACAATCATACTCTCTCCTTAGGATCTTGATGAATGTGATTGCCATTAAGTTTTTTTTGCTTCTTGGGTTGTGATTGCAGCTGGTATAATTTTTTCTTTTTTTTCTTTTTTTCTGTAATCATTACCTTGCGGAGAGAAAATGAATTGGTTCTCTCACCTGAAGGTGTTAAAATCAGTCACTGAAGCACACTTCTGAGTGAAGGGCCCTTGAGGAAAAGGATAAAAAAAGGTTTTTTAAAAGGGTTCAGTATCTAGATTACAGTTCTAAACAGCAAGAAGGTTGAAAAGTTTTCTGTGAACTATTTTATATCTCTAAGCTCCATGACATCAGCTTCTACTCAAGATTTTACAAGACCTGGCTCACTTGAGCACAATTTTAAATAAGTTTTTTCAGCAACTTCAGCAGTTTTTGGACAGTCATGCCACTGCTACTTAAGAGGCAAAACCACAAGCTGTGGCCAAAAGTCTCTGAATAAGGCCTGAGATACAGGCACAGAGATAAAAAAGTAATTTCACCAGTGTACATCCTAACATGCAGCATCATATATCCTTACAGATAGCTTTCAGAGCAGCACAGAGCTTTACATCACTTAAAGACAGTGCTGCATTCTGGGGCTTTTCCTTTCTATAGTTGAAGTGGCTTGAAGTAACATTCATTCATGCAAGTTGCACCAACCATCCAGGCAGCACAAAAAAGGGGAATTTCCTCACACAACCTTCTTTTACAAACATTTGAATGAACACACTTGGATAAAAATTTCTCATTTTCCAATGTAGAGTTGTTTTTTGGGGGTTATGTTAATCATTATCAATGGCTTTAATTTCTTTCAGAAAAATACTGATTTCAGTGCATTTTTATATCAGCAAGTCAGTTTTAACACACATTTGTATCAACCTCGATGAGCTAGGTTGAAATACCTGTATATCTCATCCAACTCTAGTCAGTGACAAAATAGCACAATTTCCTTTTTATCTGCTCTACTCTATTTATTAAGGAGTTTGTCCAAACAGCTGTCTCACCTTATTTATATATGAAGAATTATCTACTCCATCATCCTCTTCTTCCCTCTTGCAGCTGAACTACTTGTACTACTCCTAAAGTTGGCTGTGGTTTCTCCTCACAAAGTTCATAGAGATACTCAAAGATGAAACCTGCTTATCTCACAAAAAGCAAGTTTTTAGTGCTTCCTTTCTGCAGCTTGTGCATTTTAACAGCACGCATTCCCTTGGTGTTTTGAGAAAAGACAACATATTAAATCAAACTCCCGGCTCTGGGACTTGATAACGTCCCCAAATCTCTGTTTGTCCTGAACTGCTCCCTCCTGGAAAAACAAACCCCGCCTGAATGAAATAATTTCTCTTGGCTTGCCTGGGATAACAGCATCTATTACTGTGTACACTGACAGGTTTGCAGGAGCATGTGTGTGACCACTCCTAAAGCACTTGCAGTAAAACACTTTACAAGAGGCTATTTCAGCTGGACTTGTGCTTCTGACATTCCTGTTAGCACCCAAGTGTTGTCTGGAATTTTCTGAATATTTAATAGCAGGAAAAGGTTATTTGCCCCTGGGGATTTGAGAAGGTCTACACGTGACAGGGAAGCATGAAAGCAGGTTATCTATGAGCATCTGGTAAATGGGAGCCTCAAGTTTTTCCCCTACTTGTTACGTTTCCTATTTGGGCTCAAGGATACAAGACACTGGGTACTTTAATAATGTTGTATTTACAAAGACAACAGGTAATCTCTCTCTCTGTACGTATAAATATATGTGACTGACTTGTTAAAAAACAACAATTACCATTGATGGTGGCTTTTCAAACAAAACCAGGACACATTAACAATCACAGCTGACACAAAAAACATAGCAGTTAAATCCTACTAAGTTCAAAGGAGTTAAGAGCTTGCCTTGCCTTAAACACTCTCCAACTCTCTTTTAGCAATAACTCTAAAGAATGGGCTCTTCATGCCACAGATAAAATGCATGAAAGGAAAAAAGACGTTAAGAATAGGTGGATTCAAATGCAGGGAAAACAGATTCAAATTAGGTTGTGAACATCTCATTCCAAGCACACCAGGAAGGCGCCCTGAGAGAGACATGAAACCAACACACAGATTTTTCTTTCACATTTGAAGCTGATCAAAGCCAAACTGCACAAAGCTCTATGTAAGCTAAGTGCCAGAAGATTAAACAACATCCAGAACAAAAGGAAACACTTTTTTTTTTCCCTGAGCTGCTTTGTCTGACCAGAATATTATTTCATGGTCATTTCATTATTTCTCTTTTTCCATCTCCCAGTTCAATCACACCATCTCCAGAGTAACTACCTGAAGCTGTGCCTTCATGGCAGCCTGAAGAGACTGAAGCCCTTTTTCCAGCTCAGCTGCAAATCATGCACCTAAGACAGCTTTATGATTAGGTGTGAGGGAATGAGAGGAAAGACTACTAATATATCCACATTTTAATGTGCATCTGAGATGCCTAATGATAACAACACGTTGATTTGAACAGCTACTCGCTTCAATCTTCTCATTTACTGAGAGAAGAACTAATTTATTTTATGCAAAAATTCAAAGGAAAGTTCAAGAAGACAGCCTGAGAAGCCTTCTATAAAAAGATAGCTACTTTCAAGTGATTGACGCTGGTGCAGCTATCTGCAAGGCATTTCCAGCAGATATTGACTTTGTTGATGTAAGTGCAATTCATAGGTAAATATTGCTTCACAGAACACCCTGTTTACAGAATTTTCTATGAGACTTAGAAGAAAAAAACTTTTTTGATCAAGGAACAAATTCTGCTTTGGAAAAACTGAGAGATTTTTTTTCCCTGTGTCTGCTGTTTAATGAAAACGTGAAACTGATTAGTGAAATATGCATAAAGTAAATGCATTTTCAGGGAAAGTGAAGATGAACAGTGATTTTTTTTGTTTCCCCATAGAATATGAAAGCTAAGATATCCCAAAATTTGGAGGATGGTGAGGGGATGGAATACATATTTAAATTGGGTATTGTTTCTGGGTTTTTTTATTTGATTGCTTGGTATTTGTTTTGGTTTTTGGAAGATGGAAAAAGAAAAACCTCCTCCCTCCCAACAAAGTTGTTGGTTTTATGTGTATATCCTAATGTTGTTTCTGTCAGGAGGTGGTGCACACCAAGGCCTCATCTTTTCAATCAGAAATTGAAATTTCCAATTCCAGAGCTCGTAAGATATCACAACTTCTTCCCGCAGACAGAAAACCAGGAGCACAAACAATTGCTCCCTTTCGTAGGAAAAGCCGTCAATTTTAGCACTTTTAAGGGATAAAGCCTAAAAAAAAAATGCCTAAAATATACAGGAATATGTACATACAAAAAGGGAATTTTCCTTGGAAGCTGCGGAGTGGAACGTCCCCAAAGGAGCAGGTGGATGGATGAGTTTTTATAATCAGGTCCCTGCGCCGCTCGGAATTCATCCTTTCAGCTGGATTTTACCTCACCAAATATTCTAAATACATCTTGTGGTGTTGGCTTTTCGCAGATATTAGGGTGGATACCGCATGTGTGGTGTAGAAATGGTTTTTAAGGTATAGTTTTCTTTAGGAGTAACGAAGACTGATAAAGTGTATTTATAGTAAGTGAACTGCCTGCTCATTGGATAACACCCAATAAAAACACCTGCTATTGATACACCAGCTACCGGCACTGACCATGTGCAGAAATTAAAGAGCACAACCCAAATTACCTGATAAAAAAATAAATTAAAACCACAGCCAAAACACACACATACTCTAAAAAGACAAACTCAAGGAGTAGCCGTGTAAACCAGTTCATAGAATCTAGAAAATAGTTTATTTAAAAGTTTGAAAATGCATGATAAGTCTGTGAACATGCAACAGGCTGATGAATTTAAGGGGTGTCTCCAAAACAGCACCCAGCCATTATAATCTTTTGCCTTATTGTCTTTTATTAAACCTTTTAAAATCTATCAGGAAAATGAACCTCAAATGTATTTTCACTGGAAATAAGTTTAACCTGCCCAAGCTGAGCCTGTTTTGCCCACGACAGAAATGGGTGCAGCCTCTCCCTGTCCTTATTTTGACCCAAAAGCTTTTTTCCATCTTCTCTCTGCCTCTTCTGCTGAGGAAGGATGCCCTCCACACGCACACATACTGCACTTGTGCTTTAGTTAAAAAGGAACCTTAAATCCATAGGAAGCAAAAAAATGTAAGAGAAAAGAGCTGGAATGCTAACAACAGTGGGAGAGCTCTCTATGTGCACAGAAGTGTGACCCCAAATAACCTGATCATCCCACTGCTCCCAGGCAGGACTCGTTTATAAGTGTCCAGCTCACACATTGCTTGACAATGCTGCTGTTTTGGCAGCAGGGCTTCCAAAAAAAATTTTTGTGAGATTTTTGTTTGTTCTTTTTTTTTTTTTTTTTACAAAAAGCATGGGGCTACAAAGTCACAGCTTTGAGGAGTAAAGAAAAGTATGAATCTCCCTCGTGAACAAACTTCATTTTAACATCTGTACTATGTATTTTAAAAATGGAAATTTAATCAACATTCGGAGTGATATGCTGAGAATTTGTGAGAGCTCTAGTTAAAAGCAGTGCCTTACATTTTATTTATTCTGTTTGGGATTTTTTCCCTCTCACAAAAAAGAGACCCATGTTAAGGGTACTGTCTAAGTACCTACTTTTGTTCAGTTTGCTTCCTTAAAACAGTTTAAACAATATTTTATATAAGATTACTGTTTTAAATAACTACTTTTTATTATTTCAAAGCACTTAACATTTGCCTTGCTTTAGAATTTGGTTCTAAATCTCCCACTGATCTCTATCAGCTGACTTAGGACAGGGCTAGCCAAGGTTTGAAATTTCTGCTCTTATCTATCCAGGAGTTAATTTTCTGTCATAGTGTACAGCAATTAAAATTGGCAAGAGAAACCTGTTCTGAAGGATGAATTAATAACTTCATTAGCCCTGATTTAATTCCAGGGACAGTGACCACTACCTCTCTGCTTTGAAAGGCAGGAATGCCTCACCCAGCTCTGTTACACTGAACACAGGGACAGGGAACAGCCTCCAGAGCTGCCACTTGGGGAACAAATTCAACACACGCCCAAAGCCATTAAGAACAATTTGGAGTGAAATCACCGACCCTGAAAGTTAGGTCCGTGATTAATTTTATTGCCAGTCATTGCATTTTAAAGTAATGTTATTAATAAGAAGTTGTACTTCCAATGAAGCACATGTGTAAGTCTGAAGACCTGGATGCTGCCCAGAAGAGACAAGTGATTTTTCTTTGTTCCTCACTATACATGACTCAGACAAAAAGACAATTCCTCTGAGGAAAAAAAAAGTAATCCAGCCACCTTTATGCACAGCCCTTTATTAAAAATGTAAATTGAAACTCAACTGCTCATGTAACCTTTACCTCCCATTACTGAAGTATCTGTTAAGCTACTGTCTGATGGGATAAGCAAAAGGCTTGCTTCTCATTTACTGGGTGACTGCATACAATTTCTGTCATTAAAATTGCAGTGTTGGGGGGTTTGTTATTGTTGTTGTTGTTCTGTTGTTGATTTTTTTTAAACCATGCAGAATGATAGATCTGTCAGACTCATTAGAGAGCAAACTCTCTTAAAGTAATGCTTACGTGACCATTTCAAATTTAATTTTAATTAACTGTATTAGACTTCCATAGAATGACAGCATGAATAAAATATAGAGTATTCCTCTCATGTAGTTCCTTTTTAAAAAAAAAGTATCACACAGTTACGGAAGCCTGAAGTTTCAGAGTCACGCTCAAAGCTTGGAATATTCTTCTTAGAGGTAACATGGTCCTCAGGGTTTTATTCCCTATAAAATGCAAACTCAAGAAATAAAGCACATTGTCAGTTCTTTGGTTTATGTATTCTGTCTTGAGGATATGCTGTCCCTGGGCAACAATCACGTTTCATTCTGCCCAGACTGGCAAAATGACACAAGCCTTTTTTTTGATTCGATGCTGTAATGGATAATTAATCCAGATCAGATGGTTTAAAGCAAAGAACACTTATTTCAGCGATGGACTTGATCTGTTGACAAGACACTATTCTAACTACACTTCCTGGGAAGCAAATCAGCCTGCAATGCTGACACATAAAAAATCCAAACTTTTACCTACTAAGTTGCATTTTACCATCCAGTTTTTAAGTAGTAGCTCTGAAGTATTGTTACATAGATAAATACAGCACCTAAATTTATCACAAAGCAAATTTTACAAACACTAAAAAACTTGAAGTACATTGTTAGTATGAAGATGCTCGGAAAAATAAAATGCAGTTTTGAAGAAAAATACTGTCTCATTTTATTTTTTCCCACTTTTCAAAAGAATGCAGCCATATAGCATGGGCTGGGGGTGGAAAAGCTATGAAATAGATTTTTTTTATCCTTTTTCATCAATAATTCATAAATTGATGCTAGAAGCATATTCTCCAAAGGGTGATTATAATGGTAAGAGAGATGTTTTGATTGAAGAGCTTGGGATTTACTCCACTGGAGACACACAAAGCTAACACTCACTGTGTTGGACACTTCTGATGGTAAGTTATTAGGATGGGGATAAAACAGCGAGAAAAAGGCAAAGCAAATAATTTGCAGTCAACTTCTCCTTGCTGATATGGATCTGTGAAAGGAAGGAGCTCAAAGGAGGAGGACAGACATTCAGAGACAGATGCTGCATGTGAAAGTGCCCTGGGAAACAGACTCTGCTCATTGTCAGTAGTGTTCCTACTACAAGAGGACTTTCCTCCTTGGCTGGCTTCCTCTGGATGAAAACGTGACAAGAAGTGAATGAATGGGTACAAATGATGTTGGACATCACTGAATTCAAGCCATTCTATCTAGGATATCAAGGAGAAAAAAAACCCCTAACCATACAATTTATCCATTTTAAATGTAGGATGTTGAGACCTATTCAAACAACAAAACAAGAATAGAGAGGATAAATTTGTCAGTTTGTCTATATGAAATAAATGTGAGCTTAGATTCAGAATCACTAACAGTCAATGATGTAAGGGTGTTTCTAGAAGTAACTAAACATTGTTTCACAATATAATAGTGCTTTTGAACTAAAAGATTTGAGATTCTTATGTAACTGTATTTCCTTTATGCATCTGGAAGGCTTTCAGTTACCATCTTCCTTCATATTGTCAGAGTGATTAGAATACAAGCACCACTGAGAGCTCAAAAACACAAGGAGTTTTTCTAAGAAGGTTTTGGTTTGGTTTTTTTTTTTTTGGTTCCACATTTAGAGCACAATACCTTAAGAGACCCCACTTGCCTCTAATATCTTCTAAACCCATGAAGTTTTCCACAGCCTGGGAGGACTTCTCTACATAAAACAGTGTTCAGAAAATAGTGAAATTAAAAGAAATTTCTTGAAAGCATACAGGAAAAAGAACCCTCTGAGAATCCATGAAAGCATGTTCTTTTACCCTATTACCCCACCTAAAAATGCCAGCAGCAAACATTCCTGTAATATCATTCTTAAGAAATGGCAAGTATCATGATCACAGTTTGGATTACTTATAAAGATATATTCATTCTACATTTAACAACTACTCTTTCAGAATGTTTATTCAAGGACTACTATAAAAGACAGATCATTCTGATTTCTCCTCATTCTGGGCAGTGTTATTTTCTTGAAACAGTTCTCTGTTTGAAACAGTGCGACATTGATAAGATTTTGGATTTGTTAATCCTACCTCCAGGAAAAGACATTGTGCTAGAAAACATATTTCACATCAGTTAATGTGCTCATGTCAGGGAAAGTCAATTATGATTCTGAAAGAGAATTTGCAGTGTTACACTCAAATATGCAAAACCATCTCAAAGCCTTTTTAGGCTGAATTGTTTCTGTGTTACCACTCACATTTAGCAACTTGTTGATTAGCATGCTGTGTGATGGGGGTGCATTCTCCCTGAAAAAATGGGCTAATGAGTGTGCCTTAAATATATGTTCTACACAAAGAACACCTTCATGGAAAAAGGTGCAATGGGAAAGTCATTCCCTGCTGCCTCTTAGGAATGTGCAGCATCCTGTCTTTTATGTCTGTATAACTTATTTGCTATGTTTTACCCTCCTTTGTAATATATTTAAGAATTAATAAATGGAAACAATGGCACAAGGTTTTCAACACTTACTAGAAGGAAGAGGGCTAAGTTTTCACAGGTAATAAAGCAACCAGCTTCAGGCATGTAAATGAACTCTTTTTCATCTGTACAAATATCTTCAGCTATAATTTCCAAACCTTTGTTTTTCTACAAAGCTATTGAGCTTCAAGTCTAAATCTGCTTTTGATGTCACTGCTTCTCACAACCTCAGAGGCAACACTGTCTGCCAGTTCAGAAATTCAGAGAGAAAACGACAGCAGTGGCTGGGGCAGTCCTGGTTATGAACTCCTCCCAAAATTCCTGGTAACAGAGACAGGAGTAGTCATATTTTCACAGAGGAACATGAGGAGGAAGGTAGCCAAAAACTGAGAAAAAGAAGGGAAAAGGGTGGCAGCTGAGAGGACAGCAGTACTGTCAATATTTTGGCCTCTAAGGTGGAAGTCTGAATCCTGTCCTTCCCATCACAAAGCATCTGCACAGCTATTTTGGAGACAGCCCTGGCAAATTAAGATATTATTCCCCACCAGCAGTTAAATTACCACAGGAGATTACATTGAAGACAGCCAGGTTATTTTAAATTGACACTTAAGCTCTGCTGTGCTCATCTGTTTTGGTTTTGAATCAAAACAGATTAGAAACATTCAGAGAATCTGTTAACAGCAATTTGGCTGCTCAGAGAGCAGAATCCAGCTTGGTAGCAGAAATGAAAAATTGTTCCAACTATAATCTGGAGTCTGTGAAATTCTGTGAGCCTTGAGAAATGGAAAATAAAAACTAACATGCTGAGCGGAAATTTTCCTAATATCAATACTTGGAGGTGTGTAGTTTTACTGGAAAGCAAAATACACAGAAAATTATTTCTGCAGTCCCAACTCACTTGAGACACTTTACATAATGATGACAAAGGCCTCTCTGACATTCCCAGACTACATCCTAGAAACCCTTCCTAAGTCTGGTCACCACAGACCAGATTTATCATTAAGTGAGAGCAGGGTCACTCTTTTGCCAAAAGAATTGTCAGAGAAAAATCTGTTGACTCTCTATTTTAAATGCAGTACCAGAGATTATTCAAGATGCGAGAGATATGATCTGGTTGTCTCTATTGTCCAAGTGGAATAGTATGGAAGGATAATTCAAGTTAGAAAGGACCTTGAGATCTCACAGAGTAAGATCAGCTAGGAGATCAGATCTGGATGCCCAGCACTTTATCCTGTTGGAACTTGAAAAACTCCAGAGATGGAGACCACACAACCTCCCCAAGCAATCCATTTCAGTGCTTTCAGAGGATCCTTGTGAAGAAGTATCCTTATGTCCAGTGCCTGTACTCAGGAGTATTCAGAATTCCTGCAGATGCCTCACTCAACAGCAGCACTGCTGCAGAGTTCTTGCAGAGTTGACACACTGCAGCACAGGGCTAATTTCAGCCTTATTCTCTAAGATATTGTCATTAGCATAAAGCAGCCTTTAAATATCCTTTGTTCACAGTTCAAAATCTCTGCTCCAGGATGGAGTAAATTATCCAGGCATACTGAGAAGAACCAATTTCACAACTTATAGATTCTTTATGACAAGGGTACAGAAATTACAAATTTGCCTTAGGCTACACCTGACGCAAATGTGTGGGTAGAAATGTTATTTAGGTACTTAAAATATGGAGTTCAAGCAAAAGCATGCCGCCTCACAGGAGTCTTCCTTGCATCCTTTCTCAGCAATTTGCCTAGATGGAATAAATTTTCTTCTTTTATGTTTATGCTTTTCACATAGAGCTTCTTTGATATAGAGGACGCAGATGAGGATGGAAAATGATAATATTTTATTTGCTCATTGTAGAGAGATGGAAAATGCTTTCAAGACTTGTAAGTACTAGTCACTTTTTGCAAGAAAGGATTTTAAATCTTTAGAGAGATTACATGATTTCCCAAAGTCTCCTAGTGAGATAATGGTTGAAACAGGAACAGAACTCCATTACTTCATCCAGTATACCCAGTTCTAACCCATTCCCTGATTAAATTCTTCTCATCTAATATTAGATATTAAAAGTTAACAGGCTCAGAGAGCAATGACCATGTTCCTGGAACAGAATCCAATGAAGATGACTTAATACATAGAAACCATTCCTGGATGAGGAAGGCTCTGAGACACGAGGGGTTGGGAGACAAGGAGAGGACCCAGGTGAAGAACCATCAGGGTTTCCATTTTTCCCAAGCCTCCTCTGTTTGGATGCTAATGGATAGCAAACACCAGGTGAGATGATCTTTGGCCAGAACACTACAGCTATTTATAATTTACCTTCAGTATGTGTGCTAGGCACAGAGAATTTGAAAAATCACCAAATCACCAACCAAGGAGACAGTGCTGTAGAAATAACTCAATGGGAGTGTTTGTCTATGGGGATATTGCAAGAGGCCAAGTGTTTAAAGGGTTTTGCCTCAGATTCCTAGGCTTTTGGAGTTACTATAACAACACATCAGCACAACCTAAAAAATGTTTTCACTCCTTTCTTTCTTATAGATGCACAAGACTGAAGTGTTTTAGAAAATCTGATGTGATTGAGGAACCTCTGAGCAAAGAATAATGTTGACCAAAGCTGGCACAAGTTGGCAGTCTCACAGACAGGGCTGCCCTGCTTGGTCACTCAATTTTCATGAAAGGGTTTTAGCCTTGCATCCTATTTCCCAGGATCCTGAACAGCAGTGGAGGTTTCTACCTAGATACAGAGGAATTCACTGATGGACAGCTTTGGACAGTGAAGAAAGAGCATCTTCATTCAGCAGCACTGGGAAAGCTTGGAGCCAAGAATGGCCCAGAATAACAATTCCATAGGGACAAGATTTGCATATGAACAAGAGTGGGGGCACAGGCTTTGCCTTCAGAGCAGTTCTGGCCTCTGAGGAACAGGGTGTTACTGCACACATCTGATTTCGTGTGGATCATATCCATGTGCCAGGGATGGCCATGTTCTGCTGTTTAGGGAAATCAGGATGCTACTAAATACATAATGTGATTATTCTATGATGTTTTAAATACAATAATCCAACCAATAGCCTGGCTGATCCTACTGGAAATGGGAAACACATGAGAGGTTGCCTACACTATTAAACTGCTGTGGAAGCTGCAATGAATTTTCAGAATACAAACAGTACTTACCTTCTTGCTAGCCCTTCTCTAATATCCAGTCTCAGCTATACATTTGTTTAAGCTCCATGGCTTGGCTCTGATGGCAGCATATAACTCATATAGATGGAAGAAGCCACACTGCTGGAGTTGCCACAGTGCTGACCTTTCCCTGTGATAGTTCATTCTTATACTTGTGACAGCCTTACTTGTTATTTTCTACTGTCTTAACCTATTGACCAGAAAGAACTTCCACACAGTCTATACAGATAAATCAAGTGATGCTTTTAGGGGGAGTTTGCTGCAATATTGTTTTATAACAAAAGCCTCTAACTGCTCTTAGTACAGTTTAACACTAATTGGTTAAGAAAGAGAGGAGAAAAGAAATAGGCTATAAAGTAAGATACATTACTAAAACTCACTGTAAAGTTCTTGTGTTTATTAAAAAAAAAAAATACACTGCACTTGTCTCCTGCCCAGATACTGATCTACCATCAGAACTGAAAAATACGTTTTTGAGACATCTTATTTGATGTCTTACTGGCTGTGTTATGTATTCAGAGCAGATAGTCTGAAGCAAAGAACAAAGTCTGCGTAATTTGAACTTTAACTCATACTTCACAGGTCGATGCCTCACTCAGCCTGCAAGAAAAAGCAATTATTGCACTTGGGCTAACAATGTTATAAAAGGGGGTCAGTGACACACCATTTACTTGGCAAAATTATGTGCGGTGAAAAAAATTAAACTAAAAATAACTAATTTTCTTTAAAACACCATAATTTCAACCCCCTGACTGAAGAACTGCTCAAAAGCATAAAGGAAAACACTGACATGACATTAGCTGCTTGAAATTTTACCCTGAAGTACTTCTGAATACAGCTGTGATTTTGCCTTTTCTTAAATTTTAATACCACATTTCTCCTTCTCTGTTGCTAATTAGATGCTTTTTTGACAAAAATTTTAAATAACAACAGCTTCAAAACAAATAGGGTGACCTATTCCTAAGTAATGTTAAGTTAATCTTATCCACTTTTGGTAACTTCTGTTTTTAACAGTGGCTGCTTTCATGCTTGGAAACAATTGCTGTGCCTTTTGGAACAGGTAAATTGCTCCAGTGAGTGACAAGTCAGTCCCCTTACTGTGAGACTGGAAGCTGTTCCTTGCATCAAAAGTAAGCTGGTTGGAAATAACAGATTTTATGCTTCACCAAGTTTTGTCCTGCCTGCACACAAGAGGACATTATCTCACTGCTGCCACAGCTAAGGAGAAGGGGAAAAAGGCTCTGTGTGACTGATGTGCAAAGTGCTCAGCCAGAACCTGCTGCTTAATGAGGGGGACAGGGGAAGGACAGAAATCTCCTTTCAGCAGCCCGTGCTTGCTGTGGAGGCAACCACTCCAAAACACAGCACAACATTTGGTTTTTGGAACAGGCAGGCATCCCCCAGCTGTTCCCATGGGACATTCTTTTATTGACGTCCCTGAACTGAAGCACTTGCTAGAAACATTAATGGATTGTGGAAATATTTGACCTAATGTAAGATGAGGGGAAAAAATTCTCGCTCGCAGCTCCCCAGCTTGGTCTCATTTTGCATTTTCACCTGTTAATCCAAGTGAGGATGCAAACACTTAATTGAAGCCTTTGAACAAAAATCAACTTGTAAGCCAAGGCATTTACTCATGCTTAACCAGGTCTGCCCCAGCCTCCCATAAAGCACTGCTTTATTTATCAGGACAGACTAATTAGCTGCTTGTGCTGTGTTCAGCTTTGAGTGAAGCAAAGGAGCTGGAGAACTGCTAGAGACACATGGCAGCAAATGGAAAAGCAGCTGGGGCAGTTCCACAAATGCATCCACTGTGGGAAAAGAAAAGTTTAAGCCAGTAAATGCAGTATCAGACAGTGCTTGACCTTTGAAACTGTGTGTCAGCCTTGGTGGGAAAACAAATATTCCACTTGTCATTAATGGGCATCTCTTCTACATGTGAACAACAGGCTATTGTGCCACAGAAAAAAGAAATGTCCTCAACATCTTACATTAATCCTCCCTTGGGGGAGTGCAGGGAGAAATGTGAGGTGGGGGCACACACACACACACACACAAAAAAAAAAAAGGGTCCCCAAAAGATCAATGCTGCCATTGTTTTCTTTGAATAAAAAAACAGTAAAATCACTCTAACAATTTCAGTTTTAGGTTCTAGGTTCCAGGAGACTTTAAAAGCAAGAATCTTTGAAATATTTAAATTTACTACATGCATATAATCATCTAAAAGCCATGAGGGTGGAACAAGAATAGCTGGGAACAAAGTGATACAATGCAAAACCCTGGGCAAGAATAGCACAGAAAAACTATCTAAAAACCAACATTGTCCTTGAATCTTTTCCCCATACAATTTTTTTTTATTAATTTGCAGCTAATGACCAACATCACAAATGCTAATTTCATTTGCAGTATTGTTTTGGAAGGTCAAAGACTGCACACAAATAGCTTAAGGTGAAATAGCATAAGAATGAGAATGTTATTCCAGCTCTTAATACGTCTGCTGAAGCATAGTTAGACCCTGAATTGACTCTTCTCTTGTTAGAGGACATCAACCACTGGGTGATGTCAGGATAACTAATTGTGTTGTATTATTCATCTGGCATTAAAAAAAAACTTTTACCGGCACCTTGATAAGAAAACTACTTTAAAATTATATTAACCAGTATGTCCCTGTTGTCTTATCATAGGAAATAAAGCAGTTTACTACTGAAATCAAGCATAAAATGCAAGTGTCTCAAATGATTAGTTTGCTGTATATAAAATGGACTGCATGTCTATTTATGTTACTTGATAGGTTATATGTATGCACTGCAGAAGGCATATTAAGAAATAAAATCAGAGTATGACAGCTCTTGAACTGATCTTATCTCACACTTCCTAACTAGAGTCAGGCCAATCTGCTTGATCTAGAATATTCCAAAGTCTTTCTTAGACTCCTCTAAATCAGGTAAATCAAGGATGACACCCTTGCAAGAGCGTTCTTGCTATAAAACACATGGGGAAAAATGAAACTTCTGTCCAGTTTTTGCAGCAGCTGCAAGGAAAGCAACAGAGAAACAAACCTGCCTGGGTGTGCAGCTGCTGCTGAGCACTCACTCTCGTGCTCTGTGTGCTTCTGCAGCATTTTGTGCCAGGGGGTTCCTTGCCTGGCAGTGCTCATTAGGAGACTTTACATGGAGGCCCTGATGCTCTCCATCTGTCTGGAGCGCACTGCCGGCGTAAATCAGCTCAGAGCAAGTTTATCCTCCCCTTGCAAGACTAGGAGAATCCTCATTTGGCACCAGAACATCAGTTCTCGTGTGGTCCATTTGCAGGGATGCAAAGCAAGTCAGGAAGGAGGCAGGCAGATGGGTGCAGAGTGCCAGTGTGCTGCCTTCTGCCCAAAATTCTCCAGCAGCTGTGGGTTGGCAGATTTACACCTCTCATCTCTCAGCAAGGAGGATGTTAAGGTGCTTTTATTCTTAGTCCCCAGAAATCTGTGATATCTGATCTGCTGCCCTCTGTGAAAGTGAATTGTGTAAGCCACCCATGAAAGAGATGTTGCTTGCAGAGTTTTGTACCTATAACATGTCAAACTTTTGCCCATTTATAAATCCAGTTAAATCACACCACACAGATCCAAACCCGGCATAAAAATATAACAACTAGCAAAGACTCTGCTTCAAATTTGATGAAGGACTATATACCTTTTAGATTTGTTGCTTGATTTTAAGCTGAGACTTGAAGGAAAGCATGCAGAAAGAAAATCCACATGGAATTGTATGCTTTCATTCATATCTGCTAAAGAAACAGCACAGCACTCCAAGGAGCTCTGCAAAGGACAAAAGCTACACTGTCAGCAGGTAAGGGAAAGGATTCATGACCACTTTGAATGAAGAATTGCTTTTAAGGATTCTTCTTTACATTTTCTTTTCCTAATTTTTAGGTTTTTAAAGGTGAAGAATTATTAAAGACCAGCTGAACTGCTATTGAAGGTTAAGGGACTAAAAATGTGAGCATTTTTGTCCATCATCATAAAATTTAAGCCAAATCAATGTGTCTATTTGTTCATCAATTCAGAAAAATGCATTGAAATAAAATATTCATGACACAAACCTCTCAATTGGATTGTTGGATTGAGCATGCATGGCAAAAATAATCCAAAAACATCTTTTCAGATTTTTGCACGTAAACATAGGTCTTATTTTCTACATTATAGCTAAATTATATCTAAATTTTTAAGGAAGAAGATTTCCTGTCCACTTCAGTATTTCTGGATCATATCAGACTTACTACAAATTCTTTTGATATTAATAAAAGTGAACTGGAAAGATATATAATTTCCCTGAAGCTGAAGCAACCATGCTCAAACAGAGCAGTGGTGGGTGTTCTGTCTTCTCCCACCCACTGCAGAGGTAGAAGAAAAACCTTCCTTTCCAAAGTCTCCAGTCCACATGGATACAAATACTTGAGACTGCACTTCTAACTTCTGCATTTCTAGCCAGACCATGCTCTGTTTTACAAATAAGCAACTCATCTCATTCCAGATCTATTAATTAAAGTCTCCAATATAGATTTTCCTTCAAAGAAAACCTTCATGCATCTCTTGCACTACTGCTTACAGAATTCCAATTTATACCTCAGGACCAGACAACAAAGCAATGTAAACTTTTTTTCTTGAAAATCCAATTCCCTTCTGTTTATCCTCCTTTTATCAGGTTTTTTGAAACCAAACTGGAATTCTTTCTTTTTATATGGTCCAGGTTTGTATATTTATTAATAAGATTAATGTGATTGAGATGATTAACAACCTCAAACAGTTCTCATCCCTAATAGAAGAGATGAACAGCAAGGCAGAGATTCAGCAAGAGGCATTCTTAGTTTCCATGTGAGGCCTCAAGCTGGAGTTTAAATATTACTTAATCATTGAGCTCTGCACTGGGAAAAATTCCTTTGTAGGCAGCAGACTTCATTTTGTAGGGTTTTTTTCCCTGCATATTTTTAGATTTACTTTTCCCCCCTTATCTCACCCTATTTTCTGTAGAACATTTTGTGAAAGACCTCAGGGAGACCCTCTGCTCATACCCATGTCTGAACTTACCTTTAGTGTTCTCATAGCTTGAACAATGTTTTCATGAGGTGTTTTATGTCCACTGATACCCCATAAACAATGCTGGGTCCTGCTATTCTGTTAGAATAAATCAGCAAAAGCTCCCTGCCTACAGAACTAAACTGGCTCACATTTGCCATAAATTTGGCCAACTCTTTATTTAGTGATATACAAATCTCAATCCAACTGCTGAAACTTGGAGCTGCATAAAATGAAGTGACTGTGCAGAGACTCAGTGCTTCTCAAATTTAGGATTGATACAGTTTAACTCTCCAAGTTTGAGGTCTGAAAGGATCCCAGTGAATTCAGTTGAAATGTAGGGGGGAAAAAAGCAAACTCCACATAACTTTCTGCCAAAAGCTATACAAAACTTTGAGCTTAATACAAGGTCAAGGTAAAAATGGCATTTAGTGACTTTTTACCAGCCTGCTTATTCTTTATCTCAGTTAAAGAAGAGAGGAAAAGACCAAAGCACACAGAAAGCATCTGTGATAAAAGCAGGGGACCAGCTGGGGAGCAGAGCCCTTGGCATCACTCAGCCATGATCCCTGGAAATACATGAAGGGATAAGGGATGGTGGCAGCTCTTCCCTGGGGATGACACCTGAGAAGAGAACCAGGGCAGGGCAGGCTGTGCTGTCCCCACAGCAAAGCACTCAGCTCAGAAAGAGCCACCCAACACAGGAGATACCAATCTTTTTATATCAACAAGTGCTGCAACAAGCTTGTTTAGAGGAAGTGTCACCCACAGGCAGCCCTGGATCCCCACAATCTGTCCAGAAGTAAGGCCAGAGTAAATCAAGGAGAAACTGGAGTCGTGTTTTCAGATTAGAATAAATATGCCAGCTCTGGTTCCCTGGCCTGATTATGCACACACACAGCCCCACACACCATCCATGATGTGAATAGACAGCTGTAAATAAAGGTTTGCACTTTGGTGCTTCAAAAAACTCAGTTAATATAATATGTCATAGGATTTAAAGAAGTGATTTAAGCAACTGTCCCTATGTTTGCTCCATTTTCCATTCCTTCTCAATTTGTATTTCTGCTGATGTAACCTCCCCTTGGCCACAAAAAGTGGTTTATTGGGCAATCTTCTCTTCACACTCATTTGATGGGTTAAATACCATAAGGTTTCTGCATATTACATACTATCTGTGAGTTCATATATATGCACACCCTAATGGGTAAAAAAACAACATATGAAAAGCCTACCATTTTCCATTACAGAAATAACTTTTCAGCTCATTCCTGAGTATGTCACTGATGGAACCATATGCAGAGACTTTATTGCTTCACTCAGCTGAATGATTCATGTGAAAAATTTCCTAATTTTTTTTAAACTTTGGATCTTTTTCATAAATAGCAGCTACTCAGGAATGTTGACAAATCTGCCATCAATTTATGGAAAAAAAGGACTATCTGCTTCTTTATCTTTCTTGTTCTAACTCTTAACACTTTAATCTCAGACTTTTTTCAACAGCTGATAATGACAGCAAATATGCTTTGCTATGAAGTTCTCAGCTGCAATTTCTTCAAGGTTATTCACAGTGTTTTACTGAATCACCTTTAATATTAGTTGATTAGTGCAGTGTAGAATTGATTCCTGACAGATCAGTTTCTAAAATAGCCTAGGAATGGTCTAATCACAGGCAAGTAGAAACCTTCTAGGGCTGGCTCCAATTAAAATCAAAACAATACTATCCTAGCTCCATACTTAAATGAAATTACATTTCAGCTTCTGACAAAAGCATGAATTGAAATTGCATTTCAGCTTATAAAAAAGAATTATTTGGCAGATCAGTTACTTACAATGGTTTCATTCCTAAGTATTGTGCCATTCTGTGTTCTGCTGCTACCAAACTATCAATAAAATCCTCGTCTCTTATAATTGAACTAAAAAACTCTCTGTCTAAATGTGATCTTTTTATACCTTGCTCTCAAGTGGACTGCAAATCAAGTTATCTTAGAGCTCAGTTTGGGTTCAATAAAACCAAAACTTCAAGGACTGTATTAAAGCAGTACTGTGATTTAAGAGCTCATGGAGAAATAGCATCAAAATTATCTCTGGCATTTGCAATTCTCCTGACATTAAGGCTTGCATACATGTACTGGCCTAAAAGCTGTAGCACCATTTACTAAAACTCTAAAAACAAAGTCTAAACTTTCTTGTGAGAAAAATTTGATTCAATGCATTTTCTTCTAGAATGAATGGCAGCTTGAAAATAGACATTCAAAGAATATAGGACTGCTGGAGGAAAAACAGTTCATTTCACTGATTTGTTTGCAAGCTTAAGAGAATGGGTGGATTATTTTTTTTCTGCAGAATGTGGACCTCTGCCCCACAAAGAATTGCCACAGGAAGGAAGCACTCAGTGAGCATCCCACTCAAGAGGGCAAATGTGTCCAAGTAATTATGTGTCATCACTGGCTGCAAAGCCTCAACCCTCAACAAAACTGCACCAAAAAAAAGAAAATCATGCCAACTCTAATGCAGATGCAACCTCATTCTTCCTTACCAATAATTCAACAGGACAGAAAATGTTTTTTAATAAGAAAAAAACCACCTTTGGGATCCTAAAAAACAAATGGAGGGGAAAAGCAACACCCAACCACACCAATAGGGTTTGTGTTTTTTTTGGGGGGTTTTCATTTCACAATGAATTTCTTTACAATAGAAAACTCTCTACCTCAGTCCAAAAACAGACAAGGAAAACTGCTTCCTCCAACTCTGCTACCCACTTTGTCACCTGCTTGTTATTCCCTTCATTCTCGTGCTCGATTTGAGATTTTGTCCTGTACAAGGGAAGAGGATGTTTCTGGCAACAACCTGTCCTCAAAACCTGCAGAGACTCAAACCCTTCCTGTCCTGTCATCGTGATGGCAAAATGTCACAGTTTGATGCTGATGGGAAGAGACAAATTCTGTCTGCAGAAATAAAACTGGCTGCACTATTTCCAAAGGAAATGAGGAGAAATCAGAGTGATCTGGCTTTTACAGTAGTCTTTGAATAAACATTCTGAAAGAGTAGTTGTTAAATGTAGAATGAATCTATCTTTATAAGTAATCCAAACTGTGATCATGATACTTGGCATTTCTTAGGAATGATATTACAGGAATGTTTGAGGATTGATTTATCATGCTGCTGGCAGTTTTAGGTGGGGTAAGAGGGTAAAAGAACATGCTTTCATGGATTCTCAGAGGGTTCTTTTTCCTGTGTGCTTTCAAGAAATTTCTTTTAATTTCACTATTTTCTGAACACTGTTTTATGTAGAGAAGTCCTCCCAGGCTGTGGAAAACTTCATGGGTTTAGAAGATATTAGAGGCAAGTGAGCTCTCTTAAGGTACAGTGCTCCAAATGTGGAAAAAAAAAAACCAAACCAAAAACCCAACAACTTCTTAGAAAACCTCCTTGTGTTTTTGAACTCTGAGTAGTGCTCATATTCTAATCACTCTGAAAATATGAAGGAAGATGGTAACTGAAAGCCTTCCAGATGCACAAAGGAAATACAGTTACATCAGAATCACAAAAACTTTCTGGCTCATGTGACAGGGTTTTGGCAGTGGGGGCTGCAGGGGTGACTTGTGTGAGAGGGCAGCAGGAGCTGCCCCACCTTCAGCTGAGCCAGTGCCAGCTGGCTCCAAAATGCACAGCTGAATAAACAGAAATTGTGCCTGCTTTCCCAAGTTTCCTCCATGGTCTGTATCCCTTGATACATTCTACACACTTTAATAATTACCTTCTGCATTTCAGAAGAGGCAGTAGCATATTAGAATTCCAATATTTCAGGGAAGTTCTTTTCCTGTCTAAATCCTGGCAAGAGTCAGCGTGGTGCTAAGTGAAAAACAAGCCTTTGGAGGTTCAAATTGTTATCTCTGGAAAACTGTAGAAAGAAGAGTGACATCAGTGAGACTAGTGCAGATTTTCAAAGGAGAAAAAAATCAGAGCCTAGCAGAGTTTTACAATAATTATATACACACACATAGTTTCTACCTCCACAAAAAATTGCATGTTTCCATTCTGCCCAGCAGCAGGGATCACAAATGGGAGCATCCTTCCTACCACATTAGTGTGAAATCAGCTCTGAGGAGGCAGTGGCAGATGCATCATTAAAAATGTGAACTCAAGTGCTGGCCCCAAGCTGTCCCTGGGTTGTGGCACTGAGGTCTCCCCTAATTAGTGATGAAGCAGCTTTCAGATCACTGGGAGCACATCTGCAGCAAAGCAGGTGGGGGAATCAGTCACATCACTCCTCCCAGCATTTCTTCCAGGTTTCATATTTACAGCAAAACTCTCCCTCCGCTCTGACAAAACAAAACAAACCAACGCTCACACACCCCACCACCAAGAAATCCTTAAACACTGCATCCAATTTGGAATCTCTGCTTTTTAAGTCTGTAAAAATTCATTCATGCATTGAAATCAGAGCTGAGGAACTGGGTTCCTGAAGCTTCCATGTATTGTACATGAACACCCTTTCCACAAACATTAACATTAAAATAAAAACCAAATCAAGAAACAAAAACTGAAGTGGCAATGATTGCAAAAGGTCTGTTAATGGCATTACCAAGAGAATTTCCAAATCAAATAAAAATATGCCAGAAATCACAGGATTTTTTGGGTGTAGTTGGTTGTTATTTTGTATGGGGTTTTTTTTACAAGTTTTTATTGTAAAAAAAAAAAACAAAAAAACTTTTATTTCTTTTATTTTATTACATTTTTATTCCTCAGGAACTTAAGCTTACAGTGTGCTGAAACAGCTCCATGGCTTACAGGTACTGTAACAACAAAGTCATCAGGTATCCTAACTGGCATAGGAAACAACTGAAGAAGCTGTGTGATATCTCAAAGTGCCAATTTTAATGAAAGCTTACCTCACCTCATCATCTTAATGACAGGTTGTATAATTCTGTGTCAACCCCCTCAAAATGTTGCCTGGCACTAAAAACGTGTCTCAGCTATCACCACCTTCCACTTTTCAGGCAGTGATTTTTATTCTCATGTTTTTTATTTAGGCTTACCTGATTTCCTTTATATAAAACACAAGAGCTTCAACCACCAGCAGACAGTTCCCTGGGCACATGTTCTGGAATAAAACATTTGCCTGATTGTTTTGATTTACTTCTTCTTGCCTCAGTCAGGTTTCAGGAATTGAGTTGCTTGTACTCCTACCCTGGGGGGATTTTAACTTAATGACTGGCTTTGTTCAATCTGTTTTGTGCATCCCAAAGTCAGTGTGATACAGTGAGAGCCGGGTGGGGGCTGGGGAGAGGGGAAAGTCAATCATTTCAGCAATAGCACACAAGTACAGACTGGGCACAAACTGGTTGTGCTGTCTGAAAGTTATTTTATGCTTGTCCAGCCTCTGTCTCCTGAAAGTAATACCTCAATTTCAGTCCCACTGTTTTGTCACTGCACTTGCTCCTACTGAAATACAAATGCATACATTGCAAATAATTTTCGTTGTATATCCATATTTTTCTAGAAAACATGATAATACATCTTCAAATAATTCATCTCTTCCTCACCACACTTGAATGAAAAATTTCAATTCTTCAGATAATTGTCCACTTGATTCCAGGTTGGAGTTGGGATATGGGTTTGTAAAGGCCCAGAAAAGTTGGCTTTAGGCACAGGCTGGGCTGTGGAGGTGCATCCCCACCACTAGCACCTCACCATGAGCTGAGAAATGCTCTTGAGCTTCTCAGAATCACTGTTCCCAGAACTAACAGGTGTCCAAAGAGCACCTGCTTTTTAAAACATCATCCTTGGAAACTTATTTACAACCTTGTAGTTCCTGCAGAACTGCACAAAACAACAGAGCACAAGTGCATAATGAGGCCAAGAAGTGGCCATGGGCTGCAGGGGAGGATTTTGACCCCCAGAGACCCCCAAAGCCTCTGACCCAGTTCCAGAAAGGCCTGAAAGCACGGGCTGGGCATGAGAACTGATTTGCACAGCAAGTGGAAAACCTGCCCCCAGATATGTGCCAAGGCTGGGCAGTGCCCCAGGACTCTGGACATCTCCTCAGCCAGAGCAGCACAGCTGGATTGATGCTGAACCAGGACTGACATCCTTTCAGCTGGGCTGCCAATGCAGCCAGCGCTGGGGATCTCTTTTCCTCTCTTTTCCTCTCTTTTTCCCTCTCTTCCTCTTTTTCTCTCTCTCTTTTCCTCTCTCTCTCTCCTTCTCTTTCCCCCTCTTTAATCCATCTCTTCCATTTTCTCTCCCTTTTCCTCTTTTTCTCTCTCTTTTCCTCTTTTCCTCTCTCTCTCTTCCTTCTGTTCTCTTTCCCCTCTTCAATCCATCCCTTCCATTTTCTCTCCCTTTTCCTCTTTTTCTATTTTCTCTCTCTTTTCCTCTCTCTCTCTCTC
>WBND01000092.1:401363-443673 GCA_013398595.1 Tychaedon coryphoeus | reverse complement strand
TCCCTTCTGTTTTCTGTCCTTTTGCCTCTTTTTCTATTTTCCTCTCTCTCTCCTCTTCTCTCCCCTCTTTAATCCATCTCTTCCATTTTCTCTCCCTTTTTCTCTCCCTTTTCCTCTTTCTCTATTTTCCTCTCCCTTCTCCTCTTTCTCTCTTCTCTCTTCCCCCTTTTTAATCCATCTCTTCCTTTTTCTCTCTTCTTTTACCAATAATCCAAAACCCACTGCCATGTGCTTGCACAGCAGCCAGGGACTAACACACCAATTTCCATGCCGAGGGTGGAATTTATCAACAAAACTTTCTGATTGTTTGTGGCCCCCTCTGATTTTTGTCATTCCTTTCAATCAGGAGCATTTATGAATCCTAGGTGTTTCCTTCCCCTTAAGGGTGGGTGGCCACAGGGCTTCAGGAGCTCCACAGCTGTTATCAAATGTACAAAATGTGGCCAGATGCTGTAAGGAATGGAAAAATGAGGTTGTCTGATCTTCCCCAACACTTGGTCTTTTAATTCTAAGTAGGTATGAGAATTGCCTCTCTTTATATCAGTGGGGAGGGAGAGGGTTAGTGTGGAAAGGCAAGAATAATGGAGAAAAAATGAGATAAAACTTCCCATAGTAAGCACCTCTAAACAGCTGGATGTGTCCAGAACTCATATCCAGAGCTGTAACCATTCTTACTGTATTCCTCAGCCTTTAAAAGGAGGAGCAATAGCTCAGGTCCTAAGCCATTTTTAAGTATTAAGAATGTTTATTTCAGCTTTGTGCCAGAAGCTACTCAGAATTAATAGCATTTTTTGCTCATGGCAATTTCTTTTTTATTTATTTTATTACTTTATGAGTAAATTTGTTCTTAATAATTTTCTCTGCAGGGAACAGGAAGGCATTCATTTCCACAAGGAGCATTTCTCTTTCCTGGGGGTTCTAACAGTTTACATTAAAAAAAAGACTGGAAAAAAAAAAAAAGAAAGAATATACAAAGTTTTAAAAGAAGAATATATACACTCCTCTCACTATGAAATACCATCTTTTTTTTTTTTTCCAAGTACTGGCAGCGAATTGGTTCTTTTAATTCCAAGGCATTTCAAGAACAGCATGAGACTTGCAAAGGCAAGAGAAAACAATACAGAATAAAAAGTACTGATTAACTTGTGGTGGCTCATTGAGTCAGAATGTGGTTCCCTACTGTGCTGCCTCTAAAAAGCTAAATCATCCTTCCCTTCCAGAAGTACAAAGAACAATTTGATCTCTCAAGGTAACAAAGTTAATTCCTTCAATCCAAAAAATTTTTAAGGGTGGAAGACCTCGATAAATCACAATTTTAATTATAAAATCTAATTTAAATGTCCACCAATATGTTGCTAAATATTGTTTTAGTGTTTTTTTTTTTCCTTTTTAGGACAATTAGACACAGCTATTTCTTACAAAACAGCCCCATAAATAGATTCATGCTAAGAAAATACTTTCTACTTGATCCTACTTCATTGCTTAACTGCTGGCTCCAGTTTTAACTGCCCAAATGAAAAGGTGCTACCATCAGGATCCTTGAAGCATCACCACAGAGAAACAACATTCCCTACCAAGTGGCAGCTCTCCTGTTTTTCACTATCTATTGGTTTCTTTCACTAGGTGTTGCTGAAATTTCCACCCATTTCTCAAGATCTTTATTACTTCCAAATAGTAAGGTATTACTGCTTGAATTACTTTATTGCCAGTATAATTAATCAAGGGTGGGATGACACACAACATGGATTGACTTGGGGACACTTAGAACACTTAGAGACACTTCCATTGCATTTTTCCCAGAAGCAGTCTTTCTTCCTTCATTTTTCTTTGTTTCTTGATAACATGTTATGAATTTCTGCTTGGAAACAATCAATGTAGTCACCATGCCACCAAATCGTTCTATTCAATAGTTTGGTTGTTTTTTTTTTTCATAGCTGTCCCAGCCTTTTCCCCAGTTTTAGCCTTTCCTCACGACAAACTTTATTCTCTTCACCCACTGTGGTTGACTTCACTCTCTTCCAGGCATTTGGGCTTAGAGGAGTGTAATGCCAGCTCCTTCCCTGTTTATCTGGTAGATGCAAGTGATCTGTCATTTTTTAACTTGTGATTTTGTTAATGCATCTCTTTACATTCCCATTTTTCATTCAAATCCTTCTTGCGTCCAGCTGACTCCAAAATATTCAGCTGATGTGTAAATTCATTCCTAAGGTTTTCTTTACATCCCCCTGCAGGACAAATAAAGAAGAATGAAGCCAGAAAAGAGAAATAACAGTTTCCCTGGGTGTTTCCAGACTTTGCTGCAAGTTAGAGAGATTTTATAATAGACTTTTCCCCTTTGCAGCAGAGTTACAGGCTTGAACAACCAAATCCTGCTCTTTCTGTGCTGCAGCTCTCCCTTGCATGTCAAACACCATCTCTTGGTGTGCACCCAGCCTTGCTTATCTCAGAGGGTTCTCTCACAGCATAATTCTTCACAAATAGGGGCCCTGAACTCAGGCCCTAAAATAACATAACCCCAATTAGCCCAAACGCTGAAGAATGAAAGGAGTTTCTGAAGTTAGCTGTCATCAGCTGTAGCAGCAGAGAGAAATGGCAAATTTCTGTCTTGGGAATAGGACATTAAAGCATCAAAATATTAAATTAAACATTGTTGTGCTCTGGTAAATGTCAACAACTACCTCAGTGGGAGAGTGACAGGCCTCTGGCAGAGGAATTCAGTATAAAAGAGTGGATTTCAAAAAGAACCTGCTTTACTCTTTAAAAGGAACTGTCAACACAAGTCACAAAGGATGACAGAGAGAAATGAGATTAGGAACAGCCTTTTAAAAAACCTGTCATCTTAGGAAATCAATAGGAAATACTTAACTAATAAATGATAGCCTCTGCTATCTTGGGATTTAGTGTTCTAATGCAAACCTTCTTTCCTAATTTCATTAAAAACAATTAAGATATTTAGCACTTTGGGAAGACACAGAAGCAACAATACTGCCTTGTGTCTTAGCCTCCAATATATTGAAAAAATCACTTCCTATGCAAATATATCTCAGAACTAAGGATCATTTCAAAGAAAAAAGCATTAAAAACATTGTAGGCTTTATCCTTACTATTATCAGGACAGTCAGTTTGTGTTCTGTGTCAGTGTCTGTACAAACACTAGATATATATAGAAAATAAAATATACATATATATATATATGTCAGCATTGGATTCATGAGTTGTGCAATATACACTATCCAGGTCAGGTATCTTCAGTAACAGTTCATAAAACAATGAAGAATGGTAAGCAAAAATTATGTACCTAATACTTCACTACTTCAAATCAGAACTCACAGCTAATCCATTTGAGGCATTGAAACCTCCACCAAACATCAGATTTCTGGACCTTTCTGGATCTTTCCATGCTGCAAATCTACAGTAACATCCACAAATATATTAAAGCTACTGAGCTTGAGTCTAAAAGCCCAAAACTTCATTATGAATTTCTAGCTTGTCACTTTACTCTGCCGGCCCCAGCACTCTGCTCCATCTCCTGAGCCAGCCCAGCCCTCTCCTGCTTCAGATCCTCAGCTCCTGCTGCCTGCACTCCCCTGAAACCCACAATCCCTTCCAAAATATGAAATAATCCACCTGCTGCATCTCAAAGTGCTTCTGATTTACAAGTCGCATTTACCACTTACATATTGTTCTGAATTATGTCCTTTTTCCCACTTATAATTGCAATACCTGATAATGAATTTGATTGTTTTCATACCACTGGATCAAGACTCTTCTTGCTGTGATACTAAATTAGGCTTTAATTTTTCAGATTAGCCAGCAGATCTTCCAATCTCTCAAGCTGGAGATGAAATAAAGGCTGTTTGATGTAACACCAAATGTCAGCTCTCAGCCACAACCAGGCAAGAGTTACCAGGCAGAAAGTTCTGCCTACATAAGACATTTTGTGAGCACTAACTTGTTCAGTTCATTTAAATCTATCTAAATTGGTTTTCTTTTTGCTTTCATTAGCAGCACTGATTTATTGAGGGATTTTTTCCTTTCATTGTGTTAGGATGAAGTCCCATGATCATTCTCAGTGTGAGATCTGTAGCAAGAAGTGATGGCACTAAGTGCAGTACCATCAATATTATCAACCTATGCAGCTGTTTCTATGTGCCACCACACTGAAGAACAAATGGCCTTTTTATCAAGCTTAAAGTTGAGCCAGGCTACACATCTAAATATATTCTGCTTTTATTTCTTCAGGCTGTCAACTTTAAAGGATGAACTAAGATAAAGAAGAAGGGACAAGCACTAGTGGTAGCCTGTTACATTATAAAATACCTCATACACAAGACCTCATAAAAGCAATGTCACTCAATGCAAGAGATTGTCAGCTAAATAGCATTGTAATTGCTAATTTGGCAGACATATGGTTTTAATGAGGCTGGAAGAAAATTCCTTTTCTACTGGTGTAGTTGGAAACTATGAGCTGAGAAACAATTACTTAACCTGAAACAAGATTTGTTACATAAATCCATATAAAGTCATTGCTAAAGGGTTTCTACTCCTTTACCCTCTGTTACTTCTCTTACATCAGCTTTCTTAGGGAACTCTTTTAATAGAAAAATCATAATGTCAGGGTAATTATCAAATGCCAAGGCCTTGAGATATGTCCTGCTTTCTCAGATACACTGATTTTAATTTTAATTCCTGGGTTTGCTTCCTTTTCTCATAAACAATAATCCATTTGCTGAATGAGACCTTTGCTTGTCTTTTCAAATTCTAAGGAATTTTTGCTAATTAGCACATTCCAAGTGCAGAGAAATGTGTTTGCACTCTCCAGACTGGAAGTTCAGCCTGGAAGAAGAGGAAACAGGAAAAGAGAAGAGGAGCTGTGTGAAAGGAAGAAAAAGATGGAAAAATCCTCACAGTGGAGGGCCAAGCCAGCACTCCAGCTGAAGGCTCTGTGAGAAATACTTCCCCACAGTGTGAGTGCTGCACCCTGATGATAAAATAAAGCTCTTGGAGCCACACAAATTCCAAAAGCTTATGCTGACTCCCTTTGATCCAGACATCTGACAAAATCAGCAGCATCTCTCTTAAACAAAAGCAAATTTTTTGCAAATAATTGAACAATTCCACTTCAACAGTTTATCTGCTTGGTGGGTAAGGAATTGGCTGGATGCTCACACAGGAGGAGTTGTGGTCAGCCAAGTAGAGCCCAGTTAAAAGGGATGCTCCTCAGGGGGTGATATTTGAGCTGTCACTGTTTAACATCTCTGTTGTCAATGAGGGAGTTTGGAACTGGATGGTCTTTAAAGTCCAGCCCAGGCCATTCCATGGTTCCATGAAATGCAGCCTGAACCATTCCTTGTTTCCTTGAATGTTATGGTCAGAGAAGTGCTACCCCTCTTTACATTATGAGGTGGAAAAAGATGAACTGTTCTTCTCAATTAAAATACCATCTTAAAAGGCTGGTGTGGATGATGTTTAGGCTGTCTCCTGATCTTTCAAAAAATCTTATGAGAAAATGGAGAAATTATTGAACACTTATATAAAGATGAGGTTTACAGGGCAAAACTTCCTCCTGCCTGTTTTGACAGGAGACTAGAATCCAGGGTAATATACAAAAACTCCAGGACTGCAGAAGATGTGTACAACCATTTCCCTGATAGAACACTGCCAGAGAAAAAAGATCAGCAACAGGGCTTTGAACTTTGCTGAGACCCAGACAAGGCAATTTCTATGTATTGCTCTGTGTGTTAGGAAGGAGGCACCAAGAGTTGGTTCCAGGCTTAAAGGCAACTTAAAGAGAATAAAAAAAAATTACCCACCTCCTGCTGTCACCTCACCCATGTAAAGATACCTCCATAAACTTCCAACTCCTTCTAAGCTCAGAGAGTTTTGCACAAGCAGCACAAATGTGTCAAATCTTTTTTGTGATGACAAATCGGTGTTTAGCCAACTGTCACTACCTAGCAGCCTTTTGCAGCTATCTTTTCAGAATTTCACCTTAATTTCAAGTAATTTCTCCCATTTATTATATTCCTCTTAAGCTACAAGTAAAGCAATTAATAAAAATAACATATCATACCTAGGATAGACCCCTGACCTCGTGTATGTGATTTTATTAGAATAACTAGAATAATAGTAGCTAGGATAGTTTGAATAATTGAATAATTAGAATTCAGTAGATGGAATGATTCATTAAATAGTTTAATAGTTAGAACAATTCAATAATTCCATTGTAAGAATAATTAGAAAATTAAAGTAACTTTTGCTTTGAGTACATTCAGCTGTGCATGGTCAGATCCAGGAGTGCACTCAAATTGAAGCCCTTGATGTGACTGAGCTAAGCAAGAGCTCCAAACAGGAAAAGCAGCTGCTAAAACTCCTACAGATAAATTTGTTCAGGGGATCCACTGCACTGATGGGGCCCTGGACTCTGATTTTCTGACACATGGCAGTCCTCACTCCAAAGAACCACATTGAAGAGAAAAAAACCAATAAGAACAAACAGAAATCAACAATAAGAGCAAAACAGAATGGTAAGAAAAGAAGTAAAAGTACTCTTTTTTGGATATAATTTGTATTGATACTTCTAGCCATAGTTAGAAAAAATAAATAGAATGGTATTAGGCCTAGGGAAAAGAAGAATTTCATATATTAAAAAGTAAATTAATGATGCTACAACACTGCAGGTGTTGCAGAAGCTGTATCTCTTAGAAAAATATTTCAAGTGTCCTGCATATTTCTGTTGTTACAGATGCACCTTATTTATTAGGTCCTTATTGCATTGCTCTAGCTCAGTGCTTTTCCTGGGCTTAAAAATTACAATTTTTCTGTATCTTTCCTCAAGTGCAGCAGAAGCCTAAAGCAAATGAACTGTTTCTATGGGCTCCCTCACTATGTACAAACACAACACAGTAACTCCAACATCAGAAAAATCTTTTTGTCAAGGTCTGTGGGTGACTTTGCCACAGCCTGCTCAAGGGCCTGAAGGAAGCAATGCACCCATTCCACAGCCAAAGCTGAGTCTGACATTCCACTATCTTTGCCCAAAAGCAATTTCCTGCTTTGTTTCATCCAAGTTGATTTTTCAGGGGCCAATTTTCAGCGTGGCGCTTCAAAAGAATAAAAATTATCTCCTACACATATAGCTGTTTTCTCTTTTTCTCCATTGTTTTTTCTCTATTCTGATAAGAAAACTAATTAAAATAGCTGATTCCTTCAAAAAGAAGAGCTGGGAAGTTCTAAATGCAATGAACCCCACTAATTGCAAGCCTTGAAGTCAAAAACATTTTTGAAATGTGTTAAAGGGCAAAATAGTTGATTTTAGTTCTTAGCCAACATAAAGCAGCCATAGAAAAAAGATGGAAAATCTGAATAGAATATCACATGGCCTTGATCCTCTGCAATATTTTCCACTGAGCTAAAGAAGAACATGACTTGGGGGACAGGACATTTTCTGCCATTCCAGGTGTAGCAACATAGTTAAAGAGCAATGTGCCAAGCAAAGATGGCATAATACAGAGTTTTCAGAACATAAAACCCAAGAAAAACTAAAGTTTAGCTACACAGTTCAATGCTCTTTCTCTGCCACGCTTAAAAAAATTCTTTATATGTTGTGCAGAATAAATATTAAAATGCTGCTTTAAAAAAAAAAAAAAAGTTTCTAAAGAAAAAGTTTCTTCACACTATCCAAAAATGCCAGGCAACCTGTTGTGGCCTGTGCACTGTCTGTAACACACAATCACTAATGACTGGTGAGTGGCTCCATATTGTCACTAATTTTTTGCAAAGTATCATAGAAATTACTGAAGTGAAAAGAAAGAGATTAAACTAAAAATTAACTTCATCCATCACTCTTTATGAGCCATGAAAAAAGTCCTCAGAGGGAATAAATCTTTGTGTGAGAGACTACTGCTCTGGAGAACTTTCTGTGCTTGAAAAGCATGAATACCTTAAAGCTGTTCTGTTGACATTTTGCTCTTCTGATTAAATTTCCTGTGCTGTTGTTTATAATATGAAATGGTGGTGAGTTGCTGTTGCATTTCAAAAATACCTTTGCTGTATAGACACTTTAGCAATCTATTTAAATTCTTAGCTATATTATTACTGGCCTGGAGCTCTGCTGAGTAGCAGTAATAAGCTTGAGAAATGTGTTTATTAGCACTGCTAACATGCAGCAGTAATTAGCAATTACAGCACTCTCCTCAGGTTCCAAATGTTCTAGCAGTCTCAAGGAAGATCTTTTTTTTTTTCCCCCAAAGCACAAAGAGGAGTTCAGTCTTTCTCTTATTTGTAAAAGGCATGGCACACAAGATTTGAGGCAGAAAAACAGGGTTGTTTTACAAACATGGACTAAAGGGATTTGCCAAGGCCACAGCTGGAGTCACCAGGACAGTGGGGTCTGAATTCAGTTTTTAGTTCTGCTGTTGAGTGATTTTAAAGAATAAAAACAGACAAATAAATCAATAAATAAACAAGCATTATTTCCTTATCCTCTTGGCCAGAAATCTCCATGCATGCAGTTAAACATTCTTGGGTTAGGTGATCTGTAAAGCTGACAATCACAGCAGATATTCTGAATCTTTACCTGCACACAGAAACTTTATTCTCAGTGAAAAGCCACAGATTTTTGAACAGTGATTCTTGACACATCAGGATTTATTTCTGTGGTTTTCAAAGCAGAGACTTTCCTAAGAAAATGACAGCGAATCCACCTTTCAGAAGAGCCCAAAGGAAAAGTTTCAAGTTTCCTTGAACCCAAAGGAAAAGCTTACTATAAAGACAAATATTTATCTAAAAAGGCTGCAAGATTAAACAAGATTAAAGACAAAGCAAATCTGGGATTATGCATAAATCTCAAGGAAACCATGGCTTTACTGGGATAACAATCTGGTTTTGTCAGTGCTCAAAAGGAACTCTGCTCCTGAATTACATCTCCTGGCAGAAAAATGCCCCAAAGCAAAACTACTGCCCACTTCAGATGCAGGTGGAAGAAATGTGGTTGTGGATGATGGGATGGCTGTTGTAGGAAAAAGGAAAAGCATACTTGAAAGTACACTGTCTGAATAATCTTATTTTATTCATTCTGAACCCACATCCTAGGACTAGGTATCCCACATTGCACCAGGTAACTGAGGTATGATGGTAGTACTGTGCTAAAAAATATATATTAAAAAAAAATTCTCTTTTTTAAAAAAATCCTTTTTCAAACATTACAGCAGTAAATGACAGGTCTTTACAGCAATTTCTCCTCCCACCTTCTTTCAGCAGTGAGGTTTGAATGGGGCTGGCAAACATATCTGAGTAAAATCTCAGGAGCAACAGAGTCAGCCCTCGTGACACTGCTCCTCCCTTCATACACCAGGAGGCTTTGTGGTGACCCATTTCTGACATTTTCAGCAACAAAGAAGAAAGAAAAAGATGCTGCCAGCAGCCCTTTGCAAACTTCCAATTGATGGCCAAGAATGATGAGGGCTGACCTTTAACTCTGGTGTCTGACACAGCAGCTCTGGTTAGGAGGGGTGAGACTCATTCCTGTCAAGCACAAACGAGGAAGGATTGGAAAGAAATCTGTGTTTCAGCTTTAGAGCCCTCTCTGCTGCTGGGTTTCTGCTCCAGAGCCCTCTCTGCCTTTCTGTGGCTGCTGGAGAGCCTGGGTGTGCCAGCACTTCCAGCCAAGCAGCTTTACCTGCAGGGAACACTAAAACACACTCCCCACCTAATTCCCCTGCACAAAAAGAGTAAAGGGCTTTGAGTTTAAGAGATGGAATATAGTCCAGTGTACAAGGTCCATGCAGGAATTTTTCTCTTTCTCCTAAAATTTAACAGAGCAGCAGTCTGGCTGGT
This sequence comes from Tychaedon coryphoeus, assembly GCA_013398595.1. Taxonomy (NCBI): domain Eukaryota; kingdom Metazoa; phylum Chordata; class Aves; order Passeriformes; family Muscicapidae; genus Tychaedon; species Tychaedon coryphoeus. Next base: position 433,836 of record WBND01000092.1, on the reverse strand, counting down.
GCAGGAAAGGGCAGTTGCACATTCCTCAAAATATCAGGAGTTAGTGGTTTTGCTCTATTTGAATTCAGTGAATTCTGCCACAACTTGCAGTGCAATAAGAGAAGCAGATGGACAGAATTAATTATGGAAGAACTTTGCAAAATTAGTGCAATGAGATATGTTAGGTGCCATTTTTCCATAAAACGCTGAGAAATGTTCCAATTCCAGAATCTTATTCCCTTGTCACCTTCTCAAAGATGCTTGTGGTTTCACAGTAATAGAAAATAAATTTTCCTAGCATTTTAGTTTTTTAAAAATTTCGTTTAAAAATGTATGCAAATAGTGTTTTAATCTTTTAAAGTGTGTCCTGGTGTAGATGTCCCTGACTATTGTTCTTTAATTAATAATTTTGTTTTTATGCTGCATTCAACAAGTCTGTCTAGCAGAGACAAAGAGAGAAGGGGTAAAGAATAGTGACAAAGAAATCACAAAAAGAAATAGAAAAAAAAAAATCTGCTTTCCAGTATAAATTTGGACATTGTGTCACACTGTTTAGCTCACTATATAAGCACTATAAAAAAAAACAACTTATAACTTGCTCTTCACCAATATACAGCAGAGAAAAGGAAAAACTTCTTGCCATCAGACCAGAAGAAAGTAAAAATGGGGACTGTGCTCTGCACAGGTGATTTTTTGTTTGGGGTAAAAATCAGGCATAAAACTGCAGAGTATGTGCCTAGCTCCAACAATGCATCTGCCACACAAGCTTGGCTTCAGCTGGAGCAGAATAAATTGAAGAACAGAATGTTTGGAAAGCATAATGTCATAAAAAAAATCTGATCATAATAGAGTATGGTAGCTGTCTGCAGGAAAATAGAAATAATTCATCTGAAAAACTGACATTCTGGCAATTAAATACAAGGTTTCTCAAAATTATATGCTGCTTAGTTGATTTTTGAGTTTTTAAAATATTTTCTGAAAATTACCCTTGTGCAACAAAGTTTTTATCCATCCAGTTGATAGATACAGATTAATATCTTAATTACTTTATTGATGCATTTATTAGTTAACATTAAGATATTAATAAAGGTAAAATTCTGGCCTATCTATGAGTATTTTAACTTTTAAAATATGTGTGTTTTATTCTGGGTTCTTATTATTTTTGGTAGCAACACAGTTTATGAACTTAAAAATGGAAAAAGCAAATCCTGTATGCTGCTGCTCCTTTAGCACCAGCTCACTTGGTTCCACATCAGGTTTTGGTTTTAAATAAACATCTTTTCAGAAAATCCAAGCAGCAGTAAATTATTTGTTTCACTAGACTTTTATAAAACAAGATTTTCCAACCCATTGTATTAACACACATTCTAAACTGAAACTCAGATTTTAGGATAAGCGACAAGAAGAGAGAGTAAAAATATGTGAACTATCAAAATATCATAATACTGAATCATAAATGAGTTGAATTTTGGGAAAAAAAAAATAAAATACTCACAAATTTCTTCCAGAGCAGGCTTGTGTGGGCTGTTCATATTTGTGAGAATCAAGCCTAGAGATGCTTTAATATTTAATATTTGTATCCAAATTCTCAAATAACTAATCCTCCCCTGCCCAATTCCAGCAAAAATTGGTATAGCCCACATCCCTGAAATCCCTCAGGTATTTTTTTCCAGGAACAAAGTGGTCATAGTGAGCTTCCTTTGCCAAATCATCACCCACTGTGCCTGTTCCTGTTTTAGAGAGGGGAATGTCCCAGGGGCACAGGACTGTGCTGGGGCATTGCACAGCTGAATTCAGGGGCAGAGAAGCCATAAATAGGATATAAAAATAAAATTAAAATGGTCAATAGTAGATAAATCAGTTGTCAAGGACAGCATAAACCCAGTTTAGCTGCTGAAATGACACACTGATGATGCTCATATGACAGAGAGGCAACATCAAATCAGCAGAGAAGCAACAGGCTCATGGCATTCAGGCAAATTTAAGCCCAAATTCAGCTAAAACTCCCAAAACTAAACTAAAAATAAACTGTATCCTGTATAAAGATATTACTTTCCCTCTAAGCCTCTATCTATTACTTGCAGGCAGTATAACACTTTCTTCCCCTTTATTTTTAATTGAAAATTTGCATTATAAAGTCTTCAAGCCAGTACATTATTCTTATCATTCCAGTTGTTATTTTTTTCACTTGTCAACTTATTAAAGATTTTTGAGTCCAGCCACAATACATCTTCAAATGAGAGGGCTCTTCTCACCTCAGAGCACTCTGAATGAGATCCCCTGTCCTCAGAAAACCTCAACCAACCACAGGGAACAGTAGGGAGCAAAAGCAAGGAGCAGAACTAAAGGAAAAATTCTGCTTCACTCAGATATCTGTTCATAAGCAACAACCAACCAAGCAACAAAACACAGTAAGAAAAATTTCTGCAGACAAAGTTAATTCTGGAGAAGCACTTCTGCATTACTGGAAATCTATGTAGCAAATTGATCCAACTGAAAACATAAAGTTTAGGCTGGGGAATGAGGAGTGAGTCTCCCCCCTCCTCACATCCACAAACAAGTTTATTGTTTTACTGAACAGTATTGGCATTGGGAGCACTCACAGGGTAAGATTTCAAAACCATTGAATGTATACAATTAACTGACATTCTCATTAACTTTTTTTTTTTTCCCCAGGAGAAATAGCTTTTGTTCTTCACTGCTATTTCAGAAATTTTGTCAATAACATGGTGGGCTGAAAAAAAAAACCTTTGCAGCAATGTTTTAAAATGATAATCAGTTTGTTTGAGCTCTTATAATCATTCACCTGCAAGTAGGAAAAAAAACCTCCTTTTCTTCTGCATAATGCAGCTGGGCATGCTCCTGTCTAAGAACTAAAATTAACAATACAAGAACTCGGGCAGCACACATGGGAATGAATGGGGAGCAGGTCACAGCATCATCAGAAAAGAATATCTGCTGCTCTTGTCTTAGATTTAGGATGCACAACTCTCTCTCTACTCAAATCCTAAGATTCTTTTTCATCCCCTGAAGTAAAATGCAGTTATTCCTCTTGGCTCAAAGCAAGTAACTGAGATGACAATGAGCACAATTAAAAAGACTGTGAGATTCTGCTCCAGGTTCTCCCCAGGGCTCTTAGAGTGGCAAAGCCCTGGCAAAATTTGCTTTACGTAGTTCTGTGCCTGCAACTTGGGCCAATTCTTCCATCTTTGAAGTGAATCTCAACAGACAATAAAAGAGAAAGGAACCCCAAAGACAATGGGAGCCTCTTCACAGCAGTAGGTGATGGGATGGCAACAGGTCCCAGGCAGGAGTTGAAATGGCAGAAGTTCAGAATGGCCATGAAGAAACACTTCAGCATTTTACCAGGAGAGCACAGGACCCTTCCAACCTCAATTATCCTGTGATCCCCTGGGATGGATCATGATTCTGTACCTGATATTTTTGGGGGTTAGTTTCATTTGTGACCTCAGACATTTTTGACACAGAGCACCCAAACGTGGCATTCAAGAAAGAATAATTGGTTTATTTGAGGGTTTTGGACTTAGGTCCTTGCTTCAGCTACCAGTGTGTTGTACATTCCAATTGTTTTTCTGTATTTGACAGATGGATGCATTAAGAAAGATTGAAACAGAAGCTATAACTTGGAAACATCAAATCACATTGCAATAAGACCTAATTTTATCAAGACAAACCAGTTTGATGTGTACCTGTTCTTTTATTGCAACTACAACTGCAACTATTATTGTGTCAGTATATTTTTAATTGCAAATGTAACTGCAAGTCCAGAATGGATCTGAAGAGCCACAAATAAAGATTCAGGAAAGGAAGACCACAGAGTGGCTAATTCTGAAAACTGTGGGTTTGGTACTGCATAGTGATCAGGGTGATAAAGAAGAAATTTGAATGAATTTAGAATTTTTTTGGTTTGAATCCAAATTGTTGTGTAGCCTGGCTCTGAAAGTCTCAGTATCTACATTTAGCAGAAAAGGCTGAGCTTGGCATCCTGTCATAAGCCAGTCTTAGCCATCACTGGACAAAATCCAGCCCACCACATTTTACCACTAGGCCACATTTAATCTTTTAAATCCTTGCCTCATTTACTGTACTTCCAACTTCTTCAACTGTGTTATTGTCCCACAGATGACAGCTTTCTTCCCTGCTCATGATTTAAACCCAAGGCATGTTCCCAGCCCTGATTTAGCTGCAAAGCACCCCACAGCAATTTGGGATACAGTACATGCTTATTTAATTACAGGCAGTATCATATTGCATGTGGACAAGAGAGCTAATTTGACATTGAGCAAACAACAGGAAAGGAGAAGCCTGTGCATAATCTTCTCTTTTAAAGACTGTGAATAACAGGGATTTAATTATATCATGTCACATCTATATGCACATAGATCATCAGCAGGGCTGCCCCAGACAGCACTCCAGCAGATACATTAAAGATGTGTTTTTATCTCATGCAATAAAAGCAGTAGGTTGTCAACTTCCTCATGAAATAACCCTGCCAAGAATGGTATATTCTGGCTGGAGGTTGTCACAGGTATTTCCTGTCTAGACTGGAAAGGGAGGCAGAGGATTCCTAATGTCATTCCACCTCTCAACCGAATTTTCTTTAATATGTTCATTTTTTCACCCCAGCAAAATAATTTCTCTGTGTTTGCAGCCAACACTAACTAATGCACTTCTCTCTTTTCTTTGGTTCTTTGCTCTAATCCCATTTTCTTCTGCAGCTTTCATTATTTCTATTCTACTTCCACTCTCTTTATCCAAGCACTACTGGAGTTATTTCTCCAGGACATTCAGCACCTCAAAGCTATCAGTCCCTCCTACTCAAATCAGCCAGCATGAATGCATCCCTTATTTATTCCAGTTTCATTGTTCCTCCTCCCTCTGCTTCTCCCAGTCCATCAATATTTTTAGATTTCCCATCAATTAAAGGAATATTGCATCTATACAGTACAAAATTATCTCTGACATAGACATTAGACAGCAACAGCATGGGATGAGGCATGGAAGTGCACAGGGGATCAGCATTTTGAAACATTTTGTCTCTCCTGAACATTTAGGTTTTGTTCCCTATTTACCATAATTTAAAGTTGGTGAGTTTGTTGTTCTTTTTTTAAATTAAAACCAGATTTAACTATGAAATTTGCTGTATTATCTATGGTTCCTGTAAAACATGACATAAGAAAAAGCAAGAAACATGCAACCAATAAAGCAGAACTTTTTCTGTAATTAATTCATGCTTACAAATGTCAAAGTTCTTTTACACATCAACTGTCCAGATGGTCTTGTAAATCAGTAAGAGCTTGAGATGCCATTTTTAGAAACAAGTTACATGAAAGTTGTGCAGTAGAAAGTGCACTGAGATGGGTGACATAATTTATAGACAATGCTGTGAGAGACTCTTTTGTGATGCAAGTCACAAACTAACCTACATTATTTCCAACACAGTTACTCTTTAATATTCTGGAATGTGATGGGAAGCCAGATAAAGGTAATGCCATCCAGGACTGGAAAGGCTATAAAATACATGAGGAATATTAGGCATTAATGTTTTTTTTTCTAATTAAAATAAAATATTTAGATGATATAGCTTTTTAATATGAGAAATCTAATTTATTTTTTTTTCCTCATGCAGGCCACTGCTCAGATGAGCTTCTCTTCCTGAAAGAACTATCACAAGAAAAGGCTTCTATTATTTCTTTACAAAATAAAGAAAGTTTATGACTTGATGATAAAACCATGCAAAGAACCACCAGCAAAGCAAAGTTATTAGAAAGCATTTTAAGTGGAAGAAAATGCCCCAACTTACTGATGTCATACCTCACAAATCAAATGAAAGTTAGAACATTTTGGATGCCAATTCAGAGAGCTGCTTTCCAACAATCCCCACGTTTCACAAACAGGATAGAATTTTCCTGACCTTGTTTAAAAATAATTCAGTCAGGAAAGGACCTCAGCATAAGTACAGAGTTATTTTTTTAGACCAAGCTTGCTAAATCACAAACTGTGAGGTTCAAAATAGCTGCTACATCAGCAATTTGTTTCAACAATGTGCAGAGCTTCTCATTTTGGTGATAAAACACGAGGGAGTCTGTATTTCAAATCTTTGACTGTCTCTGCCTCCAGATTTGCTGTTTGTAGCAGAGCTTAACTTTTGGTTTACTTGCAAAGGCATTCCTTACTTGAAGGGGGAGATTGAATCTGTGGTGAAAATTGGCTGCTCTGCCCTGGCCCTCCTGGCAGTGCACCTGTGCTACAACTCATCAACATGGTGAGCATTTATCATTATAATGTTTGATTTATCCTCTCTAGAAAGGACTGATACTGAACTCCCATCAGCAGCACAAAGGGGATTCAGTCCATGAGAAAACACCAGGGAATTCATTCATTTTCCACATTTTTGCAGTAGCCCTCAGACAGGAATTCTCAGGTGACCTTTGGGAAATGGGTAGAAGGAATGAGTTCTTTATTTTTGCTTTCCCACACGCAGACTTCTGTGGGAGAATGGGCACAGAAATCCCCAGCCCTGGGGAAAAGGGCTCATCCCTTGGACAAGCACAAGTGGATTGAATTCCCTGCCTGGCCTCGTGCACATCATTGCAGGATTGTGCACTGCCTAAAGGTGAGAGATTCTGTGAATACCTGACACCATCACTTCATGCCCTGCATCTAAGGTGTACATGGAATAAAAACAGGATAGTGATGTTTGCTGTGACAGAACATCAGGATCAGAAGTGTATTTATCAGCTCATTCTCTCTCTCTGTTTACTTTGGGTTTTCTTAATACACAAGGAATTACTCTGTGGAAGAAAAGACATAGCACAGTCCCTGGGTAAAAGCCTTTCCAACAACTGCTTATTCAAAGGTATAAAAATTTAGTTCTATTACAGCTGTTTTCTAATAAGATGGGTTTTGTTTGTTCTATAGTGTTAAAATCTTGCACAGTCAAAGACTGTGGGAATAAAAATTATCCCAAATCATGAGGCTGCAAGATTTTGCTTGTCTGGAGTAGTTTAGGTGGATATCTGTCGAGTTATTCCTTAAGACAATAAACATTCTTCCTAGATTTTCCCCTTCTGAAGTTTAAAGACAATTTGATTCATATAGTCATGCTTGTAAATATATGCAATGGATGACATAAGGAGCTCAAAATCATTAATTTATAAAGAAAAGTGGGTGACAATTTTTCATTTTCTTTTTTCTTCAGCAGTGTTGATCATAGGACCAAAATAGCCTTGGTTGCTGATGTCTTAATGTAAAAGAAACAACTCTGCCTTACATGTTGTTTTCAGCAAGGATTGATTTATTTCAACAAGGTGTTGTACAGGAGCCCTCTGTCAAATCAAAATCTCATTGACAATCTCACTGCCCCTGCTGGAGGTGATGAACACACAACATGTCTATTTAATTTTTATCCAACAGAACACTGGCTGAACTTAGGTAAGCAGCTGGCACCCGTGAAAAGCAAAACTCTGACATTTCTCTTGCTGAAATAGTGGAGAGCTGTATTGGTAATTACAGTTTTTGAAGCATGAAGAACTGCTGTCACTTCATACAAATTTTTACAAGAAAAAAACAAAAACCTGAGGCTTCTTTGAATTGAAATTAAAAGATGAATCTTAAGTGTACACAGTGGTATGGGGAATCACACAAAAATCCAGACATCACCCAAGATTCTCAATTAAAGGAAAAGCAGTCAGACAAAATGAAAAATAAATAAAAATCAAGATGTCTGTTTATTCAGGTGAAATGCATACATCCATAGGAAGTGGGTGCCCTATGGCACTGCAATCTTAGAAGGAGCAGTAAGATTCTTTATTTTTTGAGTTCAGAGGAAAGCAATAGTGGCAGGGCTGCAGTCACACTAACAGAGTTTAGATAGGCACGAATTTATACTTCAGCTTCCTGATTTTTGTGTTCACCATGCAGACCTATTCCCAACCTTTTTTTAAGCTAAGCCTGACATTTATAGAATGTGTAAATAAAAGCAAATCGATACCACCTTGGATGAGTGTCCCTTTTCCTATTTCTGTACTCTTCTTTCTATCATTCACTTAATGCATTACTCTGAATGTTTTCAGAACAAAGCTTTCACTTTGTTTTCCAAGGAGACAGTAATTTATAAAATTTCTAAAAACTGCCAAAAGAAAGTTAGAAACCACCTTGGAAGTATGTTATGAATGTGCTAAATAAGCATTTATTGTGGTAAGGATTACAATTGCCTTGAAACCTGCCCTTTAAAAATGTTTGTCTTTCAGTTCTTCAGGCAATTCTTTATCTGCAAGTCAACATGAAGATGCTTTCCCAAGACTGCCTTCTGCCCCACTTCTCTTTATTTTTACCCCTGAAACAGGATTAATGCAGAGCAGCAGCCCTTAGCATAATTTTTATTTTGTTTTCCATTGGTCATTGAACTGTAAAACTGATTCTTTCTCTTGATGTGTTTATGATATTTGCCTGCACATACAGATTTACCTGTGCCTACCTGCTTAATTTTCACACAGCATTTAAAGGACTCTAACAGAGGCTACCTAAATATGAGTAACCTGTCATCTTTGTAGTAAATGGGTGTGGCTATAAAACCATATTTTATGTGTCCCACTGAATATATGACAAGGAGAGTAATATATGCACAGCAAGTTAGGGCTTTATTTTCACCTTTCCATGTCCCAAACTAGATGACATGTTCAATTAAATCAAAATAAAAAACCCAGAAACAGCCCAGAGCTGCCTGGCAAATGAGCATGGCCTGGCACAGAAGCACAGGGACTGATCTAACCATGTCCATGTTTGTCATATAATGCTTTCAACACACAGCTTTTCTTATTCCAGATTGAACTCCAGGTACTATTGCCACACTCTTCAGGTTATTTTAATTTAAAAAGTATATGAAACTGGTTCTGAAATAATTTAAAAATAAATACAGAAACATCCAATAAATTTTTATATCTGTCAAGCAAAGCCAATTAAAGTCTCCCTGTGGTGAGCAGAGCTTTAAAAGTCAGAGTTTTCTCCTGGATTACACTGTGAGCTGCCTTCTCAGAATGATTCATCATGATTCTCATTATTTCCAGCTTCCAATTTCCCTGTGCTTGGCTGGGTTACCCCAGCAAATGACCACTCTTGCAAAGAGTGCAAGTTATGCACGGCCATAAACAGATCATTTGTGGCTTTCCCAAACTCTAATGGGCCTCCCAAATCGAACAATGCTTCCTAAAGCAGTGAAAAAAATCTATTTTTATCCCTATTTTCACTTTTACAAAGTCAGCTTGGTTTTCAGTTCGTTCTACTCGTACTTTGCAGTTTGCATTCCACAACACTGTTCAGAATAAAATAAAATAAAATAAAATAAAATAAAATAAAATAAAATAAAATAAAATAAAATAAACTCATAACTATTGAATGGAGGGCTGAATTATTACAGAGCACTGTCCATTAGCCTTAAAATTAATGGCACATTTTCAGATCTTGATGCCCCTTGAGCACTCCAGCAAAGATTTATACTTTTGGTAAAGTTAGCAAATTGCTATTGCATCTTGATAAAGATTCATGTTTATTTCATTTTCTTTCCCTCAATACTTCAATACTCCTTTTTTACTTTCCATTTTACAGAAAGTTTTTACACTTCCTGATAATTAGACCATCACACACAGCCCAAGAAAGAGCAGTTTCATTAAGTCTCAGAGAAAATTGCAGGAAATTTGGAATATCAGAGATTAAAAAATAGTTACAACACATGCAACTCTCCTTTATTATATTTCAAGGAACATGCAAGAAGAAATAATTAGAAGAAAATAATAATTTTCATAAGCAGTTTGTACAGATGTATTGTATTGTTCAAAGCTCTCCAAAACAGTGGAATATGTAATCTCTTACTTTGTCTTAATAACCTTAAAGATAATTTCATCAGAACACCCCACTTTCAGTCCTCAAAATCCTAAAACTGCTGCACACACTCCTCCTCACCCCCACTACCTGCCCAGCATAACTCCTTCAATACCCAAATAATAAGTGTGTATCTATATATAAAATTAATTTTCTTCCACATCAAGGCTGGTGATTATATTTTATGAAGCATCAGGAGATGCTGATTACCTCCTGAGAGTGTTATACCCACCAGAACTGCACACTCATGCAGCTTGGGTTTTAATTTCTTAACACATCTCTGCTTTTGAACGAGGTGGCATTTAATAACATTCCCTGGAAAACAGCACTAGCAAATGTTAATGCTTTTTTCCAATCAAAATGCCTGTTCACTTGAATTTAACAGCAAGTATTTCCTTCAGTGCAGTAACTGTGCACATGACTCTGGCATTGATGAATTCACAGTGTTTTTAACTATTATTAACTTTTCCCAGTTGTGAATAAAAGCTTCCTTTTCCTGAAGATAAAATTAGTTTATAATTTACAATGTTTGCTTAGCACAGTGCATGCAATTTCAGGCACTGATAAAGCTGCTGCTTTCTTTGCTGATGTATTTTCTTTGAAGAGCCTCAGCAGAACTGATTACCAGTGCAGAAAGCAGCTGGGTGCAGTGCCAGAAAGCACATTGTCCTGCCAGCTAATGGAAAATATTATTTGCAAATATTTCAATACAAACAGCATTAATTAGATTCTTCATTATAATACAGATGAGGGGTTTATGTTGTATGTTTAAGAAAACTTATTTTAAATAAGATTTTGGGAGAAAAAAAAGAACACTACTAAAAAACAAACAAACAAAAAAAAACAAACAAAAACCACAGTCCTAAAAATGTTACAAAACATATAAAGAAATCCACTTTATAGTCTGTAATCCAATTTATATTTTATATAAATTCCTTGGCAACTATCATGTGATTTCACATCTCTGCAGCCTATTTACTCCTTGAGGATGTTGTTAGTGGTTTCTATTAAATATCTCAGAATATTTAGAATATATAATAGAATATATGATAGAATATATAATAGAATAAAATATTTTATATTCTATTAAATATCTAATAAATATGCCACAATTGCATTGTTCATCCAAAAGAAATGCACAGAAAACAACTTCTGCTGGCTAATCAATTAATTTAGTGTTAACTTCAGGAAAGGAAACATTGAGCATGTGGAGATATTAAAACAAATATGTATTTTTAGATAGCTGACATAAGTTAGGGCAAAAAAAAATGAAACATCTCTGGCATGTGTTGAGCAATAACACGAGGCCATGCTATATGTTCCAGCAAAAATATGTTCTGTGATGATGAAATAATTGTGGTGGTGTCTACACAACACATGCCTGGATGTCCTTTGGCTGAAAAAGCAGAATTTGGAAACAAATTTGGCAACAGAGCTGACAGCTCTGTGTGCCCCAGCTGGAGGAGGGGTGTGTGAAGAGAGTCACCAAAACACAGCAGCTCACAAAATGAGACAACCAGCAGGGCAATAATTGGTGTGGAATCCAAGACCCATTGCATATTTGACCAGAATCCAAGACCCATTGCATATTTTCACATGGTGCACTAACCACAACCCAGCTGCAGGCAATGCCAAAATCTGAAATTCAGAGAGAAGTCAGAGACTCAGGTGAGACAGATGTGGGGTTACAAAGTCATTACTCTGCTGCCTTAGACAACCAGGACACTTCAATAAAATACCAGTTGTGTGTCACTGCTCACATACTGAATGAAGTGCTCACAGATTTTATTTTTTTTTTCCTCCTCTTCCTCCTTTGCTTTGTTTTTTCTCCCCATCTGGGACCAAGAATTGCCTAATAACACTTGAGGTCAGTTTTAATTTCTTTTAAGTAGCTTTGAACTTGGACGAGCAAGTTTTAAGAGATTCCATGGTATCTGGAAGGGTTGGGAAAACAACCACTTTAAACTGAATATTAGGAAAAATTTCTTCCTCAGAAGGATTCTCAAGCACTGGAAAAGGCTGACCAGGGAATTTTGGGAGTCACCATCCCTGGGGTTTTTTGAAAAAATGTGCTGATGTGGCTCTTGGGGACATGGGTCAGTGGTGGACGTGGCAGTGCTGGATTAATGGTTGGACTCAAAGATCTTAAAGGTCTTTTCCAACCTAAATTCTACTGTTACTCTAGCAAATTAAAAGTAAAAACCCTTTCTTAGGCAAAGTGAGTATGAACTGACAAGAGCACCTCAGCTTCTCCATTGTGGAGTAGCACAATATGATACACTGAATTATTCTAGTTGGCTCTGCCATCCTGTACTGGAAAAATAATCTTTTTTTCAGGAGATATATGAAAACCAAAGCAATAATTATTGTGTATGGATTCAGTGTGGAAAAAGAAATTGTTCCTGATAAATTTAATAAGTTATGAAAAAAAGTAATTAGAAATTTCCATAAATAAGTGATCAACTTAAAACTAATTTGGATTCTAGCTGACAATAAGTTCATTTCCCTGGGTGGATTTTTTTTACATGATTAAAAATATTTCTCCATTAATTTCTCTGTGCCAATGCCTTCCTCTGTTGTTTCTCTCTATTGCAGAGCAGTTAAAGTGTCAACTCTTTTGTGTTTCCTGGACAACAGGAGTTTCATTTCACTCTATTTTTAAAGACTCTGCAAATTCAAGGGATACAAAATCCACCTGAAAGCAACTTGGAGAGAGGCTGAGAGCAAGGAATGAAAAATCTAGAGTCTCACATTCTAATGGTTACTAATGATTATTAATAACTTGCTGTTGTTAATTACCAAATCATTCTAATTGACAAATGTAATTTCAATCCTTGAACTTTTAACCCCAAAATTTAGCATGGGCTCCCAAGCCATGTGTTGGCTATATGAACATTTTAATTTTTTCTGCTGCAGAATTCACTGATGCAGTAATGTGTGTTTATTCTTCTTACAAGCACTCAACAACAGTTTTGGCTTTATTCTGAATAATTACCTAAATTTTAATGATTTTGCTATTTCCAGAGAATTTGTGCTTTGTTATGGGGGGCTGTATGTTGTGGTGGACCAAATAATTTTTCAGTCTCTTTAAATATGGGTTCCTCCAACTGAACAGGATGGCTCTCTCATGCACTGACACATTTGTTTCTTTGGTAGTGTATATTCAGAGGAGATTTTTGAGATATTTTTGGCAAGTTGAAGGGTAGAGCTGTGAACTCACATGGTGTGATTTCCCTCGATTATTTTAAGTATGATATCCTGGGACTGGATGAGAAAATGTTGTCTCACTGTAAATGTTATTTACACAGAATCAGGAAAAAAGACATGATTATGTGGTACATAAAAAAAAAAGGTCGTTTTATGTTTAGGAGTTGATTATTTCTTTGCTTTTGCAGGATTTTTTAAATAGAAGATCAGGCTTTGTGTTGTACTTTCAGTCCATTTTGGTAATTCTCTGTTCTGCTTGCTTTATGTTGCTAGCTTGCTCTTCTTCTTGGAATTATTTATACTTTTTAAAGTAACTTCAGAAACTCTCCTATCTAAATCTAGACATACCATTTGCTTTTCAGGTGATCTCTTTATTTAGGAAGTTGGTGATGTATTAGAACAGATATTTGTGAGTTTTTAATACAAGCTGAAGTTGCTCAGTGCTGGCTTGCTTGTCCCCATTTCTGGTTTTGTACTGCTAGAATTTTAAGAGATTTCCATTCAGTGTCTTCCAGCTGAAATTTAAAGCAAAGTATATTCTGGCTGTCTCCTTTATGCTTCCTACTGAATTTCACTGAGTTACCTTGGAGCTACCTATTGGAAGTGGTGGGATTTTTATTCTGTATTTTAGTAGGCAGGGTATCCATAGGATTAGATTTTTTAGACATAACTTCTTACATCTTCAGAGCTTTTGTGTAAAACTAGACTGCCTTGTGAAATTTTTGTGTCTGTCTATTTATCCATCCATCTGAATTATTGTGATTTAAGTGTATTTATATAATATTCTCTCCCATATAGATTGCATCGATTTTAGTATTTTACATTTTAAGCCAAAACTGTTTCCTTGTTATACATGTAAAACCACAGCAAAAACTCTCCAGTTATCAACTAAAATTGCCAAACAACAACCCTGCCATTCAGACCATTTGTTCAGATCTGTTCTTGAGGGAATTTAGCCCAGACCTCCTGTCCTTCTCCCACAGCTGCATTTCCCAAGGAAGTTGAACTCTTTAGTAGTTACAAGCAGAGATCAGCTTGTGCCACTCAAGGTTAATTCTCATGCTGATGCCCCCTCTGGATAAATTGTTTTTGCTGCACTAGAGAGCTGAAGCTGTGCATTATCAGCAGCTGAATAAAGGAGGCATAGATGGGAAATGCAGAATACCTTCAAATCAAGCTAATGCATAAAATCACAAGTGAAACATGGTATCTTAAAACTTGTCATTTTCTTTGTAATAAACGTGGTTTAACTTTATCTCTCGATTTCTCATGCCACCCTTTGAAATACTGCACTATTGCAGCTGAAATTGCCATACATTGCTTTTGTAATCTTCATATATTATCAATGGCTCATGAAATCCAGTAAGAGAAAACAGAAAAAGCAATCAGGCCCTGGATGCCTATAGATGTATCCATGAAGAAAAGATTACCAGCCATCTCTGTAAAATCAAATGATTTTTTCCTTCCCCCCAGACAGTTCCAGCAACTTTCCACTAAATTTGAAGGGATATGGACAGGGTCCTTCAGTGTCTACTCATTTATCTCCACTGTGAATGGCTTAAAACCAGCATATGTAACATAGATAATCCTGAGAAATAAGCTTCAGGGAAAAAGAAGAAAAAAGCCTCAACAGGAGGCCTTTTTCCCCACTGTTACATTTAGCAAATATTATGAAATAAAAACCCTGCTAGTGGCTGCAAACATGGAGATTTGGGCACAGCTGTCTTTGTACACCTTACTAAATATTTTCAAATCTTTTTTCTTCCATGACAAGAATATCTCTGCTTTCATGGAAATGAGGGCATTGGAGGGGAGGGGACAATAGTATCATCCCCTATTTATTATTAAATTAGAATTCCTTACTCCTGTTTGATTCAGGGCTTCCATTCCTCTCTCTTGAGTCAGGCACTTGAAACTGTAAATAATTTACAAATAATTTAGGTTGATTTGGCTAATTCACAGGCAGAAGTAAAGACTGCTAAAGTAACATTTTTAGTTGAAAGGGCAAGAGATGGTTTACATTCTATTTCATATAGAAATAATGCTTAATGGCTTGTGCAGGATGTGTTGTGCTGAATCTTTATTTCAATATAATGTGAGGATTGGAGAAGAAAGCCATGCAAACCTATTGAGGGATTCAATTAGCCAGGAACAGCACATGCTGTGTGCAGTGACTGGAGAGGGAGAAATAAGGTGCTTGTTTTATTTTGGTGTGGAAAGCTGGGTATGAATCCTGGGTGGCTGTTGTGGAGCACTTAAATACACAGTGAAATAATCTTTTCTGCTGCACTGGAAGAGACAGCTTGTTTCCTCTTGGGGTCTACAAGTAGCATTTGCTATAAAATGCAATGTTAATAATGGTGAAGAAAGAAAACAAAAACTGTAGGGCATCCATTCCTCAAATTTCTGGGAGGACAGATTTATACCCAGTGTGAAGGAGGGTGGCAAAGGCTGGATTTCACTGGAGCAATGACTTTCTAAACTCTACTTACACTTTAAAATAAAGCAATAATTATTGAAAATATTTTCAATTATTTCTACCCCCCAAAACCCAACCATCCAAGCAAACAAAACCCCAACAAACCAAACCACTCAGACCTTTTGTTTCATTGTTTTTCCTAAGCTGCACATCAGTTCTGTCCATAGCTGATGCTCTGCAATACACTTAATTTTGTATATGGTGTGCTTATTTCAGATGCTGTTCTGCATGCTCACTGACTAATTCCTTATATAAGAATAATATCATGATCCAGGGGGAAATATTTAGCTGATGATTTGCACCAAATATTGTCTCTGATACTGTTTGTTTGTTTTTGGTTTATTTTATTTAACAACAAAGATAAAGGACAAAATCATCCATTTCTGGCTCTTATTATTTAGCATCCATTTAGGGGTAACCACTACAGGTTCTGTAAATATTCAAAACACACAGGAAATGTGTGAACTTCCATGTACATACACTCATGATTCAATACTTCAATACTGACTTGGACTTTGTTACATTTTTTGAAGACCATTTTGTATGAGTGAGGCTTTCCTTTTGTAAAAGAAGAGTTGTTAAATATTAGAAATTTTGGGTTTTTTCCTTTTTTAGTTTGTTTTGGGTTTAGATTTCTCACCAAAAAGGTTTTGCAGCCTCAGAAAGGAGGACATCAGTCTTTAAAAAATACTTGAAATATTCAAAAATATGCAATCAATAAGTGTTTCTTCCCTCTGTGTGAGAGGTTTAAAGTGACTTTTTATTTACCCCATGGTATTATATTGAAGAACATTTAAAGTGCAGCTTTTTCAAATTTGTGCTGTTAAAAAGTGCTCAAAAATGTTGTGCTGTTGTGAAACAGAAGCATATAATGAGCAATTTTTTATTGCAAATTATTTAGCCAAATATTCCTTAATTCTCAAAAATATTTTTTATTATCAGGGCAGAAACATTGTGTTATTGTAAAAATATTGTTTCAAATACATGTGTGCTCTGAAAATAAAAATTCATAATAAGCACACCTGGTCCTTGACTTGTTGATGGGCTTTTGGCTCAAGAGAAAGAATTACAATATTTTAAGTAGAATTCAGAAATAGCAAGGGTGTCTGGTAGGTAATGACCATTGCTAAAATATAATGTCTTTTGTGAGGAAAATATGTTCCAAGAGAACTTCAATCTTCCTACTGTACTTCCAAAACCCTGCAGAAAACTGAGATGAAGCAGCTTCTCCCTATTTTGGATGAGCTAAAGAAGAAAGAGCTAAGTAAAGAAAAAAAAACCAAAAGAACAGGTAAATAATAAAGCAAATTAAATGAAACAGAGGAATGCACTTTTGTCCAGCCACTTTGGTGTCTCTGGGAGAGAGGAAGCTAACATGAATTTCTAGATTGTTCTGACATCTTTGCTAACCACAGCAGATGATGAGTCCTACAGGCACAAAGTATGAGAACAAATAAACACAAATTCATAATTTATAAAGGAATAAAACCAGGCTAGCTGGATTTTGTAATTAGAGGATATTTTTCAAGGTTACTAAACCAAAAGAACAACAAAAGAAATTAAGTGCTCAGCTAATTTCTAGCATTTCAGATAATGATCTTACTTGATACATTGGTCCCAGTGATTCTTGTACAGCACACACTCTATCAATATATGGAGGAGATATTAAAAAAATGGTTATTCAATGGTCAGAAAGTTTCTGTCACACTGCAGCAGGGAAAGCTGCCATCATTAGTAGCCAGCTAGTAGTCATTATTTAGAAATTTGTAATCTCTAACCTTGTCTGCTCCAGGTTCTCTTTGATTAGCAGGGCTTCTATTTCCCTGAAAATGTTGTTTCTCTTAAATTAAAATAGGAAAATTTTCAAGTAATATGTTTAAAACAATGACTTCTTGTCATTAACAATAGAGCAACCACCACTTCATAAATAGAAATCTACCTTCACTTTCAGCCTTTTGATGAGATTGTGCAAAACTTTGATGGAAGTATTTAGTGAAAGAATGCCAGGTAAAGGCTGTTCATTTACTTGGGGAAACAAACAAAAAAAAAAGCATCTGAGCTACTACAACAAGTGGTAGAAGAGACCCAAGAATATTTCTAATAGCAAAAGACCACACAATAATGGAAATTTGTCAAAAAAGGAAGCAAATCCTAAAGCTTTACCAGAAAGCAGCTCCTTGAAATGAGTCAATGATCAGCTGAAATGATGAGAAAAAAGGAGTTCTAAGTTTTTACATTGTGTTCAAATCAGGTGGGAAAAGTCTTCAAACAAAATGCTGTACAAATTGAGCAAGGAATATATATATATATCCTATAGATGGAAGACTGCTGGCTGTATTATTATGCCAGAAAACAGCAGTCAGGCAGGAGAAATTCACTTTATATGTGAATAAAAGCAGGGCAGACCCCTCTGAAAGTCGTGATATTTATCACCAGTACTGACAGAGAAGGCAGGACAGCATGCTGCACTGCCTTGAAGGTACCAAAATAAAAGTGTATGTTGAGAAATTATTTCAGTCAATAAGTATTCAGCAACTGAACTTGCCCATGAACACCATTTTTAAAAAATATCTAACTCATAAAACTGTGTCATGGAATAAAAATGAAAGTAATGTATTTGACATTAAAATAATTTCCCTTTCTTGTGAGGCATGATTGATCTGTTTGTACAGAGGAGTTAATGTTTTGCTTTCAGCCAGTGATTGAAGGGGTATCATTTTTAGGTAAATAACATTAACTCATAAAGAAGGCTTTCTAATTAATTTTTCCCTCATGTTTTGAAATCTGATATTTTATAGAGCTTTAATGTTGTTCACCAGCATATTTAGTACACAAAACCCCTCTTGTGATCACTGCTTTTCTTCTTTCCATGTAATTTCTGTTCTTTGAAATGTTAAAGAGCCTGAAATGCATAAAACATGGCAACCAAACACCATTAAATGCTACATAATGTGGCAGGGGAAAAGGCTCACAGAAAGTTGTTACTACTTGAAATCAACTCCATTAATAAGCACTTAATTTCTTTATTTAGAAAACAAGAACTCTCTAGACAGCAATAAAATAGCATTTTTAATGCTGTTAACTGTGGAATCTCCAAACTCCTAAGAGCTTTGAGCCACACAATTTCCATTTTCTTCTCTCTTGTCTCTGAAGCTTCTCTTTGGCACAACACTGAAGGAACTATAAAAGCATTACCAGCCTTTGTGACAGACTTTTTCTCTTTCTTGTTAGTGAAGAAGATAAGCTTTATTTCACTGTCAGAAGATCAAAAAAATGAGGAAACATTTTGATAGCTGAGGAAAACAAGTTTTGATTCTGTATAGGCAGCATTGAAGTCGCACTATGAATCCACAGAAACTCCTTTGCACTTGGCAGTTTTCATCACATTGGGGAAAAGAATCTCTCAGCAGCTTCAGATGAAGATTTTGATCTCACTCACATTGCAGAGTAATTCCAGCAAAGTGTTTAATCCTGCCAGAACATCTTGGTAGTAATGTTATAATCCATATTTATTTCGGCCCAAATTGTTCCTCCCACTTGTAAAGCCTCCCTGCCAAGGGATTGCTGCTGGCAAGGGAATAACCAAGGGTTCAGAGATGGCTTTTGAAGACTGAGGGAATGAAAAAACCAACACCAAATTGAAGGGGAGTTGAGGGGAAGGGTGGTGAAATGGACACAATGGGACAGAGACAGAAAAGAGCTAAAATATCCCTACTGCACCCCCTCTAAAATAAGCAACCACCAAAAAAATATCATCTGGCAAACCACAACAGCTTCCCTCCAAGGCTGGCACAGCTGCCTTCATTTAAAGGTCAGGTGCTGGTCAATATTTTTAAAAAAATATCTCTCTCCCAGTTTAATAAAGGAGAGTTGCTTCCTAAAACACCCTTCCTGAGAATCAGTGTGAAATATTAAAGGAAAACTTCTACAGTGCAGCATACTCTGACATTTACCATGGGACTTGAGGGAAGGTGACAGAGAGAAGAAAAATATGGTTTTAATCCCACATTTTTCCTGTTAAAAGAGAGATTACTTAAATTCTTATTTAAATTACAATTTCATTAATCCGTCTTCATAGCAATGAATATTACAGGAAGGGCAATTTTTACTTCCATTTCTACTGTGGCCTATATTGCTTGCACATGCACATTTTTTAAGAAATAGAACATCAGAGTAACAGGAGACAGAGGCCTATTTGCATATTAAACACATATTATTTCATTGGCTTTGAGGGTAAGGAGATTTTTCTTTCTCATTTTGGAAGCACTGAAGTTAGAAGAATAGTTCTGTGAAACATTTATAGCTGATCAGAGCTTTGTTCTGCACTTGGTTTTATTTTACATGTGCCTGATTGTGTTTTCTACACAAAAGCCACTGGCACCAACAGTTTTATTCAGAATAGTTTTTCTTCCTTAGGTGCATGGAGGAAGGTGCAGTTATAATAATTTTGTCAATAATTTTGTCCACCAATTGCAACCCCTTTTTCTCTCCTCTCATTCCCACCAGCAGGAGCAGCTGGGAATTGTGCTGATTAATCATAATTAATCATCACAATTAATTGTGCTGATTAATCACAGGGTGGCAGCACACCTGTGAAATATGACCACAAATCCTTTTTCTGGAATGGGCATAATCCTACAGAGGCCAAAGCAGAAATCCAGCTTCTGGCAGAAATGAGATGCAAGAGGCAAAGCTGATGGGTTTTTATGTGTCAGAGACCTTACCAGCCTTTTTTTTTTTTTTTTTGGTCAAACAGCTCTTATATCCTTATGTACAATTGCTGAAGTAAAGAAACAAAAGTTATTTTCTGATCAAAACCCTTTCCTATGGAAGGCAATTACCTAAACTGAAGAACAGAGTGGTGCAAGAGAAACTTGTACTCATCCTAAAATCTCCTGAGTCCTCCATGATTTTACAGGGATCAATAGGAAGGGGAATAAGAAATAGAAATCAATTGGTACAGACCAATAACCAGGATACTCCCAGGAACCAGTCTTTCCAAAGGAATTTCCCTTTCTCTTTTCTTCACCTTTCTGTATCTTCAAGCCCTGCTGCCCTGGTGGTTCAGGGTTTTGAGATGCTGCTAATGAGAATTTTATCAGTCTTAAGCATTTAATTGATTTTTACTTTCAATATCATGCAGCAGAGTCTCCACAGGAGGGGAATTAAGAGCTGCCAATCCCACACACTGTTCCTACTTATCTCTTACAGCCCTTGCTCTTCTGCTTCCCTCTTTTCACAGAGTGCATTTATTGCCCTGCTCAGCACACAAAGCCTTTTCCCAGCCACATCAGGGAAAGCTCACAGAACAAATTCCGTTTGAGTCCCCCAAAGTCTTGTAAAACTGCAGGAATAATGGTGAGTCTCATTACTTGAAGATGAAAGGAGGAAGAACTAAAGGCTTGAACAATCAGTATCTTGATCCCAAACTCTTCTGCTAAGGCCTTGCAAGAGCCTTGGGTCCTTAATGGATGTGAGGAAATAAATTCACTCTGATAATAACATTCATCACTCTGTAGGAGATTTGAAGGCATTTTAGAGTAAAAGCATTATCTCAATGGATGGCAGGATTGTGACAGGTTTCTGTCCTCTCTTACAAGCCAGAATGTCACTGTAAATTGCTGCCCATAAAAAGTCTACAATCTCAATGCATTATCAAACAGGTGTTGGGAAATTGAAATCCAAAATATTTTCATATACACCAAAGATGTCTTTGTTTATGGAATGCCTTGACAAAAACCTAGTGCATGCACAGGTTTACTTTCCACAAAGTTCATAAAGGAGACACACCTGGCTCTCTAACAACCCTTAAATCTTGTTTCCACTGAGGTGTTGCTATCAGATTAAAACCTATGAAGTACAAATAAAAAAGATTACTAATATTAAAGCTTCCCCAGAACTCGGGAGCACTTTGCATAAGGAAGTTACCACGCTAAATTAGAAGTGCTTTTTCACTTCAGCAGAGTGCACTGCAGCATGTTGTCAGGCAGGGAAGAACTCTGAAGCACTGCCCAGGAAAAATGAAGAGTCCAGTTAGCTGATACACTTTAATTAGAATCTAGATTCTCCTCTCAGTGAGAAGCTTTGAACAACTCAATTAAATCCATCCTGATGCACACCCCGAGCTGAGTGCTGCTGCATTTTCAATCCTGCTAGGACAGGGCTCGGTGTAGAGCAGAAATGCACATCCCTCTTCAGAAGGGTGGAGGGATCACTTGGAAATGAGATCAGGCTGTCTGCCCACACTGAGGTTTTGCCACAGGCATCCTGTGCTCTTTGGAGCTTTTGAGCAGTTTATTTTTATGGCAGACACATGGGAGATAGCACATTGCTGATTTAATTAATCCCATAAATAACCTTTGTGAAGCTGAACACTGAGGCTACGAGAAGTGGCATTAATCACATATCTTTGTTTGAGCAGTTACAAAAGTTTTTTGGGCCAGATTTTTGGTTTCATATTTAACTCAGCCTAACAAGAACATTTAGATACCCATTAATCAAGCTATATTGAATTACATAAGGTGTAGAGAATAGGGGCTAAACACAGTTTAATTTCATGTATTTGAAATTTGATAGAATAAAAACTGGAAGATTATCTTATTTCTTGGGCACAGAGATATGGCATTATGTAAATATTTAAAAAGAAGAAAAAGTACATTCAAAATGTGTCTTAAGCTTCAAACTAATAATAATAGCACATAAATGTTTAAGAGAAAAACTAGAATTCTCTTACACCAACTGAGAAATAACTTTATAGGAATCTGCTCTTTTCAGAGCCAGTTCAACAGCTCTCAATAATGTAAGCAAAACTGAATTTTGGCAATTCAAAAATAAGAACCAGTGAGCAAACAAGGTATAATCACACTCTCCCTATCCCAGGAAAAGAAAAAGCAGAGCTTGGTTAATGAAAGAAGAGGCGAAATAACTCATAATCAAAAAATCTTTTGATTATGAGAGACTTTTTTCTCTTTATACTGCCTAGAAAGTCTCTATTTATTGCTATGATGTGCAAGACTTATATTGACTGTGCTGTATGATTCCGAGCCACAGACAGCCCATCAGGATTGTAGCAACTTTCTGTCTACATTCACACAGAAAGGTACAATGCACTAATTGACAACCTCAAAAGAAGTGTTTTTACATTTCTTGCATATAAAGCAAAAGAAAAGCTAGTATTTCATTTTAGATCTTAATGTACACTATTTATATTTTCAATTTATCCCTTCATTTTTCTTTTTCATGCTCAACATTTTTCTATTTCAGGACTGCTCTTGAATGTTGAACTCTTGGTGATGAATCTACGTCAAATGTACATTTTGGACATAGCATTAAAATTATAGCAGGGAAAAAATGTTACTGAGTCTGCTGTCAACTAAATGGAGCTGTCCTCTTCAAAATATACATGGGAAGGGTGCAAATTTCATCATTTTAGTTCATGATATGTTATGGGGTGTTTACTTCAGTGTGCATCTCCCTTAAGAGTTTAATGCTGGTATAAACTCACAGAGAATGGAAAGGGAGGGACTTGCAGTAGATGTGGTTAAATTCAGTAATAACACAGGCATGGCACATCACTGAGCAGTGATAAATCAGTTTTGAAATAACAGATGTTTATTTTGTGGGTGTCACCACTACAGGACCAAATTCTGCTTCCAATTTCACGAGGAGGATTTTGCACCAGTGAAAGAGAGCTGGATGAGCACAGGTTCAAAGGGAAAAGAAATAGGAATTCTAGCTGGTGTAGGTGTAGCTGTCATATCTCAGAAGAAACCATCCAAGATTACATGGAGGAAAAGCTGTGCTCACTTTGTTTCCAAACCTAAGCCCATGGGTGAAACATTCACAGGAGATGAAAACAGCCTTCAAAAAGAGTTTTCTTTCTCTCCCTGGAACACATTTGCTGTCTGTTTTTGGGAGCTGGAGCACTTTGAGGAGCACACAGCAGATTTGCCCAAATTGGCTGTTAGTGGGCAGAAAAATGTTCTGTTGAACAGAAAACATCCTCCTCCTGGTTTTTTTTCCCAGACTTTGAAGCAGGAGCTGCCTCAGCCAGGCTGAGCAGGGCTCCCATGCCTTGAGATTCCTCTGAAAATGTTTGGTGGACTAGATCAAAGCATTTCCAGCATCAGGAGTTAACCTGCCTACAGTTTGTAAATAGACAAGTCCCTGGATATTTAATGTACCTAAATACAGATGGCTGGACAGAGCTTAACAGATGCCAAACAATATTCCAGCATCAGGGGAAAAATAGTGATTTTGCTCCTTTAACATTCCCAAACATTCCAATTTTAAAAACACCACACTTTCCACTACTCCCTTTACCCCTCCTCACTCTGTAATATTCTTGGGCAGTAATTTTTTAAAGAAAATAAATTTAAAAGGCAAAACAAGGATGTGCTACATGGGAGGTAAAGAAGTCTGGAGTTTGCTCTCTTGTGACTGTGTTCAATTAAAGAACACAGCAAGAAACCACAAAAGTACCCCAAGAAAATTAGTCAGATTGACTTAGATCTGAATTATTTGTAAATACTTCTAAAGTGGAATATTTTCAGTAATACCTCTCCTTGATTAGTGAAAAAATAATTTCTCAATGCATTATTGGATGGGGGGTCAGTGTAATATTTAAACTGTGGCCTAATTGCTTTTAAGAAGTCACCATGCAGTCTTGTTGATGTGCATCTTAGAAATTTGTCATTTTTCCTCTATACATTATTACATTCAGGAGACAGAATTAAACCAAATGTGGTTTTACACAATTGCTTAAAAAGTGTCATCCAGCCCAGGCTCAGTGTGTGAAGTGACATCAGTGGATTTTTACACCCATCTTCCCAGGTAGCAAGGGCTACAAAGGAATGGAGAAAATCCATCTCTGAGTTTTGTATGCAGTGACTCATGAACATAAAGAGCTGGGAAAGTCCATTTTAAGCATATTATTTCTCAGTAAAATAATATAGAATATTTATTTCAGTAAAATAAACTGCTTCCCAGTGACCTTCACCTGGCTGTGCAGACTTTCTCCAGCTAACCAGCATTGCAGAGAAAGAATACACTTTTCTTCCTCAGATTTCTCCAGGAAAGAGGGAAAAGTACTGAGCTTGATTTAACTGGAATTGAGAATTGAGAAAGACAAACATTTATTAGTTCACTTCAGGAAAAAAAATGTCAGTGTATTCCAAAAGAGGTAACAGGCACTCATGAGGCAAATGATCTTCTTGAAATGAAGTCTCCATCCAAAATACACTTTCAAGTATAATATCAGTGTTCTTAGATCTTATAAATGGTAATTTTGGTTTTTTTTGTAAATTTCTTTCCTCTTAGAAGAATGCACTTAACTAACTTGAAAGTAAACGCAGATTAAAAGCTTGGAAAAGTGAAAAGTGCTGATTTTCCAAAATGCAAGATAGTAAGAGGAAAAAGTACCCAGAAAGTTGTTCCTATGTACCCATATCTGTCTGTATATAGGGATACATGCCAATAGCTGGTGTAAAATTAGAGGACAAGAAGATTGGATTAGGTTTTTAAATTCAAAATTTAAAGAACATCTCCTACTCAATTTTCCCAAGCGTTATTTCTTGATATTTAGCTAAAGCTAAGATTTAATTTTTCAACTGTTAATCCTCTTGCCTTTGTTTTTCTGTGTATCACAGGACAGGAGCAAAACACTGTGGACAGCTTTGGCAGAGCACTGGAAATGGAGAAATTAAAAGTTACTGAAAAACACTTGAATGCTTAATACTACATTTTTGTGATAACACATGGAAATTTCAACAGAATTCTCTTTTACTTCATTTTGTTTTTTAATTTCACACACACATGAGATTATTTGGCACAGGAATACCCTACTGTAGTTCTGAATTTATTCACTGGCTGGACAGATGAGCAGATAAATTCTCATTTCTCCTGCTCTTGGTGCTTGGCTGGGGGCAGCTTTCAGCAGCAGGTTACAAGGCAAAAGCACATCAGTCCATGGTGTGTGAGTTACAGTCTCCAAATAAAAAATCTTTCTTGCATTAGCACTAAAACGTTTTCAGCCTTCCAACAAATCAATAAGTATTTCATTTTGCTATTTTGGTAAAAATAAAAGTCATCCCAAGGGGGCTTCACAAAAAAAAAAATTAAAACACAGAGAGCAGCAAGAAACTCCCTTACAGCTGAGTTTAAAAAAGTTGTGACTCTTCTGACTCTTGTTCAAATTCACCTCGTGTTTAATGTCCCCATGATGAACTTCACTCTCCCTCTTTCCCAGGACAGCAGGAACGTTGTTACCAAGCTGCAACAGAAATCCCAAAGCCTAAGTTCTCCTCGTGCTGTTCAATTTTACATAAAACTCTGAAATATTCATTGGGACAAACAGAGAGCGTTGAAAACGAGTTTATAGCTTTGGGGTTAGGGCACTCAGCTGGAAGGGGCAGCACCTGAGTGCCAACACCTTCTCCAGTGAATATTTAAATATTTATACAAAATTGAACAGCTGCAAAAAGAGAGAGAGAGAGATCTCTCCTGCCAAATGGGTTAGAACATCTCCCAGAGATAATTTGAGGTGAATGGTTCTGGAAAAAGCACGAGGGCTATCCAGCCCAATCCAGCAGCTGAAGGAATTTTATTCAGTGAAGAAGCCCAGTAAAGCCAATGCTGGAATGAATAAAATATATTCTATAATATCTATTTTATTTTTTTTTTAATTTTTATATATTTTAATATAATAACAATTACAATGCTGATTAAAGATTTTGGTTTGAGAGCCATTCTGTTATTTCCCTCTTCTACAAGCTGGATAAGCGTTTTTCTTAAACCATAAACCCAGTTAAAAAAAATAGAATTTCTCTATGTAAGCTGTTCCATGTTATGGAAAACCTAAAATAACCCCAGTGATTGAAGTCTTCATTTTAGCTATTTATCTATTATCTGCTTTTACTATTACAGTAATCCACAGTACTTCAAAACAGAGAGATTAAGTGTTCATCACTTTAAATATTGTTTACTTTATTGTCTTATCCAATTAAAATTTTAAGTCTTTTTTTGCCAAAATAATGTCTCTTTTTCTTTGAAACCCATGACTATAATAAATAAAATCACACTGAACTTTTGACCCGTGTTTGAAAACCTCCTGTGCCCAAGTCAATATTCTGACAAATAAAGGTCAAGAGTGTCAGATACAAAATCGTTTCTGTAAAATGGTTTTGCAGTACCTGACAGCTTCAGCTATCTACATTTTTTTTGCAGGTCCAAAGCAGTCTAATTCTCAGGAAGGTCCAAGAGATTGTGTTCAGTTTCTCTGGTTGTAGAACCATCCAGACAGAAATAGTAACAAAATCTGCTTCCCAGAACTCAGGAGATGGTTTAGCAATCCCACCCATAATTAATTTATTTAATCCCTTTTGAACCCACTGCTGCTTTTGATCTCCACAGTGTCATGTTGCAAAGACAACAATCACATTGCAGTTGAATTCACTGCCTGGGATTTTGTTGGCATCTTGTTGTTTCATGGACCCTGATTTCTTCAACACAAACTCTGTATGGCAGATAAATCACTTTGAAAGGGTGTCTTTGTAGAATATTCATTCAGCAGTTCTGGTTCTGTTTTCTAAAGCTAAAATCAATATTTAACCTACCCTCAAAAACTAAAATAATGCATAGCATTAAAATTCTCTCATTTGCCACAAAGATCTGAGGGGAATAATTGAAAAACTAAAACTAGCTGAAGCAAGTGGGGGGAAAATGAAACACAGATTAGTGTAGCACAGCTTTAAACCAACTGAGGTAACATTTATAGCATTGAAAATGGATGGCAGCATCTACTTTACAGTTTACTGAGCCCTGTCGATAAAAGCATCAACATTTTTCACCCAGCCAAGGTTTCATGCTGCTGTTAAACAGCTGGCTGAGCTCACTCCATCTTCCCTTGTGGAATGCAGCCCCAGCCATCAGCACAATTCCAGAGCCACCCCTTTCCCTGAATGCCCACCCTGTAGCACAGAGAACCTGCCCACTTGTTTTTGTTTTGTTTTGCCATTTTAAAGCAAGCAGCAGCAGCCTTGTCTCAATCTGTCAGCTTTTGCAATCTCACTGGCTCTGTGGACCTTGCACTGTGTCAAGCAGCACATTCCCATCAATCCATCCACATCCACCAGGCTTCACTCATGGAAAGCTGTTTAGGAGCCC
Source organism: Tychaedon coryphoeus (assembly GCA_013398595.1). Lineage (NCBI taxonomy): Eukaryota > Metazoa > Chordata > Aves > Passeriformes > Muscicapidae > Tychaedon > Tychaedon coryphoeus. The sequence continues at coordinate 406,109 of WBND01000092.1, read as the reverse complement.
CAGGTCACACAGAGCTCTGCTGACTCTCCTGATCTGAAATGTACCCTGAAATTATAAATGTCTATTTTTATGCAAAGCTCTTTTTCCTCCCCACACTCCACCACAAATTTACTTTCACTCCTACACACACTTACACTCCTTTTTGCCCCTTTTTGTTTTTAACTGATTTTCATGCAGAATGGGTAAATCTGTGAAACTTTCTGCAACTGCAGGGGATTTCAGGATGGCTTCTCTGTACAGCTGCAGGCAGAGGTTCCCTTTTTGTGGTACCCAGGTCCTGACAAGCAAATTCAGGAGCAGCTGCTATGCTGGAGCATTTTATTTGCTATTCTCCCCTACATGAGTTAGCCCAGACTACACTGAGGAAACCTGAGGACTACTGAACGTGGTAAAAACAGGAGAAAGATGTTTTTCCAATAAAGATTCATGAGAACTTTGTGACTAATTTCAGGTTAAACAGTCAGTACTGCAGTCTTGGTGCAAATCAGTTCTCCAGGAGGAGAAGAAAAGATGTTTTAGGTTAGTTTTTTGGGTACTCTGCTACATATAATGAAAAAGTTACAGGAAAAAATAATGATATTTCATAAAAAGGGATCCTCAAACACTGGAAGATTGGATCTAAAATGCCTCAAAAAATCCAAACCCAAACATCTGAGACAGAATGCCCCATCTGGTTCCTCCAAGAGAGGAACAAAAGCAGCTTTACAGACAAGACAATCAGTGTTATCCACAAAAAGGGTCGAGACATGCCATTGATTTCCAATTGTTTGCAGGTAGAAACAGCAGGAATTGGCAGCACCTGCTCAGATAAATCACTGCAATAAAACCCCACACCTCTGCTAGCTCTGAGCAGTGACTGGAAAAGCCACAGGCTGCAGGTGATAAATAAGGAGAAAGGATGGGCACAGGGAAATTATCCTTATTAGAGAATATGCAAACACTCTGATGAGGTGAGCTCACTGGAGCCAACACAATCTAATAGTACAGGGAAAAGGCCTTTTGTTAATTTATGACTATGACAAATCCTCAGTCTATTCCTAGATGTCACCAAGGGTAGAGAACTGCAAAAATTCAGAGTTTGACAGCGTGTTCCAAAGTACAGCCAAGTACCAAAGAAGTGGAGCTAACCCAAGACGTGTGACCTCTTAGACACTTTATTTCTTTTTGAGCAAGGACTGAAAGCTTTTGGAGGAAGAGCTGCTAAAAGCTGGGAATCCTGTTCTGGAAATCTCTTTTGGGTTTGCATGGTAAGGTTTTGGTAGCAGAGGGGGCTACAGGGGTGGCCTCTGTAAGAAGTTGCTGGAAGCTCCCCCTGTACCCACACTGGAGCAGGCAGTTCCCAAAAACCTGTATCCCATGGAATACCTAACATTAGCCATTGGAAAAGACAAATATTTACTTCTGCTTGCATCCTAAAAAAAAAAAGCTGAGAGAAACATTGCAGTGCCTCAAAGGGGAAAGAAAGTTCATTACACAAAAGCATTTTCTGCTGCTGAGAATGCTGCAGTGAAATAGAAGCAGCATAAGCATCTTTCTAAGCTGAGAAAGCACAATCCACAGATAATTCCCAAGGAAATGACTAACACAGTTATATTTTTAAATAAATGTATTAAGGTGTTTGCATCAGTGGCTGATGCACCACTATTTCCTTAAATGCACCTCAGCAACCTCTGGCTTTAGAGTGTGGTTTTGGAGTTCTGTTCTTTCAATATTCTTCTGGTATTTGTTCTTTAATTCCACTAAGGTTTGCATAGCTCTTGAAGAGGATTTTCTTTAGGGGATTTAGGACCCAGGAGGGGAAAAAAAATCTATAAAATATTGGAGGGTTTTTTTTGCCTGGAAGTAGAGAAAGAATTGTTATTTAGTGTTATTAAGGTCCACTAATACTTCCATTATAATTTTAAAAAGTCAAACACATGTAATTTTTCAAATGCTGAGAGAGCTATCATTATGTTGATGGTCTTCATTTGCATTGTTAAAAAGCAATTGTTTCCTTAGTAAGAACAGGAAAATTGCATCTGGCAAACCATTTGCACTCCTGCAATGGATCACATCCAGCACTGTAAAACCAAGTGAGGAGTTCCACGATATTATATATAATATTCATTTACCCTGTGCAGTTTCATGAGTTACATCATCTGAGTGACTTCAGCACTAATTCAGGTGTGTGAAGAATTCCCTGGTAGCTCAAAAAAAAAACAAAAAAACAAAAAAACAACAAAAAAAACTCACTGCATTGTAAAAAAGACAATAAGAAGGAGAACACAGCCATTTAAATTGAGACAGCAGCACCAAGCCAAACCAAAATTGTGGAAGTTATAAATTGTGTTTGATGCAGTGTTGATGACTTTTCTTAAGCTGCCTTCATTTATTAATTTTCCCCAGCAACTAACCATTCTCATGGTGCAATAGTTTCTTAAGACTGAAGATTTTTAAAATGTTAAATTTGAAAGCAAAATCTATAATTGCTAAACAGAGAGATAAAACCAATTAATAGAGTGACTTCATATTTTGCATGTTTTGGTTCCCCCCTGTGACTGTGTTTTCAGCTGTAATATTTTACCTGGAAAAGCAAAACAAAATAACAATATTTTTTTCCTCATTAAGTGCTTAGGGTGGCATCTCCAGTTTAGCCATCAGACACTAGGAAATTGAGACTACTGTTCAATGTTTCCTTTTTTCCCCCCCAAATGCTGATGATGTGACAAGAATGGATCCCCTAGAATGTCTCAAGAGCAGCTCCTGAAACCCAGGTAGCAAATATTACATTGTTCCACCTAAACAAAAGGCCAGGAAGACAAACCCAGCATCAACATAATTCACAGATGCTCTAAACCTAGCAGAGAATTTTTCCAATGGTGCAAAATTTTTTTGTCACAAAGATATGGAACATTGATTTCCCCCCACTTGGATCCTAAGGAAATCTGGATTATAACTTCACACTGTTCATCTCCTCCAATAGCTTTGGAACACATTCCTCAACTTTAACAAAATTTGACAGAGGGATATGGCCTCAGAGATATTATGTTCCCACAAGTTTTGTGACACTAAACAGATGGGAAGAGGAGAGAGATCTTTGTGTTATCACATTGCATACTCCACTGAGAGGAAAGCTTCAGAACACACTTCTGCTTTTTTAAAACTCCAAGTGTTTCCAAGAAAGAGAACTTATGCCCTATCTGGAGAAAAAAAAAAACTTGAGACAAAGCATGCCAGCAGAGGAAAAAAAAAATACTTGCACAGGCAAAGAACTTATTCTGGTGTCCTCCTTAGCTGATCTCTGCTATATCTTCCTTGCCAGCTCCAATGTCAAAGCAGACTAACTAAAAACAAACAAACAAAAAATTAAATTTAAAAATCTGCTTTTAAAAGATAACTGAAAGCTGCACTTACAATAAGTACTGCTATTCAAACATATTTAAATTATAAGAAATACTTTTCATGCATAGCCAGATAGTATTAAGATAAGCTGTTATCTGGACTTTCTTTGTAGGCAAGATTAGAAGGGAGCAACACCTAGGATGATAAATTGTCTAAAAAGATAAACTATATAAAATGTTTTATGGAAAATAAGGCACAGAAATCTGTGTAAAAGTTGATTCTACTGAGTTAGACTGAGAAATTTCAATATTGCAAAGGTTTTCATAGTGTACACAGGGACATTATTCCCATAATCTCCTGAGCATCAGCTTGTCACTGAATATTAGGCCTTTCTTCAAATTTCTAATATTTCCTGTGCCCCCAAAACTTTGGAAAAAAACTGCCAAAGTTCTTCAAATCCAATTTTATTTTCTTTTAGGTGTTGAAGTATATTTCATCCTTGAATCATTTGTTAGAAAAAAACCTTAAACTGTGTTTTTTTTTCTTGTCTTTCCATGCAAATGAGAATTCAAAATGACAGATTCCAGAATAAAGATGGTGAAAAAAAATGTCTGGTGGTCTAATGGTACACATCCAGCTTTGAGAGCTGCAAAAGAGAGCTGGAGAACTGTAAACAAAAACAATATTCTGAATACTAAAAACAAACAACAAAAAAATCTGCATTTCCTAATGAATACTCTGAGGCAGCTACTACAAATTTGCCTATACTGCAGACAAAAAATGAAGAATGAGATATATGAGCTAATTTTGAGCAGCTTAATCAGGATCCCACCCATGGTATAAATTTTGTCCCATCATGATTCAGGAGCTCAAGTTTTCCAGCCCCAAAGCTCCTCCATTTGCAATTCCAAGTGCCAGGAATGTCTTTACCTCCTCCTGAGCACCTTTCTGCTTATGCTGCATAACCCTGATGTTAAGAAAAGCTGTAGGAATGTGGCTCAACACAATTCATATTCTCTCATTGTGAAATGCAGAATTCTGAATCAGCAGCTCAACACAATCCATATTCTCACTGTGAAATACAGAATTCTGAGTGTTTAATATGTTGGCAGCTCAACACAATTCATATTCCAATTATGAAATGCAGAATTCTGAGTGTTTCATATATTGGCAGCTCAACACAATTCATATTCTCATTGTGAAATTCAGGATTCTGAGTGTTTCATATGTTGGCAGCTCAACACAATTCATATTCTCCCATTGTGAAATGCAGAATTCTGAATCAGCAGCTCAACAAAATCCATATTCTCATTGTGAAATGCAGAATTCTGAGTGTTTAATATAATGGCAGCTCTGCACAATTCATATTCTCTCATTGTGAAATGCAGAATTGTGGGTGTGTAATATATTGGCAGCTCAACACAA
>WBND01000092.1:389719-401252 GCA_013398595.1 Tychaedon coryphoeus | reverse complement strand
CACACATGGGGAGTGAGACAAGCACACCTGGTTCAGTCTGACAGCAAATCTTCTCCCAGCTCTGCCTACCTTGCTTCTCCCAAGATTTAGCTCTTGCTCTTTTAGATTCCAGCTCCTCCCTGCCATCCCACCTGCTCTCACCCCTAAGTTTTGCATACCAAAGATTCAGCAAGTCTCAACCTCCAGCTTCTCTCACTACTAAAGGCAAGTGGAGTTTGAAAGAGAGTTTCATAAATGTTCTGAGCTGGGAAGTCTCTGCTCAGAATTCTCCTCGGCTCGAAAGCAAGCGCAGCACTCCCGGCAGGAGAACACAAATTTGCTCTGTTTTGAGCTTCAGATAAATCTTAAGCACAGCTGAAGGCATTCATGCCATCAAATGAGAGAGCAGACAGCACTTGCACAATATCTGCCAGCACAGGGGTGGCAGAGGCTGCTCAGGTCACAAGGGTGGATCCTCTCAAAGTGAATTAGCACAGCTTGTTCAGGTTTTTGGGCTCGTTGAAAAGCAAAGATCTGTTTCAATTCCAGGACCAGTTATTTTCCTGTGTGAAGTCCTGGCAGCAGACCATTTTCTTAGAAGCTGTAATTTGGAGCAGAGGCTTTTTTCCACTCATGGGAAAATCTCAAAGGTTTTGTGAAGATTATGTATGCACTTAAGGATTCAGAGGATTGTTCCAACTGCCTGAGCTACCTGAATTTGTAGTATTTGTTCTTGGCTTTCACAAAACCAACAGGTAGGCATGGTTGAATTTTTTTTTTTTTAAATCAGCTATCTCTTACTGCTGGCTGTATTTTTCTGAACCTTTTTCTTTTTCTTGTTCTGTTACAGGAAAAAAAAAATGAAACTGATTAACTGATTTCTCTAGTCACTGATTTATCTATTCAAACACTTACTGTTTCTCAGGAAACAATAAATGTGAAAAATAGGCCTCTTTGCTTTTCTAGACAACATGTTTATACCTAGATATTTTGAAAACACATTTGCACAATTTTGTGGTCTCTCTTAAAACCTGAATTTAGCCTCCAGCTGTCTAAGTAAAACAACCCATAAGAGAATTGCTGGACCAGAGAGATCTTGAAGCCTGTACAAAAGCACATTAAGAAAGAGGCCACAAAAATAAAGGTAATTTATGGGCAGACAAGCCAGACAAACTACTGAGGCAGATCTGGCCTTTGAAAGTATGCCAATTATCCAGCTCAAAAATTGAAAGGATATGACTATTATATATCCTGTTTTACATGGATTTGGAATAAAATTTTTTTGTTTGTCTAATTTATTGTAAATATGAAACTGCAGCAAAGCACTGTCCTCAAAAACATATCCTCAAAATTAGTTATGAGTATGCCCCATGCAAATGTTCTCTACTCCCAAACTCTTTGAGCAGCTTTCAAACTCATTCAAAATATTTTAATAACTTTTTTTTCCCCCAACTTTCCTAGCTGAGTCTGGGAACAGCAGTTTTGAGGAAAACATCTGAGGACATCTGAGGATATTTTGAGGACATCTGCTCTACCCAGATGTAAATAAAAGAAGCATTTGATGAAACATGGAGGAGGGCAAGACAGGCAACACCTTAAGTGAATTTTAATTAAAGTTTGTGGCTCTTCCATGAAGCTGAAGACCTGCTGCCTGCTGTCATAACCAAACACACCTCAAATTGCTGGAGCCATGTCTGACAAGACATTTCTGCATTTTAAGTCTTTATATTTAAATACCTGCTCAGATTGTGAAGCATCCTGCAAGTTGAATCTCCTACAGTTCCTGTGGGGCACCTCTCAGGTGATGGGGACACTGCCCACACCACATCCCAGATGGACACAGGGATCTTGGACTCTGCCTCTGCAATTTGCATCCCTTTTTTTTTTTCCTGACTACATCAATTCTGTGCATGTCCACCCAGCTGTACCTGTTGGGTGGATGGATCTTGGAAAAGCAGCATTTCTTAGAGGGGTGAAGATGCCTTTAAAGGTTTAAATTTTAATTTAAATTAAAAAAAAAAATATATATATATGTGGCTTTTTCTTATTTAAAGCACACATCTCTCCATAAATGCTTCAAATAGTTCCAGTTTAGTACAGAAACTTTCCTTTTTTTGGGTGTGGACACTCCCCCTCTGAAAGCCTCTTTTTATGTGTGCACTCTATGTGGTAATGCCCCACAGAGATTTTCAAGCTGAGCTGAAATTATAGAGAAAAACTCAAAAAAAAAAACCCCAGTGTCTTACAAACTTATTGAATTAATCTTCTGGCAGCACTTGAGCTGCCCCTGCAAGGTATGGGTACATAGGGTAGCTCATATACCATCCACTACATATGGAATTAAAAGCATTTTACTGCACCATTCCTGCTGTTTCGTTTTAAAGCATCAAATTAAAGCTTAATAAAGCCCTAATTAGGTTGCTTTATGATAAATTATTCTAGAGACATTTCACATATTCCACAGTAAACTGAATTCCCTGAGTTCTTTGGCACACAAATATCTCATTTCAAATATTTACAGAGGAACATGCCAGAAACCTAGTTCAAAGAGGTTTTAACAAATCAGAAAAGTTTTACTAAAATATAATCCCAAACATATGGTTCCTTCAGCTCATGCAATTTCTGAGCCCAGCTGAAAATGATAGCTAATGAAGAATGAAAAGAGAAAGCTCCAAGTTAAAGATGAAAATTAAATACTCTATGGAAAGATCAAGTTTCATTTCCACCAAGGAAGAAATTTTTCTTGAGCTCCAATGGGAGCAGGATTGGCTCCCAAATGGTGCCAGATTTCACTGATGCAGAGCTTGACATTACAGACACAGTGAGGAAGATACAATGTTCTACAGAAAATAGGATTTAAAACCTGCTTTTATTTACTGCTCGTTTTTAACACTCAAAACCTGAGAAAGATTCCTTAAAACTCAAGATCTAAAAGACACAAACAAAGTAATCCGTGGTTTTAGAAGAAAGTTTGACAATATTTGAACTTCTGGTTTGTTTTTTTTTCCAGTGAGAAAAGTCAGGCCTCCTTAGTGTTAGCTGTTCTGGTAACAGGTTATTCCCTTGAAAAGTTTTTTTTCTTCACCCTGCCTTGCTGCTTCATGCCCAACAGTGCTTTCAACTCATCACTTAGTGTCAGAACACATAGCAACGTGTGTCAAAACACATCTTCTGGAAAGAAATCCTCATCTTTTATTGCAGCATCAATAATTTCATCCTTCTTACAGTCACACTTGAAGTTGATAACTGCACTGGATTAAAAATAAACGTTCCAAATGATGGTTCCCTGTCAGCTTTGCAGCCTATTGTGAAGTAAAACCTTTTTGTGGTCCAAATTCAGCAATGATCCAAACCCACACTAAAGAATTTTTCCCAAATTGCTGTTTCACTTTATTCTATAAAAGCAAGGGGCCTGATGGCACTGTAGCAGCAGAACAGCTGCATTATAATGGCTGATAAAAAATAGCACCTTTTTCCCCTCATCCCATCACCAACTGCACTCAGAGAAGTCTGCTTCTGGAGCAAGCTTTAATTCTCACATTTTTTATTTCCTAACAGCAGGAGCCCTGTTCAGTAATTTCTGTGAAGACTGCATGAAGCACATGCCCCAAAATTGAACCTGCTGCTCCCAAAAGCCAGCATGGTATTGCAGCTCCATTTGTGAGTTGGTTGTTTGAGTCTTCCCCTTGGTCCTGAACCTGGAGTAAAGATGATGCAGGGGTTTGCTAAAAAGAAATTGAAGAGACCACACACATAATGTACATGAAGGGGTTCAAATCAATTATGGGTTGCAAACAGCAACACTGGCAGCCATGTGCAGGTGAAAATATGTTATTAAAGGGTAAGAGGGTTTCTGAACAAACAATATTCACTCCAGGTTCCTGCTATGAATAGTACATAGGAAAAAATTGCTATATTTAGATCACCTCTATTTTAGCATACCTTTTCTCTTATAAAATGTCTTGACTGTTCAAGTTGGCAGCTGGCTTCATGAATATAAATTTTGTTAAAAGAGTCTGACCTTTCTGGATGACACTACAACAAACTTGTAAGCTGTGCTCTCAGTGAGCAGTTCAGATTGCCAAAGTCCCATTTGCTCCATTTTTAAGTCAGTTCACAGGCATTTTTATGAAATTTGGGGTTTCAAATTCTCACATTAGAAAATAGCATTCAATTAACTCAGCAAAGCACACCAGTGCTCCATTTTGGGATGCTTTAGTTTAAGATGTGTTTTCAAGAAGAAGTTAGAATAAATGAGTCTCTAGAGAACCATGGAATCATTTTAGCTGGCAAAAACCTCAAAGGCCATCGAGTCTAAGCAGTGACCCAGCACTGCCAAGACCAGCTCTAAACCATGTCCCCATCCACATGTCTTTTAAATGCATCCAGGGATGGTGGCTCCACTCCCTGGGCAGCCTTTTCCAGTGCCCCTTTTGGTGGAGAAGTTTTTCCCCATACCCATAAAACTCCCTCTAACCTGTCCCCTGGATGCCCAGGTGTAAATTAGGAAATCATTGTTAACTCTGGTCCTACTTGGCCCAAATGCAAAAAAAAACCAGTTTAGAATGTTGGCAAAGGAGATCTAGCCTCAGTAAGAAAACTTGTTTATCAATCTCATGGTTCTAGCTGAAGATACAAAATACCCTGGGGAGGAAAACAGATGTTCCTGGAGTTGCCTGAGCTGTCAGAGAAACCCCAATAACACAAGCCAGAGAACCCAGGGCAGACCTGACACAGAGCACTGCTCAATAGGAGAGGCTGATGGGTGAGAGGGAGCACTATGAGCTCTGGCAGACTCCTTGCTGTTGTCAAAAAGAAGAATTTTACCTTTTTGAGCAGGCACACCCCATTCCCAAGGAGAGAGCAGTGTCCAGGAGAAACAGTTTTGCCAGATTCAACTGAGAGAAGAAAGGAAATGCAACTTACAGGCAACAGCTCTTCAGCCAGAGCTGCTGGGGACAGCATGGTCACAGCCACATGAAGTTTATCCTGCTTTTCCTCTCAAACAGCTTCAGAGGAACTCGAGTCAAAGGAAGGGCCCCAAATGAAAGAATGAAAGGAACTGTTCCCAAAAAGTTGCACTCCAGCTTAGCTACAGAGAAATTAAGACCAGTGTTCACCCAGGACTGGAGATCAGAGTCTCTGATAAATGCAGTGCCAAGATTGAGAAGCATTCATGATGTAAATTATTTTTCAGTCTCTATTAACAAACAATTTAAATATATAGGATGTATTTAAAATATGTGATACATTCATCATTCTTCACACAGTTATCCTTTTCCAGAGGGCTTGGACAGTAGGGGGAAGAAGCACAGATCCACTCTGTGGCTGGATGCTTAAAACACATATTCTGTGTCTCATTTGTAGTCCTTATGAAACCAAGGCATACAACTGGAAAAACTCTCCAGATTCTCTGCAGAGAAAACACCCTTCTTGCAGGCATTGGCTACTTGTAATTCTTTTCCTTTTTTATTTTCCTTCAACTTGTCTCTTACTGTCTTTTTCCTCTTCCTCTTGTTTCTGTTTATATGGTGACAGAGAGCAGGTAAAAACAAGATTGCTCTAGATGTGGAAAAGAGGGGTGTGCTAGTCTTCCACAGTAGGGGATAACAGGAAAAATTCCAGGATACAGGCAAGATGTTTCTGAAAATTACAGCTGCTATTACAGCTACCACTCCCTCCTCTTTCAGCTTCCTGGCAAAGTCATAGGTTTTGCTTTGGATCACACAGAATTGAACTCTGCTTTCTCCTTCCTGAAATACAGCACCAAGCTCTCCCTACTAACAATAGAGATCAGAGTTATAATAAAATAAGACCAGATACTGAACCTTAATAAGGCATTATTTGGCAGAAACAAACTATTTTGGGGTCATCTGCATAAATAAAATAGAGCAATTACCTAAATTTAGCTTTAGCATTAGGTGAATTACACCAGTACTAAATTTAATCATATTCATGGTCTCTGTATTGCTTTCCCAAGCCAGCAGTGGAAGCTGCAGTGCATGTGAGGTGTGTTGCTTCATACCTCATTAAAACAAAATAGCTCCCAGCTACTGAGACTCACATTTGCATTATCCCCAAAATTGCCTTCTATCATAATGACATTTGAAGTGAACTCAGAAAGAATTGCTGTTGTTGGAATGAGCTGCCTTCTCCTGTAAAGGAGAGGCTGCCACAAGCATAATTAATCTCCAAGCACATCAGACAATATTTCTCCTACTTACTGGTAGTATTAATGAGATCTGCTCTAGATGAAATTGGTAAAATTGGGAATAGCAGGTTCACAAAGCAATGTATTCGTGTGTTCCAGGAGATTTCAGCAGACTGAACAACAACGACCTCCAGCATATTATTATGCAAATATGTTATTCTTTTCATTTAGTTTAAGTTAACTCTATATTAAGCATGCTCCCAAGCACAAGAAGTCAGATGTGAAATGTAATTTTTCCTTATATCAATCTTGTTATCTTTGAATCTTTGTTTAATGATAAGAGACAGAATTATTTGACACTTGTTTGCCATCTTTTAAATCCATTTACTTTTGTGTGAGGAGAAAAAGCAAGCTGTCCATCATGTTAGCAGCAGCAGACACAACACTGTATAAATATTGTATTTGTGCAGTTTCATGTCACTTGGAGGTAGCATTGGCTGTAAAGGTAACTACTTCTCTGTCATCCAGTAAACTGGAAGCCAAAAAGTGATGATGGGAGAGAAGGAGACAAAAAGTAGTGAAAATAACAGATTGTGGTATTTCTTTTTATGTTCAGGGGTTACTGGCTTAGCTGCTACATTTCAGTGGAGCTCCCACTGGGTTCTACAGCCACAGAAAATATGTCTGAAACAGGTCTTGAGAAGCCATTTATTATTTCAGCCCCATTTCAAGGCAAATATGTGTCGTGTCCAAGTCCTTCCAAACTGGTATTTATCTAACCTGACTTTAAAACCTCTGAGAAAATAAGGTTCAAAAATCTACTTTGCTGTTCCACCATTAGCGAGTTGCTAATGGTTAGATGCCTCCCTTTTGCTTTCATTTCAGCTTTGTAATTCTTGTTCTGTCAATCACATGGAAAACAAATTATGTCCTTCTGCTAAATAATTCCAGGTCATTAAGGCCTAAGATGTCCGAGTTTCTAACCTTTCATGGTTTGCTCTTTAGCTCTTTTCAGATGGGACTTTTTTTTTTTTTTTCTTTTTTTAAATACACCAAGACAGACATAACTGCTGAACTGCTGTGCAAAGCAGAGACATTATTTTACACATCATCTAGGCTACAGTCATTTTCAAATACAGCCCAGCATGGCTCCTGTTCTTCTTGCAATAATTTAAAACTGCAGTCACATTCAATTTGCAAACCACTGTAACACCAAAACCCTTTCCTGAAGAACTGGTGCTAACCAATTTATTTTCCAACTCTTTTCTTCAGCATAGAACATTCCCTCAAAATTAATGCTAATTTTAAAATCATGACTTCAACTTGCAAAAGCTATTTTTCTGCTCAAATGCTATTCTCCAGCACATCTGTACAACCTCCCAAAACACATAATGAGAAAATATTTTCAACAAACTCTCCACTCTGCTGCAAGCAAAAGAAACCACATGAAGTAGCTGAGGTTTGGATGTTCAGATGAACAGGGCCAGGAATCTGATCCCATTTCCTGCCTCCAGCCATGGTGACAGACTCAGCAAGCAAGGATGGGCAACATTCCTCCCAAAAATGCTTGCTGTCATCTGGGAAAATAAGGATAAACAGTTCATGTTTATTTCGAGGAACCTTTCTGGTATAGAGACAAACTTATACATACAAGACAATGCTTATGAATTATATGCCATGAAATTATTATGTTTATAGAACAAAGCACAAAATTACTGCAATGCCATCTGAACTGAGCAGGGGAAGAAACACTGAAGCTGTCATGGAAATAGATTGAGATTTTAAACTAATTAAAAAAGAAATCAGGTTACAGCCTCAGATTGAGGATTTGAATCAGAAAACTGCATTAGTGTCAGATATTCTCATTCCACATTTTGAGAGTGCTTTGAGCCCATTTTCTGAGCTCAGGAAAACACTGCATTGGAAGTTTAAATCCATCCCTGTGTAGCTGACTAAACAACATCTGTGTGACCACTGGACTAAAGTGCTCCCTGAATGAGCATGATTTAAAGGGGTTTGCTTAGCAGAGATCCATACAAATAAAAGGGAGAGGGAATCAAGAGACAATGACTTTCCTGCTGTCAGAAGCAGCACAGAATTACAGAACGATTATCTGCCAAAGGCTGAACATATGAACACAACTAAGCTCCCAGTTTTCCTTCACAGTGTGACAAAACCTAATGATCCTTCAGTGCTTTTGCTTTATACTGTTATTTTCCCAATAAATAGCGTGAACTTGTTTCCTCTCACCCCCTAAGTAATCGTTTATGACAATTTATTTGGAATGACAAGTTGGTGTTATTTCTCCAGTTCCTCTGCAGGAGAGGTACTGGAACATCTTTATCTCACTGAGTCATGTCCAAAAAAGTACAAAATTGAAGAACCAGGGCACAAGAGCTTTCCAATTGTTTGAAGCATTTATTCTCCCAGGGAAGTTCTGGGGAACTCACACATCAAGTATGACAGCAATGGCAAGATTTGTGGTGTTTGGAAACTTTTCACAAGGAAAGTTTTAAAGTTCAGGCACTTGCAGTGAGGCAGCTGTAACTAAAGTATTGTTAAATATTAAAGTGGTAAAAGAAAAAAAAAACCAGCTAAGGGAATCTCAGGCTAAAGCAAAGGAGCACTACTGTTATATAAAACAATTTTGAACCTGCACATCTGTGGTGGGTTGGCATTGTCTGGCTGCCAGACACCCACCCAGCACTGCCACACTCCCCCTCCCTCCTCTACTGAAAGGGGAGAAAATAAGGTGAGAAATCTAGTGGGTGAAGCCAAAGGTGGGGATATCACTCAGAACTTTTGTGGGCAAAGTGACTTGGGGGAAAGTTTTTAAAATGTATTGACAATTGCACAAAATTAAGATGGGACACCCCCATTACTGTCATCTGCTGGCATTCCCTAGGAGAGGTTCTGAGCAGTTAAAAGATTTTCCTCCTTCTGCCACACAGAAGATCAGAAAGAAAAAATTCTCTTCCTGGTTTTACAGACCAGCCTTTGTCTAAATGCTGTTCTGTTCAATAGGCACGAATTTAATTTTGAATGTGCTGGGCTGTGCTCACATAAAATGCTCAAACAAAATTTATTTCTGCCCCTGATTCTATATGAGGGCTCCCTCCCCTAAAATCTCTGCTACACAATGTCTACATACAAATCAGCCATGAAGGGATATTAGAATCACTTTCAGTGGATATAAATTTAACAGCCAGGAGTGAACCTCATGCTCATTTCCCACAAGAAATGGGGAAGGCTGAAGGAGTGACACGCTGTGTTAAAGACACTGCAAGACCTGCATTTATTCATTCTGCATTTATTCATTCTTCATTTGTTCTTCAGAGAATGCTTCCCTAGAGATTACAGCAGGGGAGGAAGATGTATCCCTCTCTTGTAAAAGCCATGTTGCTCCAGAGGGTAGCCCATCCAGCCTGGCCAGAGCAAATGTGCATTTTGTATGAGGTTCATCACCACAGGACACCTGTCTTACTTCACTTGGTTTCCATAAATTATGGAAATGGGGGGCAGAACTGAAAACTGTGAATAACTACAGAAGACACTGCACCTGGCAAGTGAAATCTGCCAGTGACCAGTGGCTGGGCCAAGGTTTGCTGCTTGGACTCAGCCATCAGTTCAGCTACATTTGAGAAGCTGATTTTCAGACAGCAGTGTTCCTTTTCTGGAGTACTGAGCTCTAAAACAACCTTCATTGAAATGGAACATGGCACAAAATGAAAAGAAAAATGAATTGTTACAGCAATGAACTAGGAAGCCCTCTTCTCACAGAGCTGGAAAAGAGAACTGTATTTAAGGGTTGTGGTTGAGCAGAAATCATTCCCATATAATTGCCCATTAATTTTATTATTGCATTTTATTGCATTATCTACAATTACAGCACTGTGCTTAGATAAAGCCAGATAAGATGCTGAGAACATCTAAGTAAAGATGCCAAGAGCTGCAGGAATTCAGTCTTACCTAGGTTTTCTCTTGCACAGGTATTACACTACTAGTAACTTACAACTGCAAGTAAGAATTTAAAATGCTGGGATTAACCAAACTGATCTCTTCAGTTCCCTGTAGTATTGACTAGGAGAAGACCAAAATCACACTTATTCCTAAAAATTAAAACTTTAAGATTCTAAAATGCATTTTACCAATTTACCAATTGGTCTACCAAGACCAGGAAAACATGTAGAAATCTTTGAAAACCGGCACCAAGAGGAAGAGTCTTTCACTTTTAATGGAAAAATGTAAGTATATCCTAAATGGATTTTAATAATCTTTTCCCAACTAAACAAATTAACTTAATCTTTAGATAACATTCTTTATGGCAGGGGTGGAGCAAGACTTACTTCCTCTTTCCTCTCCTTCCCCCATAAGGAAAAAAAAAAGGCAAGCAAACAAAAATGATAATATTGATTTGGCAGGAGTTCTGCTATCTTTTCATTTTTGGATCTAACACAAAATAATTTATCTTATCTAGTATTGCCTATTCCATGAAAAAGTAGAACAATTCAAATCTTTAACTCAGTGTAACAGATAATCTAGTCCACTGAGACTAGAAAAATTTAATTTAGTGTATGGCAGGAAAGCAGTTCTTCCTTTGTTAAGGTGATATGATGCCCATAGGATGCTTACACTGAGAGAATGCAAAGTTCTGCTAAGTAATAATGCAGAGCTGAGCTTTTCCCCAGGGACTTTTAGGATGGATTTTGCCTTAGGGTGAGGGCCATGTAGCCAATAAATAATAAGAAAATTAAGGAGAAATGGTACGAAGTTTTTGTACCAGTAGAAAGATAAAGGAGAGAAATTTGGCTACTCAGGTGAGGAATCAAGAACACGCTGATACTAAATTTTTCTAATGATTATACATCCAGTAAAAAATAAAAGAAGAGCTGTACTCAAAAAATATCTCTTTAATGCATCACTACCAGCCCTGGGTGTGTGGGTTTTGGTCAAAGGATGAACAGGGATGAGCTCCAAGCATCAGTCAGTCTTTGGAGAAATCTTTTCTCATTGCCTGGAAAAGCTACTCACACAAGCACCTTTAAACTGCTCATATCACTCAAAATAAGACTAAAGTTGCAAAAGAGTTACAGTTCTTGAAAAAGTTCCATATTTAGCAGTTTGCCTGTCCATATAGAGAAGGATATATTGTAAATAAATACTAAGCTACTCCTAAGGCAAAGAAATGTTATTTTAGTTATGTCAAAACACTAGCTGTCGTCTAAGAAAAACCATCTTTGAGGGCCTGGACTAGTAAAAAAATGTATTTTTTTATAAAAACAGAAGCTATAAGCTAGGAATAAAATACTGAGGTTGATAGAGTGGATTGATGTCCTGGTTTGCAGGACAGGTGTCTGCTAATAAAGGCAGAAGCTTCTCTTTGAAATGGAGAATGTAAACCTC
>WBND01000092.1:358891-388423 GCA_013398595.1 Tychaedon coryphoeus | reverse complement strand
AAAAAAAAAAAAAAAAAAAGCCACAAATCACAGGAAGGAAAATTTAGCAAGAGGCTCCGGGATAGGAAATAAGGCCTGAGAGGAATAATGAAGTAAGTGCCCAGAAAAAAAAAAAGGAGCATTGAAAAGCAGCACAGTGACAGAACAAGGATTTACAGATTCACATTCTCCAAACTCACTGATCTTTTACATGAAAGTAGCCACTGAACTCAAGGTTTCAAGGGCAATGCTTACAGACAAGTCTAAAGTATGAGAGTACTTCAGAAAACTGAGACTTTACTCTGAAACAAGCAGGAACTCATAGCTCTCTTTATTATAAGTAAATTTATCTCAGTATTATTCTCCAGGATAGCTCAATTTTTCTTTCTTTCTAAAGTCGCAGCATTTAACAAACAGGGAGTGCTCAGGCACACACACACACACACACAAATGGAGGCAGACAGCTTTATTTGGAGTTTTTTCAGGCTGGTTTTCACGTGTTCTGACTGTTAACTTTGGCTATTTTGATTTTACTCACACAGCAGGGCTGTGGTCATTCATATTAACATCAGCCCCAGGGTTCAGGTCCCATTCAGGAAAGAGTGACAAAGGGGCACTGCCATTCACACCAAAGTGGCACTAAAATCTAAACATGAAACAAAAAATGTTATGTAAGAAAAACCACCAGCACAGAACCCAGTCTAGATAACAGCAAAATACATGGGAAAAAAGTCCACACCATGTTCTTTCTCTCCCCTGCCTCCACCCCAAGGGAACAGAAGTTTTCTGGTGCCATAAAACAGCATCACTTCTATTGCTGTCCTTACACTGCTTTGCCATCAGCTGCATGTGTGCCATGGTCACTGAGCAGAAATCCTGCATAATTGGCTTCCCTGTGCCTGTGAAGGGCAAGAAAAAAAACCTTTTTTTTTTAATTGTACACAACTGAACCTTAAAATGCCTCCTGACAGCATTGCAGCTATGGCACCACCATTCAGTGACTCCTGTTTGAGTGGGCCTGCCATGTCCTTGTGGGAAGAGCTGCATGGGATTAATTTTATTTTCTTTGCACAGGCCACTTTTGAGCACTAGAACACTGGGAAGAGTTTAAGTAACTGATCAGGCACTTTGTTTGTGCTTGGTGGAAGAAAAAAGCCGAGATTCCTTCCCACCATCAATTTTCCTGACAGCCTGTCTTCTTTCTGTGTTATCTCTTTCAGCCTTTTATGAGGAAAGCTTCAGTGAAAGATGTTTCAGTTAAAGGTTTGCTGTCACTGCAAGACTATCTAAAAGAAAAGCATCACCTGGGACCAGTACAGAGCCTAAAAATATTACTGGAGGCTCATGGGTTACTTCCTTTGTGAATGGATATGGGGGAAAAATACGTATACCAAGAGCTTTTTTTCCCCCTTTAATAATTCTGCCTAACCTGACAAATATATTTTCACCTGCATTGATATCAAATGAAAATAATTCTGTGACTGCAGCAAGCAGGCTTGGCTTGCAGCAACAAGGATGGCTTTAATAGACTCCTGATGGAATTCCTATTCATTTCTTCTCCCTTATTTGTGATGAAACATTCAGCTCTGAGTCTCCATTAATCTGAAACTTTGTGCTCTGAGCCAGCTTTTACAGCTTGCCCACGTTTCTGCCTCTGCAAAGCAGTGGAACCCAGCACAACAGAGAATTTGGGGCCTCTCCTAAAAGCTAAAGGTATTGCTTGAAGTTAAATTGACATTTTGGAACACTATAGACTAATACTGATGTTATCAAGAACAGTTAATTGACCCAAAAAATCCTTGCTGCATGATCAGATGTTGTGATAAATGGCAAGATTTGGGGGATATAATTTTCTAGTAATAATAGTAATAATTTTGCTAGTAGGAAAACTGAAGAAATAAGGGAGGTTTCTGTCTTGCTATTCTGCTAGATATGGAAAGCAATAGGATTGGGAATTGTTTAAATTTTTAATAAGGCATATTTCTGAAGTTGTTAATTTGTTCACTCCTTTTTCCACAACAAAAATTACCAAAATATTCAGATTTGTGCCCTGAGTAATTTATGGAACCTTTGTTAAGCACTTCTGCCTCTGATTTCAGTAAATTACCAGCCAACTAAACAACAATTATTTGAAATTGTGCCTAAAAATCTTGTTATATTCCAGTAAGACATTTTCACTGATTATTTCATTGCACTATTTCTTTTGACACCTTGAAAGAAGGCTGAGCAGGAAGCACTTGTACTATCAATGTTAAGTACCCTATGTTCTAAACTTCCAGTTTTCAGTCCTTCTGTGTTTTAGCAAGGAACAAAACGTACAACTCAAAATTAATATATTTTTTTAAAATAAATGGAAAAGAGATGAGAAGTAATTTTTTCTGCCCTTTATAGATCACTTCTGCCAGATACTATATTTAAGATAATAATGAATTGCACACAGACATTCCCCCATATTCGAGAGGACCATAGAACTTCTCAATAGACCTTTCACCCTTTAAGATGCATTTCTCCATCTCCCTTTCCTTCACTCACAACAGACAGCTTCAATTATAAAACCTGCTGAGATAAGGTCTCTGCTTCATGAGACTAATGAACACTTGAAATGATGCACTGAACTAATGGGGATTGAATACAGAACAGCTATTTGTTGTGTGAATTTCATCACTTCTTATTCCTTGGATGTTATTTTTAAAATGCAGTAGCTCGTAATGGAAAATTATTGATATGATAAAAATTTTAACTCTCTAGAAACCAACCTGAAGTATTCATTTAAATGAAGGCTTTGTTTTATGGTATTATATTTAAAGAAGTTACTTTGAAATGTGGATTTCCAATTCAGATTATATTAATGTAAAAATCACTTGTACAAAATTTTTTTTTCTTTTTTAGTAATTTATTATCAAAATAAGAGTCTGCAGTAGGAGGATGATATCTCAAATTAAAAAAGGGTAAAAACACTGCACAGGAGAAAGGTTCAGTTGGTCAGCTGGAAATGGGCTAAGCCAGGGATGCCAACACACCAAAACTGACTACTTTGTGCTTTCTTTTATTTAAAGCTTGGCCCTCTTCAGCAACAAACAGTTACAGAATATGAAAACAAAACCCTCTGAAACTGTGAAATAAGTTTTGAAAAGGTTTCACACTTTTTTTTAAAAAAAAACTTCTAATTTCCTACCTATTTTCTGACATGGCAAAGCTGGAATTTTTTGTTTAAGAAGTTAGTTTCAATTCAATTCAATCCTTTACAGCTGGCCAACAGCAGAGTCACCTTCAGCACCTGATGTTGTCTCCACTGCTACACAAATACACAAAGTAAGAGATCTGGTAGACTTAACTTGCAATTGAAACTAACAAATTTATGAATTTTAAATTTCAGCTTTTGACAACCCCCTAAAAAGGATCTAAATGTCCTGCATAATTTTCTCTGAAAGAGGAAGAAAAATACTGTGGGTTTTTTTTTTTTTCTAAGTTATCTTGGGAGCTGAAAGAATTCAAGTCACCTGTGAGGAACTCTTAATTTTCATGTTTGTTTCCAGTGTTTTTTTTTAAATTGCTGGAAGTGGTAATAAAGTTGAAATTAACTGTTGCCAAGTGCAAACTCTTGGTAGGGCTGTGCAAAATCACTTTCTATTTGCAGAACTCTGCTACAGAGTTCTGAAACAGAACCTGGCACAGCTGCCTGGCAAGACTTTGCACTAGGAATGGTCCCCAAAAATGTTCCACAGGAAACTCTTGAGGCCTTCTGCCTCCAGCTGAGCATCTTTGTATCCAGAGGTGTGGTCTGACTCCTGACCAGGTGCATGACTGCATTAGAGATTCATCTAGAATCTCCAAAAAAATCCACCTCAGCAGCACGAAATGATGCTGAAATGTTGAATTTCACTGGCTTGGTTTATATTTTGTATTGAAATGGTTTCTCCTGTGATTCCCCCATGGTCTGTTATATGGTTTAACCCTTTCCCCCTCCCCTTTTTCCCTGCCAGACCTGTCTGGCTGTGATCCAGGGTTCCTCCACCCCCACCCTAGATTTGAAATTCCCCACGTTCCCCATGCTTGCTCTCTCCTTCCCTGGACTCCTTCAGGAATAAAGCTTGGATCATCCCAGGAAGGAAAGCCTCTTTTGTTCTTTTATCTTATTCTTGCAGGATTCCAAGCTTTCTCCTGGTACTGAGCTAGCTTAGAAGCCAGAGAAGAGGCTCAGGGAATCGCAGCAGTTGGCGCCCAACGTGGGGCACCAGCTCCTGCAGGATTCCAAGCTTTCTCCTTGTACTGAGCGAGTCTAGGAGCCAGAGAGGAGGCTCAGGGAATCGCAGCAGTTGGCGCCCAACGTGGGGCATCCACTCCTGCGGGATTCCAAACCTTCTCCTGGTACTGAGTGAATCTAGGAGCCAGAGAGGAGGCTCAGGGAATTGCAGCACTGAAACATCTCCTACAAACAAAGGTAGGGTTGGAAATGGCACCTGCACCCCTCAAATTTAAGCAACATTTAAAAACTGATCCACCCATGGATTAATTGAAAATAGAAAGTATTTCATCATACACAGTTTTGGGTATTCTTTTTCCTTGCGTAGACAGAAATTCTTTGAGTACAGCAATATGTGGTGTAAGAAATCACAGAAATAGGGTGGAGGGAGAGGCTGCCAAAATCTCAAGAGGAACAGGAGGCTGAGCTAACTGTGATGATCAACTGAGTTCTTTTACTCATGCCTAGGCAAAAAAAAAAAAAAAATTAATCTGGATGCTTCCTTAGCTACCTTCTATAGCACCCAGTGGGATTATGAGAAAATGTCTGGGATGTGGAACACACCTGAAAGAGTTCCCAGGAACAGACTGGCTGTGAAGGAAAAGATTCTTCTCTTTTCAAGCACAGAGAAAATGTTCTTGAGTCATCTCCAAGAGTAACTAATCATGGTCTTTAACTGATGTCTCCACTGCAAGAGTAGAACTTCCCAAGCAGATAAATCACCCTCATACCCTGAACTGACCTTCCTGCACAGCAGGTGGGCACAAACTGGCTAAAATTTGCTCCTGTGGAACAGTCCAGGGCTGGAATCAGCCATCACTCCACTATGAAAAATGTTATGTAAGCAAAACCTCCAGCAGGAGGTGCTGAGAAAAATTCAAATGGATCTCATAAAAAATTCACAGGGACATGTTTTCAAGTACACTCCATTATTTTTTATTATTTTTTTCTTCTTAAATTAAAAATTAATTTTTTTTATTCTCAAAACTTCCAGTGCAGGAGGGGATCCCCCACAGGTTTATTGGCTGCACATGCACTTCAAACAGTGCCATGAGGGGATGAAAAGAGCCTGAATAAATAACTTGGGAAAAGAACTGAGCACAACAAACCTGATTCCGAGGTGTTTGTCATTGCAGTGCTGACAGAGTTGTACAACTAAAACAGGGATGGCCCACATGTGCTCATCAAGCCAGTTTATTACTACACTGAGTCTCACATTGTGTCACACACATCTCCTTACTACAGGAACATGTTTGTACATAAATTTCATCTGGCATGACTGCAAACCTGGGAAACTCAGATCAATCCAGGTGATGCCCTAGAAATGCTATGAAATTTTTCATTGGTGTTCTTGGGCAGGAAAGGAAATTTATACATCTCTATCATTTGTAGGTCTGCCCCCAACTGCTAAGTCAGAGCCTTTAAACACAAATTTATTTCAATGTTTCCTGAAATCTCTCTTCAATAGTAAGAACTTCCCAGTTGATATTCTTCCTGGCTGTTTGAAATTTAAGTAAATCTAACAAGCTTAGCAAATATCTGAGGTCTGCCTGCCCTCTCTCTGGAAAAAGGATTTCTCATTCTGTGTATCACTCACAAATCACAGTGGAGCTCACACAAAGTCAAAACCCAGGCTTATCACAGTAAAGGTGAGGCAGATTTGGTTTTGATTAGAAGTTAGATATAGACCCACCTTCAATGCCCTGGGTTAATAACAGCAAAGTCACACACTCAAAAGTCAGGAGATTATGGAGCACCTTCAACTTCCACTTGGATCCAAAATAATTCAAAGGCATAAAGCAAATTACTGTATTGGATCACAGAGGGAAAATTAGGAAAGAAGTGGATACATTCCCTGATTCAAATTATCTAATATCTGTACAGGGTGCTACGTGCTCAGAAATCTAAATACCTTGGCTATCAAACACAAGGGGAAAAAAGGAAACATTTCACAGTAGGAATTTCTGTGATTGTATTGAATTGCTGCCAGTGGATGTTGCATCCCTGGGTGCACACATGAGCAGTGGGTCACCATTGTTTTACTCAGTGCTTTACTCAGTACTCCCAAGCTTAACCAGTACTTGCTCTCCAAGATTATTACTATAAGAGAGGAGAAAATATTTTTTTCAAAAGAGTTTTATTAAATTTAAAGTGATCTTTATGATGTCTCAGGTGCATCTATAAAATGATTCTAAATTTTCCACTTTCATAAACACATTTTAACTTTTGTTCTTTAAATAGCACGGATCTCTAAATCTAGTTACTCAGTTTGTACAACTCACCATGATTCCACTGAGAAATAGCTTAGAAGGACCAGAAATATTTTTCTTTTAAAAAATAGAAATTGTTTATTGCAAGACAACCTAGTTTATAAGCTAAGGAAAAGCAGATTGAGGAAATGTAAGAAAATAGCAATTAAAAAAAAATCATAGCAAAACACCACAATTTTTAAGAAGTATTTCCATTCATTTCCAAACCAGTAGCTCAGTATATTGAAAAATACATGTTTTGGTCTGTGACGAAGAGCCAGAAATTATGGTCATAGGGTATTCCTAATCCACAATAATAATAATGGAATATCTTCCATCAAAATCAGAGGAATAACACAGCCACAAGCTATTGACAAAACAAGGGCAAAAGAAATACAAAATGGCATATGAGAAATTAGATAAATAAAAAAAATTCCCAAGCCATTCTCAATTGTGTTTATGTGGACATGTCTACAAACATAATAAATGAATTATTTCAAGAAATATACACATTACTGCACTGTATCTTAGTTACCAGCAGTGGAACTTTAGAGCAGGCTGTCCTACACATGCTAGGAATGTGGTTTTCACTCACCAATAAAGGCAAAATCCAAAATTCAACTGCACTACTGCACTTCTGTTTCCATCTTCTTAAGTGGGGGCTCTAAAACCTGCATTTTCGAATCAAAGAATGAAACTGGAGATTATAAAGAAAGCATTGCACCCTCGCTGCAATAAAGCCATTTTTACTAGGAATGCATTCTTCATAATGAACCATAGGGTTATGACAAAACTACCAAAAGCAAGGGTTTAAATTCATTTATAATCACACCTTATGCAGAAATTTGGTGAATTTAGAAAGGCAAAAGTTGTATGAAAGCATAAACAAACAAAGTGGAAGTAATTATTTAATTGTTGAGCTGCAAGGAAAGGTTTTCTTGAAACAATTAAGGAAAACCTGTATCTCTTTAAAAGAGCAACTCAATAGGGTAGAGCCATTAACACCTTGCATTTGTTTTCTGAATGCTACATGGATAGGATTCATAATCTTTAAAAAACCAACCAAATAACCCCTCAGTGTCCAACAGCAGAGGTGGAAAATCTTAGTTCATTTTGCCCCCACAACTTTATCTGCACGGCCAACCACACTCAGACCTCTCCCCGTCCATCCTCCCTTCTGTCACATTAAACATTGATTTTGCAATTATGAGAAACTGCTCCCTGAGACAGAGATAATGGATTGCAGCTCCAAGGGATGGCCTGAAGTGTGATGGGCACTCCCTCACTGCTGCAACATAAAACTTTGATGTGCCAGGAGGAGGGAACAGCACAAACATCCACATACGGATCAGTATTAAAGAGAATAAATTTCAGCTGAATTGTGATTTTTGCTATATTGGGGCATTTAAAGACATCATATATATTTAATGGGCAGAAAAGAGGAGTTGTAGAGTGCTTAAAGGAAGGCAATTTGGCTTGGGCATTAATTTCCCATCCTTTGGAATGGTTCACTGTGCCTTCCCATCTGTTTTATGGACAGGTTTAATTCTGGCAGCACAAGAAGGATGGATGTCATCATGGCCACACTTCCCTTGAGATACGCCTGCAAAGGAAAAACTAGTGGATTATAAATATACTTGACGAAAAATTCTTATTTGCATCACTTAGCACCTCCTCTGAAATAACTGGGTTTAAGGACATTTTAATAGGACTACACTAAAAGGTTGCACATTTTGGTTCTAGAAACACTGAAAGTATGCATAGTTTTTAATCCTATATGATTTAATATTATTTTACTCCTTCAAAAAAAATTCAAAGGGATCTCATGAAAAATTTACAGAGTAAAGTTTTCAAGTACATCTCATTATTTTTTATTCTCTGTTCACTTTGTGCTTTGTTTAATATAAATACTTCTATTTGTTCAAGGTCCAGAAATACTACTTAAAAGGAGCATTTCAAATTATTTGGCCCTGCTTTCTTATTCTGTAACCATTAAATACAATATCTGTTCAAGTTCATTTACTGTTTTTCACCTAAATTGGTTTCCTTTTTCATCTTTCAATCTACTTTTTCCAAACCTCCTCAACAGAGGAGTCTAAAAGCATCGATATTCCACATTTTAATCATAACATTGTTGAACTGTTGGTATCCTGAAAAGTTAAAATGGGAAAGAAGAAAAAAGGCAACCCCTCAGATACTCAGTTTATTGTCTTTGTAAGAGAAACAAAATACGGACAAAAATAGGAGAAAATGAAAGATGAGTTGCTCTGAGGGAGGAAATCAAAACATTTGGATAATATAATTTTTTTTGTCTAATTAATCACTTTAATCTAAAATTTAGCTCAAAAATGCTTTTCCATTCATGGCTTGTTTTATTATCTTTCTTGTTGTGAATTTTCTGCGAGATCCAAAAGAAATCCCCAATGTTCTGGTGGGGTAATAAACACATGGAGGTGCTGACTTGAACAGCAGTGATATTTTTATGGAGGGGAGACCAGGGACTTTCTAGCAGATGGGAGTTCCAAGATGTTCTCATTAAGCAAGAAGCCATGAAGTATTTTCAATGTTTTTTACAATAATTTTGCTGCTTCCCCTTCTCTGAAAAGACACATGCATGTGTCTGCCCTCCATAAAGGTGCTAAGGGGGAAATCATAATAATTTAAATTTACCAACAGAGGAATCAATATGCAGAGGACATTGTCAGCAGGACAGATCTGATTTGGGCCTCCAAGAGAGACTGAAATACACTTACACTTCATCATCACCTGTCCAGTGCATTCTCTAAGGCAGAAATTAAGAAGACTTCCAAAAAACATTTCCATTTTTTGGGACATGTTTCAGGCTCTGGTGACAGCACAATCAAGAGCTGAAGTTAGGAATCATTAGCACTGTCTTAAAAGTCTGAGTGAAAACACAAGTTCAGAATGTAAAGAGGCTTAATCATTAATTTCGTGAACTAAAAATAATATTTGACCCTAAAAATATTCCTGGGAGATGAAATTAGAGTAGATTGGTTTCTAACAAATTGCAAGTGGACGAGGCTTTTCAAGCCATTTATATACATAACTCTCCTCAAGTGAATAATCAAATTCACAAATAGGCAAGCAAATCTTCATAAATATGCAAAAACAAATCCTTGTACAGCATCAAAGTCCCACTTTGATAGTTATTAAATCATCACCCAAAAAGGATGCTAGAAGAATACCAAAGTGGCAAAGATCAATCCTGTAAAAGCTAGCAAGCCCCAGCATAAAACCTGTGTTTTATGTAATAAACCTGTAATATTGTTATGGTCCTATTTACCCACTGCTAACTCCATTTTCTGATGAACTGATCTCATTAAGGGAGAAGCCATCAAGTATTTTCAGTATTTTTTCCAATAGCAAACATAACCTACTCACTAAACAATGATGATGGAATTACAAAAGTGCCTTTTAATTTGTGGATCAGAGTTAAAGGCCTTCCACCAGGTTTTTCAGAGTAACTCTCATCATATAAAACTGCACTGAACATTCCCAAGGCTTCTGTTGAATGTTCAGAAATCAGATTTAAGCTGCTAACCTAACACACCTTTACTGCACATGTGCAAAGTGCAATTTTTGGAGGCCTTGAAGGTTGGTTAAATTTGGGGTATTTTCAGAAAATGTCACATTCCTGATTCCCCACCAGATTTCAAACCCTCATCCAAATTATGAACATACCAAACTTCTCTCCAACTTAATACCACTGATGTTTTGACTAGCATTGTTCTCAAAATTACAGTGATTTTACCCAAAAATTTCTATGTTATTCCTTAGAAAACACCTTGGGAAAGGGGAAAAAAATATATCTGCCCAAGAAATTACTGTCTGACAAGGCTATGAGTATGTCACTGACTATCCCATAAGCATCACCAGCAAGCACATCCATAACACAAGGATGAAATATGTGGGGGAAGACTCAGGGTCTTGAGCAAGAAATCCAAATGAGGCAAGTCAGCATTGTAAGGATTGCAGTGTTCTTATTACAGAGTCATTGTGGGCTCCTCATGTGTTCCCACTTTGTTTGATGGAGTTGATTTTAGAGGGTTTCAGTCCAGTTCTCTCTTTTTTGGTTCCTCTAATTAGGTACAAAAGAATTCCAGTTGTATGACAGGGTTTGAAGAGATTTGTTAGTTTTTATATATAAATTTTATACATACATACATACATACATACACATATATACACATATATATATATATATAAAATCTAGAAATAAAATCTGCAGAACCCAGAGCCTGGCTCAAAACTCACTCCCCTTTACATCACAGGAAGCTTCAAAGAACCTCACCAATCTAGAGACAAAATATTAATGGATCTGCAAGTACCAATACTAAATATTTTATTATTGAAGTTATAGCTCTATTTTGTATTTATTTTTTTCAGTTCAGGACTTAATGCACTGTCCAGCCAAGTGATGGAGCTGAGCCCTAAAAGTCACAGCAGGCACAGCACAATGACCCCAAGACAGAGGAAGATGTGGCAGAGCACCTTTTGCTTCTTCTTTTCCCAACATATTCACACCTGCCATGGTGGATAAAAGCATTGCCTTAATCTTATGTTCTTTGACTTAAAGGACCTCTAAAAAAATTATTTTAAAAACCCCCAAATCCTAAAAAAACTTATTTCCTTAAATGACTGACATAAATCTACAACTGTTTCTTTCTTGGCAGTTCATAACTGGCAAATGCTATCTCCTCATGCTGCTTATGCATGCTACACTGAAGTTGAAAATTTGTTTTTGTGTTTATTATCACCACTCTCACATCATATTTGGTTTTAGAAGTAAGCAGTATGAGTATATCATTTCACGGATCAAAAATTAAGTCAATAGACATTTTTATTTTGAAAATTACATCAGTTAAAACAGTGAACTACAGCTCAATAAAATAATGAAATAATGGGAAATTGTGAAAGAGATTTCTATTCAAACATAATTTTACATTTTCTAATTGAGACCCTCTTATATAAATTTATTTCCTCCCATCTCTTGAAAAATTAGGACACAGGGTTATTTTAGGAAACTCCAGAATACATGACTGCTAGGTCTGCATGCAGCACCAGTGCTCTTGCAAATCAATATAAATACAGGCTGCAGCATCCTAAATAGCCAATGATCAAAAAAGCATGTTTTCAAACACCATGAATATTAATTTTGAAATTTTTCTTATAGTAATCTAACAATAACACTGCCATAAAATTGCACTTTTTGAAGGCTCTGATCTTCCCACTGAAGGCTTCTGGTAGGGTGAGGTGGCATTTGTAGATCACCACCTGTCACTGCCATGTGGTGATGTGATGCTATTAATAAGCATTATGCCTTCTGCATTGCTTGTTGAACTTGGTTATGTTCTATGACTTCTTGTTCTGGAACATTAAATGTAGGCTTTGGGGGAAAAAAAAGTTTATAATGTTTTAGTTGGAAGATTTTTATTGTATTAATTGCAATCTGGTGCTCCTTCTATTCAGCAGATATTTAAAACTACTCAGGAGAAATGTAGGCCCTTCACAAAAAAAAAAAATATGGAGAATCACCTGTACCAAGTGAGGATAGAAGTGGAGGAAACAGAAAATTCTGTCTCCTTTTTCACATGCCTCAACTCTGGTTCAGTGTTTCTATGTAATGATTTAAATATGAAATATAACTGTGCCAATCCACACAGAGCTGTAAAAGACAATCTCCCTAGGGAAACAGGTAGTTGAGACTTAAATGCAGAATTGATTACAAGTAGTGTAAACCTAACAATCCAATTAAAAAAAAAAAACAACAAATTTTGGTATGCAACCTCTTCAGCATTATGTTGAAGTTTAGCAGAGATGTCCAAAAGATGAAATAGCATAAGATGCCAACCCTTTTCTGTTTCAAAAATAGAAACTCTACTCTTTAAATGGTTGAAATCTTCTAAATCACATTTCAGGGGGTATTTCACACTTCTCATATTTTCCAGTTCATTTTCACTAATAGACCTATTAAAAATAAAATAAACATAGACCTTAGAATGTTGAGTTTAAGGGGAATTATGTGTCTAAACTTTCTAAATTGTTTTTCTAACACTTCAAAGATTATTGTTTCTTTTCTGTTAATTTTGAATGCGATAAGAAATGTTCACTTTTTCTTTTGCAGGTGACTTTCATTCACTTAAAACTTAACTGAAGTCTCCTCTGAGAATTCTCCATCAGTTCCCACCCTAAATGTGGTGATAAAAGCATCCAGAAACTCCTCTGGCTCAGATCTGCCTGAAGTTTTCAGCCTCAGCTTCCTCTGTGATGGCTTTAGAAGGGAGAGACCCAAATTCAATACAGCTCAGAGGTCTGAATTTAAAAATCCACATTCATAGCAAGACACACAACAAGCAGAATCAAGAAGCATCAGGGACTAACTCATTTGTGGCAATTTTTAGTACATCACCATAATTCCTTGTCTGTCTTTGGTTCATGATTCAAGCAATAAAATATCTCCCAGCAATTTGTGCAGTGAAGGAGTTTTCCACTGCCACACCCAATCCACTCTGCTGAAATGCACAGCTCTGTGAAACCTCCAGGCTCTTCTGGAAAACTCATAAACAGGAAAAAATTATTTCTTTTCTTCATTTGGGGAACATTATCATCATAATTTATCCATTCAAAAGTCTTTGGTTCACTTTTGACCCAGCCCAAGAAAACCTTTTTCAATCCAATTTACAGCTCTGCCATTTTGACACCTGTAATGAACAAATATATTGAAAAGGAGAATTTGCCAAGATATGGCAGTCCCAAACACAAAATAATTAATGTGATATGGGAAGAAATCATCTGTATGATGGAAAAGAGTGGCTGGGAAATCCTGTTTCTAGATTCAATGATAAACACTGTTCCAAAAATAGCTGTTCCAGGTAACTGGTCTATGATTCCACCATAAATCTAAAAGAAAATGCTTAACCTGTTGCTACAGGTTCTGAAAAGTCCTGCCAGAGCAAAGAACACAATGGAAAAGAATTAGGAAGAAGATCCTAAATGGATCTAAATGGTTCTTATTTCATGCCCCGAGTCAAGTATGCAAAGATCTCCATGTAAGAGATTCCTACAACCCAGAAAAACTCAAGGGTGGAACTGTTAAATTGCAGCTGAGCATCCTTTGGGAAATGCAAGACATCCATAGACCTGCTTTAGTTTCAAATATTGATTTAATATTTATTTTCTATATTTATACAGATATTATTTCTGTATCTCTAGGAATCTTCAGAACACTTTATATACAAATCAAACTTTCATTCACAAGCATAATTAAGAATTAGTAGACCTAAGTCCTAATGATACCTGTCATTCTGAGCAAGTGCTTTGAAAATGTCAAAGGATAAACATGCTTAAATTTCATAACTGTGGGAATATTGTGGTTTAGGACCCACTAAATTTGAGAGTTTCATAATGTTTGTCTGTTTGTTTAACATATGAGCTCCAAACAAAGCATTTCTGGTGCATAAATTAATGTACCATTTATAGCAAAAAAAAAATAACAGAGGTACTATCAGCACTGCATGGTCTGTAGTTCTGAATAATTTGTGCAAAGAAAGTTGTAATGATGGAATATCAACAAGAAATTCTCGAATAGCTTATTCAGTGGTGATGGAATTCTCTGAAAGTACTTATCCACTGAAGTAATAATTCATCAGATATTAAGAATATCGAACAGCCGGGTTAATATGTGTTATCATTACTGCAGGCTAAAATTTCCAATTCAAAAATTAAAAAAAGTAAAGAAAAAGAATTGATATTGCTGGTGCCTTGCACTGTGAGATTCATCTGGCCAAATGTGGATATCTAAAATGAAAAAAAAAAAAGTCCTACTTTTTTTAAAAAAGCCTCCATCTCAGCTCTTCTTTTTAAGTTCCATTAATAGGCAGCAGGAAAAAAAAAAAAAAGGATCACTTAAATTAACCATATCTTAAGAATGTTTTTTTTTCTTTTCCTTATCTTTGAAGGGAGCTGGAGCGACAGGCTCAGACGCAGATATCAGACACAGACGCTGCAGACATCAAAGGGAAGGTGAGAGAAAACACTCAGAGATCCTGCTCCAGAATTTGTCTTGGCAAGGTGAACAGGATTCTCACACTGTCTTCAAAAAGAGCAGTCAGGTATCCACATGATGTTCCAGAACTGGAATATTTTATGGACTATGTCTGGCAGCAGACACCTTGCACTGAGGGGTAAGTGGAACTCCAAGGTGGGCAAAACAGGCAAGATGTGTCTGAACTTCCTGGGATTTTCCCACTACAACAATAAACATGCTGAAAAATGAGGTGTCACCTCCTGAATCTGAAATGCTGGTGCTGCAGGCTGCACAAGTGAGCAGCACCCACCCACAGAGCATCCCTTCCTTCAGCTCTCCTGTGCTAGATCTGCTCCTGAAAAGCAAGCTGCTCCTCATGCTGGGTCCCAGGGAGGTTCTGGGGCTCTTTATAGCTGGGACATGCATAAAACATAAAGCCAGCAGTCACTGGGGCTGCCAGACAGAGCAGCAGCCTGGCTGGAGCTCTTTGTCCCATCCATTTCATCAGCAGCTTTAGCCATTTAGTGCCATGCTCTGCACCTCGTCCATGGCATGGCATGGGAGGGAAAATGTCCCTGATCTTTGCACATAAAAATGAAGAACCACCAGCCATGCCTTCCAAGGCTCAGTCTGAGCCTCATCCTTGGTATAACCTGGGAAAATGTCCCTGATTTTGCACACAGAGTCAAGCACAATTATCCATCCCTTCCAAGGCTCAGTCTGAGCCTCATCCATGGCAAAACCTGGGAAAATGCCTCTGATTTTTGCACATAAAAGTGAAGCACCATCAGCCATCCTTTGCAAGGCTCAACCTGAACCCCATCCATGGCATTACCTAGGAAAATGTCTCTGATCCTTGCACACAGAGGTTGAGCAGAATAAACCATCCCTCCTAAGGCTCAGTCTGAGCCTCATCCATGGCATTACCTGGGAAAACTTCTCTGAATTTAGCACACAGCAGTGAAACACCATCAGCCATCCCTCCCAAGGCTCAGTCTGAGCTGCACTCTATCTTTCTAGCTGGTGCTGTCCAACAGAACATCACACAGAGCTGTTTGGACAAAGGGGATAATTGTTGTTTGCTCTTGTTTTCATCTGCTGTCTGTACTTAGTTTGTTAGAGGAAAAAAAAGCCAGTTGAGAAAGGCATAGTGAGAATCTGCATTTCCTTGAAGAGGCATGAGAAACAATATGCTGGCCTATTTTCAGACATCCTGAAACCACTGTGGAAAGTAACTCATATCATGATTATCTTTGAAATCTTTCACTCTGTTAATTAATTTCCATACCTTTGTAAATAATAATGTAACAGTGCTCCACCTGTGCTTTACCACAAACCTGAATTAAACACGTTCTTGGCACTTCAGAGAAAAGGGGCAGTGCCCTCTCCATGAGTGTGTGCCTACCTGAACATCACATTTCACATTTATATTCATATTTCACATTTATACTCTGCCTGGAAGTTGTCAGCTATATTATGTCATGTCCAGTTAGCACTTTGTAAACATCATTGTAGTTTAGTGAGAGCAATCTCTTCCTTTGTGCCTGCATAAGGTGATACATCTCAGCAAATAAAATTCCTGATTGAAAGATTACTTCAATATCTGCTTTGTTTCCCTTATGACATTTGTTCTTGAGATATTGCATTTTTTACTTCACGTCTCTACACTACTTCAACCCCACTGATAGCACTGAGCAAATTGCACTCAAACATTTCACTCCTATCTTGAAATCAACTTCCTCCAGGCAATTTCAGCCTTTTTTCATTTAAATACATCCAGTCAATTTTGTTCTTCGTCTGGATAAGCTGAAATGAGGATCTTTGTATCATTGCTGATTTGAAGCCTTTAACAGCAATTGTCATAAATTCATGTCCTAAAGACAGCAGAAGTGTAGCTTCTGTTTCAAGAGGTCAGTCAAAACATTTCTCCCCAGCTCTGATTTATACAGGTAGCATTAAAACACAGCATGTTTTCCCCAGTCAAGATTTAAGGCATAGAATTTCCTCCAAGATAGCTCCATACTCACTCCCTGGTATAAATTCACTTTAATGTTGAACACACACATTTTTAGGATTTTTTTTAAGGAACTTGGCTTAAGCTGTGGGCTAACAGAAGGATTGAAAAACTTGTCACTTTTACATATATATATATATATTTTTTTTTTTTTTTTTTTACTGGTGTACCAAAAGTTTTCAGCTTTTTAATTCTCACATAGAAATTATTGAGTGCTTCTTATTTTATTTCATTTGACTCAAACACATCCAATTTAACACAAGCCACTTCTGGAGAAGCAGTTGTGTTAACAATACCTGGAAATGAAGTTGGCAAACAGGCTGTCCCTTGGGATTCCTTCTTGTGGCTTTCCAAGTGAGACTTGAGGCTTACTCTGAATCCTCCTTCGCTTGGAGAATTTCTTTAAAGAATTTCCAAAGTGCCCAACTTTCTGCACAAATCAGAAAATGAAATCTCGAGGTTTTTTCAGCATCTGCAGAGGATGAATATTGCATTTAACTTGTTTATAGTGCAATGCATCAATTTATTTTTTAAAGAAAAATCTGAGATTCTATACCCTTTTTACCCTCAACCTTTAAGAAAAACGTGATAATAAAATTTACAATAAAATTTGTCAAGCATAGGTCTGAAATCTTGATTTCTGATTTTTAAAAGGATGTGTCTGTAAGAAATCCATCCCTAGCACCCAGCTAATTAAGACCTTGCATTCCTATTAATCAGGAACCACCTGAAACAGGGACAGTTTTAGACTGAACATGAGAATTTCCAGCTATTTTGGCATGTGTTGATTTTTAAAATATTCACTGGCTTTTTATTTCCTTAAAATCCATTGGTGATGACAACATAATTTCATATCAGTTGTCAAAAATTATTTCATCCAGGAAGTAAAGTAGTGTATAACTGGTAGTGGTCCAAACGAAAATAACACATAATGTCCATGTTTTATGCTGATTTAATGCCAGAAGTGCAGTTAGAATTGATTCATAGCCTGACAACAGTTCCAAAATCACAGCTCCAGCTGGGAGTGTAAAAGCTACTCTGAGACCCTAATTTTGTGGGTAGGAGGTACAGACCTGGCTCTCTTGTATCAGGCAACTTTCCCAGTGTCAAACACGATGATGTTGTATCTCTGTTCTCTTTTTTGTAACTGGTACCTAATTACCTTATGATTATTCTGTTAATTAAAAAAAAAAAAAATAAGAAAAAGAAAAAGAAAAAGAGCAGTTTCAGTTTTATCTTTCCCTGGTTTTGTGGGAAACACAGCCAGCTTCAAAGGAACAAGTTTCAGTTGCCTGAAAACTTCACTTCTCACGGACCAATAATTTCTCAGAAGGTTTCTATTTTGCTGTCAATTTTTGTTTGTGCACTGATTGCATGCTGCTAAAAATCAGCAGCCTGCAGCATGTCAGAACACGTGTATTGAACCATCACTTTCAGTCATTAACTGATAATTAGAGTAATTTCACAGGGGCAAGAGAGGTACCAGAGCTGCACTGGGAGCTGGCAGGGAGCAGAACCAAGGGAAGATGACACAATTAATGTCTGTTTGTACAGATCTTTCTCTAAAGACAGCAAGGTTTCTCTCTTTCCTTGCAGCACACATATACTCGAGTGAATCACTCAAATACATTAATATCTTGATGCCTCTGTGTTTTAACTAATTTATGCACAACTGGTTTAACTCAATTGCACTGTTAGTGTTGAAGGGGGCTCCAAAAGGGAATGGATAAGTTTCTGGAGAAGAGATCTCATCACTCAGTGGCCATTAAGCATGATGATTCAGATGAGCCACTGAACTGATGGATTATTCAGAGGGAAGCACAGCACTTGACATTTTCTGTCTTTCTTACATTCTTATCTCCTTTTTTTCAGTACCAGTGTCACATAGGACATACCAAGTGCCCATTGGGGTCAATCTCTTTCAGTTTTAGACCTGTTCCAAAGAATGTGCTCCATCTAAAATTGTCAGCTTCAAAGTGTATCTTCATCATGGAATACATTGGGCTTTATCTTAATTTTCCATCTCAGCTCCCTGAGTAAATAACAATTACTGTCATCAGTTTAACTTCTCAAAAGCATTTAGGAGCTGATCTACATAGATCTTTTGTAATTTGTTTTAAAATTACTGAACTCATCAAAATCTGCACTATCTATTGAATTTTGGTTGATGGTTGTATTTGTCCAGGGGCAGAGGGGTTGATCAAGGGGCTCTGATGGGTAAAACCACCACACAAACTCAGCCTCCCACAGCAGCAGCACAAACCATGCACTGCACATTAATAATTGTCATTTGTGCACCAGATTTAGTACAAAAATGCCACGTTTGTCATTCCCTAACACCTCTGAGGTAAGCAACAAAATTGAATTCCTGTTTCTATAAGGCTACTTCCATTACAGCCGAATTCAGTGAATGAGTTGAATCCTGTAGTGCTGTGCTCTCACTGATGGTTTCTCTGTAGGTGTTCAGATAGCAGATAATATTTAGATAATAGATAATTTCTTAGATAATACTTATCAGGACTGTTCACTTTTGCACCCAAATGACCTGTTTTAGAAACTGTGATGTGATACATCACTTTGCAGTCTGATTCACAGGGCAGGATTTCTCTGCAGATTCCAAAGCCTTTGTTTAGCCAGGATATTTCTTAGCTCTTGAAACTACATGCAAATTAGCATCCATTTTACAACCTCTGTGCTAATTGTTATTTGCAGAAGGATTAGCACTCGGTGTCAGCAGCAGCTTTAGTTATTGTATGAATATTCATTAGGACTTCATACATAACCCCCTCACTATTTGCAGCTTAATCTCTTTATTTTGTGGTGTTCCTGCTTTACCCATCTGTGCCTTTACCACAATCACATAACTACCCATGTTTTAATCAGAAAATCTTGTTTTGTTTCTATCCCTGTGTGATCTTCTGCCCTCCCAGATTCTCACCTATTTTATCCAGGCACACAAAGGTGTTTCTGGCCACCTCAGTAACTTTACAGTAATGGGGGAAAGAAGTGTTTGCATTGAGTTTGATGCAAATATGAAAGTCCTAAAACAGATTGGCCTGCTTGAAGCACACGTGCCAAAAATGCCCCTGGCAGTCATGTTGGGTATGAACAGCACCATTTCCAGGGGTGATCAGGACCTCAGATCCTGTGGTGATTGCACAAAACACAAAAAACCAGTATAAATTTGGAATATTTCCAACATTGTCTTAAAACAGTAGAAGTGAATTCACATGCATGTGTTTTTACTGTCACCAGTCACACCTGAGGAGAAATAGAAACCCAAATCTAGAATTATTCGTTATACTGGGATCCTTTGACACATGTATTATTAACAGAATCTTCAAATTTCAATTTTTATCTCAATTCACTCTTAATTTTTCTAATGCTGTTTCATGGAACAAGTTCATCTTCTATTAAATGTTATTTTCCAAGACTTATGCCTATGTTTTGGGTCATTTCCTTAGCCATTCCCTTATTTCTTTCCTATTAATAAACTTTGCTATTGACAATGGTTGTTCTCCCAGTACCTTTAGGAATTTATTGTTTCTTAATCATCTGGGACTTTTTTACAGGTATTTTTAAATTATTTTTTCAGAGTTTTTCCTCCTATCTCTGTTTCAGGAAGCTTTCTGCAAGTCTGTTTTTTTTCATACAGATATTTATGATCATCATTTCATACTGTTACCATTCTATTAGCATATGCTGCTCCACATAGATGGAGAAGCCAGCTCTTCAAGAATAAATCTATCCAAACCTGTCCAGGTTGAAACCACATATCTGACTACTGTAATTCATAGGTGCACAAAGCTTTAATTCTACTCTGCCACCAAACACAATCTCAACTGATGTCAGAATCCTAAACTGCATTTTAGCAGCACTGAAGAAGAGTAAAGTGGCAAATGTTAATTTACTCATCCATGTTACAGCAAGACATCAGAAAAACCAAAAAGTATAAGATTCAACAAACACTTGTTCATTTAATTGCATGTATTTCCTGAATTTCCTAATAAGAAAAAAAATATACAGAACTGCAATAGAAAAGAAAGATTTGGGAAGCAGTAAGCCTGAGAAAAAGATACCCAAATGGGGATATGGCAGGGCAACAAACTGCTTCAATAAACAACAAATAATGGATTTAGGGAAAGATGTGCACATCTGATAAAAAAAAATGTTACTGATATAAAAATCAACAGTTTTGATGTGTGGCTCCCTGTGCCTTTTGAATTGACTATCATGACTATACCAGGTCTTTTTTCCTGCAGCTTCATGAGTGGGAGGTGACAGCCCTAAGAATGGTTCATGCTCTGGGTGCTCAGGCATCTGCTAATCACAGAATATTTCCTCTACCATGACACATTGTCCTTAAAAGCTGCAGAAAGTCCATCAGGCAGCTGAAAAAATTGCAATACATGATACAGGCTGCTGTAGATGGTCTCAAAAACTTTTCTCTAGAAATACAACATGACTTTTTCCTAATGCAATTGTGTCACCCAGTTAGTACTGCAAAAAAACACAAGCAACAATTTGTGTGTAAAACACACAATAGTGTGACAAAGAATGTTTACATTATAGGAACATTATATGCTATAATCTTGTGACAAGTGCAAAACATTTCATTTCAGGTTTTTTTTTCATTTTCATTTTTCATTTCTTTTTTTTTTTTTGGTCACTCAGGGTAAAACATCTTGTAAAAAAGTGAGTGTATACTCAAATGTGTTACATAAAGATGAAAGGCATACTCTTCTAGCCTACTAAATTGTTTAGTTATTCACCTAGTCTGAATGTCAGGAAAAATAGGGTCACACTGCACAAGAACATGGAGCCACTTACCTATTTCTAAGCCAAGCAAGAAGAGGACCCAAATACTCATGTGATTGGGGAGTCAGATGGAAGAATTAAGATCAGTCTAAATGATTTGAAACTTGCTTAAGCAGCAATAAATTGAGAGAGAAAAAAAAGGCTTCAGTTCCTCTTATCTGCATTTTTGGAAACTCCAGAGTCATATTTTCAACTTTCCTCAGCAGTCAATTAAGCCTGAAAGACAAATTCTTTTAAAAATGAAAGCTGAGACTCTTACATCATTAAGTGCCTCCAGCAAGTGAAGAAATATTGCTAGACTTAACAAAAAAAAAAAAATCCTAAGGAGTAATTTTATATTAAATCACAAGGGATGTGAGACTTCTATTAATTTTAGTCACAGACTCAGTTGTAATCCTAATCTTTCAAAGGGCACAGTTTTCTAGAGGAGAGTTATCTGGAAAGATTAGAAAGTATCAGTCTCACTGATATTTTCAAAGCAGTTTTCACTACCACACAGTCCTTATTTTAGCAGTCTAGTGCCACATCACAAGACTGTTTTATTTACTATCTCAACTGATGTGAAAATCCTAAAAACAGCATTTCTTCACTACTGAAGAACAGTAAAGTGGCAAATGCTAATTTATTCATCCATGTTACAGCAAGACATCAGAAAAACCAAAAAGTATGAAATTCAACAAACACTTGTTCATTTAATTGCATGTATTTCCTGAATTTCCTAATAAGAAAATAATTCAGAACTGAAATAATAAAGAAAAATTTGTAAAGCAAGTTATTCTGAGAAAAAGAAACCCAAATGGGAATGTGGCAGGAAAAAAAAAAATCAAACTGGTAAACCTATGGTCAGCTAATGTTAATGCTCAGTAGCTTTTAGAAATGGGCTGTTCACAATAAGGGTGCCAGGGATGGCAGGAAAATAAATTTTTAAAAGGAAAAAAAGAAAAAGTGAAAAACCAACCACAGAAAGCTTAAACAGAAATCTTCACAGAAATGTTAAGACTAGATACTAACAACAACTGAACTAAGGGTGGTTGTCCAGAAAGATTTGATGAGCCAACCACTTAGGAAAAAGGGGAATTGTTTAGTGTGATACCTGGGGCTATAACAGCAAAAAATGGGATGAAATTAAGAGGGAAGATTTAGGCCAGATATCAACAAAACATCACAGCAGAGTTATTGTAGTGTGAAATAATCTCCCAGGGGGTGCAGCCAAAACCCCATTGTATGGGAAATTGAAAAGTAGCTCAAATTAGAGCTAAAAACTTCAGTGCAGCAAACAATGCTGCCTCCATGGAATGATGGCCTGCACTGATTTAACAGCTTTTTCTCCAATTTCCATTCTATTCCACTCTAGAATGCACAGTGTAAGTTTTAGAGGAAGAATGTTTTTTAAAAAGACACAGTTTTAGCTAATTGTGCTGAAGTTTAAACATCTACTGCTCCATCAGCCATTACTACACTATCTGAACATGCAATATGGACAAGGATATTATTTTTTTAAAAGTGATCCTGGCCTTCAAAATTCTGTTTGATTTCCCATTTCAACAGCTGAAGCAGACCAAGTTGAAACCCCACCTGAAGAGATGATTAGGAACACTCTCAGCACACAGCAGCATAGCAAAACCAGGACATTACTGCCAATTTCAAAAATGCTGAAATCCCTTTAAAAAGATGGTGACTTGTAGCAGTTCCACACTTTTCAAACTTACCTGTGCACAAACAGTTTGCCCAGAACAGCTTGTAGTTTGCTTGTTTGCTCTTTCCCACATCTGGAACGATGCAATCCCTCACCTTGTATCTCTGCAGAGACACAGGCAAATTTCAGAAATTGCTAATTTACACTATGCAACTGAAAAGAGAAGAAAACACAACCATTTCATGAAAATTATAATAAATACTTCACTTCCTTTTGCTTATGTATCCAAGGACCCTCTGTATGATCTAATGGCTGCGTCTGAGTCCTGGTAGTAGCTGCAATAGAAAGAAATTAAACTACATTTCCCTAAGAACAGGGAGCAGTTTGGCCATATTCAATAACTGGTAGGTTATGAACAGTATCCCAGAAAAGCTGAGGTGGATTGAATTTTTTCTTAATAGACACTTGAATTAATCTAGAGAAACATCCTCTCTTTTGACATGAGGGTGTACATAAGCAATAGTGTGTGCCTATTTCAAACTAAAATCCAGCATTAAAAAAACCCTCCTGTAATATTTTCCTTAAATTTTAATTGGTTTTGCTGTCCAGAATTCAAAACCTTTCAAGAGATGTGCTAAGCTGCACATTTTACACATGAAGACATGCTGGAATACTTCCCTAATGACATCCAGGGCGTGACACAGCAGAAGTCACAGAGCCAGGGGTGGAACTCTGAGTGTATTTTCCACTGGAGCAGCATTAAATCCAGAGAACATTGCAATAATGTCATGACCTCAGTTCACACCAACCACTTGGAAGGCCACAAAAGCTCTGTGGACTCACATCCCCAGTTTTCTAGGAAAATTTTCTTTGCCACCCTGGCTGTTGCAAGGTGTCCTGAAAACACCCAGCTGCAGAAAGCATTTTTCAGCTGAACCCTCCCCATGCCTGGAAATATTAGGGATTTCATGGGGTATGTTCATGACATCCATCCCAAGCAGTTCTACCAAATGCACTTAGATTATCTGTTGCTAATGTGTGGTGCAAGTTAATACCAATTTCTTAAAATCACTCACTCTAGGAAGTCTTGCAGCTCTCCTGCACTAAAGGTGAGCTCTTACTCTCCCCAGCAGCTATAGATGGATGATCCAGGAGATCCTGGCAGCAGCCCTGGGATACAGGAGGATGATTACATTCTCTTTGGCTTCCAGAAAGTGAATCCCATCATCTTCCCAGGAAGGGAGAAAAGTTAAATGCATGGAAACTGCTGACACTTGCAAGAACTTGCAGAGCAGTTGTTTTCTGTTTTAAATAGAAAAACCCACAGGAAGTCTGCATCCAGCAGGTAAAGAACCAATTTTCAGAGCAATTATGCTTTTGCATATGTATAGCAGCTTTCACCCACAACAGAGCTCAAACTAACAACATGTTTGAGTAGATTTAACACAGATACAATTTTGGGTGTCTTTAACCAGAAATCTAGGACTAGACTTCTTGCTGAATGAGAAAATGTCTGAGAAATTTTTGATGGACTCAAGCAGGAATAATTTTGGTTTTGTATAATATCCAAAGCACAGGACTTGCTACAGTGCTCTACCACCACATGGAAAAGGGTGGTGGATAATTCTCAGCTATTACTTTTAGACAATAATTATTATTATTATGGCCTATCCCTCTCCTTAACAGGATTTGCAAAGAAAGAGAACTAATTAATTTAAAAGGATGCAATTTAGTAGGATTTGAGGAAGCATTAGCACAGACCAGTTTTGATATTGATGCACACATAAAAATGTGCAGCTTTATGTTGCTCATACTGTGTATTTATCACATTTAGTCCCAGTAAAACCTTTAGGTTCCTATAGTAACCTTAGCACTCCTAAAGATAATGAGCTACTTTGCCAGGAGCAAACCTCACACCATTTTTTCTGTCATTAAAGAGTGTGGCACACCTTCAGCCCAGCGTGTACATACATTTATTCACAGAATCACAGGATGGTTGAGGTTGGAAGTGACTTCTGGAGGTCACCTTGTCCAACCCCTGCTCAAGTAGGGCCACCTACAACCAGCTGCCCAGGGCTGCACCAAATGGTTTTTTAATATCTTCAAGGAGTAAACTCCACACCCTCTCTAGACAATCTGGGTCAGTGTCTGGCCACCCTCACAGGAAAATAAAATATGGCTATTTTTTTTATCTTATGCTTAAACAGAACTCCCTGCACTTCCTTTTGTGCTCATTGCTTCTCAACCTGTCACCAGTCACTGCTAAATACAGTCAGAAAAAAAAAAAAACCAAAACACATTCACAGGAGATGACAGTGCTAGTCAAAAAAAAAGGTATATATGGAGTTTTAATTCTTCTTCAACTCAGTGATTCCTATTTGCTTTGCCTTCAGCTCTGAAAGCTCAGCCTGACCTCTGTCTTTCCTTGAGCTCCCCTCTCCAATGCAGTCAAAGCAAAGCTATGGAGGTGTGGAGCACACAGACAGCATCACTCAGAGTGAGCTGTCTCTACTGCCAGTCTCATTAGTCTGAAA
This sequence comes from Tychaedon coryphoeus, assembly GCA_013398595.1. Taxonomy (NCBI): domain Eukaryota; kingdom Metazoa; phylum Chordata; class Aves; order Passeriformes; family Muscicapidae; genus Tychaedon; species Tychaedon coryphoeus. The sequence continues at coordinate 362,903 of WBND01000092.1, read as the reverse complement.
ATCAGGGATTTTTAATTAATCAATCACTGAGCTCCAGTAAAGCAGCTGTGAATAAGAGTGTCTCTCAAAAAAGAAAAGAAAAAAAAAAACTGAAAAACCAAAACCAACTATAATCTTGAATCCATTTATTCCTTTTTTTTTTTTTAAATGGAGACTCCACCACTCAACCCTACCTGAAAAGTGCATCATAAAAAAGAACTATGTGCTCAAACTTTAACATAGTACAGACCTCAAGAAGACAATGTGGGTTTGGACTAATTTACCCAAACTGAAGATGATTTCCACTGCTTCCTGAGAAAAACTGCTCAAAATAAAACCAAAGAAGTAATGGGTTGTAATTCTTTAAGCACACCTCTGCACACAGTAATTCTAATCCACTGGAATGCCAGGGTGCCAGTACATCTAGTATCAGAGACATTTGATACCAAAAAAAAGCAGGAAATCTGTCACATGAGGGCATCACAAGGTGATGGAGGAAAAGTGTTATCAGCCACGTTTCCATCCCAATTAAACCTCCCTAAACAGGCAGGGGAGTTTCAAAGCAGCGATTTCAGCGCTGCCATTCCTGGGAGTCAGGATGATAAATCCCTTCACACTGCTCTGAAAGTTCCCCAGCATGTTGGAGGCATGAGTCAAAGTCAGGAGAGCTCTCCTAATGAGACCTGCTCCCTTTGATGTTTCCTCTGGATAGCGGATCTGGCACAGAATGAATATTTTAGATGTCTTATGCAAAAAAAAGTCAAACAGTTTTCACCTCTGATAACCATACATCTTACTTTAAAGGCCTTAACTTCTAAATATTGGGGATGAAAGGTGATTCTTTTATGTCCTTTTTTTTGTCATTGAGAAGTAATGCCTTTTTTTTTTATTAAAAATGAATAAGGCTTCACATTTTGAAGCCTTGGTACACTCAGCCAACCAATGGCATGCAGGTTGGAAATCCATACACCCAGTTAATGTATAGGACAGCTCATTTCTCAATTAAAAGTATTTTAAAAACCAACCACATTCATTTTCATGTAACCATTTGGAAAAGCCTGTGGAGAGGATACCTGGAATCTTAAGGACATTTAGCAGAGATTCTGCTGAGCCAGATTCCTGGATGCAAAATTCAATTGACAGGTCTGATTTTAGTGACCTTAGGTACAGTGTTTGCAGTTCATAGCAAACAGCAAGATGGAAAGAGAGAGAACATTAGGCACTGATTTTCAATAATGCTAATCAACTTCCTCAGGACTGCAAAGGAAAATATTCTGCCTCTTTTGTGCAATTAATGAGGCATCAGTAATTCATAGCAAAGAAAAAGGTCAAATAGACATGAAGTCCCCAAAGGGCAGGAAAATAATTTCTCCTATTGTCATTTTGCCTCATATTGGCAAGCCTTCCCCTAGTTTTAGGCAAGATTGAGAGCCTCTGAGGTTTTGAGAGGATCTCTTTGCTGCTCATTCAAGAAATTTCAGAACTTGAAGGGCTCATCAGGTCAGAGTGTGCTTCAGAAAACTCCTATGGAGGTTCTGGGTATGTTTTAATGGAAAGCAAAATCCCAAAATTCGGAAAGCACACAACAGAGCTCATCTGAGGAAGACTTTCAGAGAGGTTTTCAGAGCACAAAAAAAATTATTTAGGACTCAGATCCTCCAGCTCCAAGGGCAAATCTCCTTGCCCAGCCACAGAGACAGACACAGCCATGCTGACACTGAATGGCTCAACAGGGAAACAGCATCAGGAGCTCCTGAGCTCTGCCCAGCAGCAAATCACACCCTGGCCCTGGTTCTGTTCAAAAAACACAACCACTGACCTGCAGAAGGTTCCATCAAATGGCACATGCAGGATAAGGCCTGGTGCTTTATGCTGAGATCTCCTGGACACTGTCCCAAAATCCCCGTGCTATGACCAAGGTGGGAATGGAAACTCTTCATGATGATTTCTTTGCACCTTTTGTTCTGCTCCTCTGCAGGGTAGAAGTCTCACAGAAGGTTTTCTTCCCTCACTTTTCCTGTGCAGGTGCAAGGATAGTGCATCCAGGACAGTTTCTTTCCTGTCCCAGATACGTCCCATGAGAATATTTCCACAGCTACAGCTGGACACCAAAAAACTGAAAATAAGACAAACCTCATAAGACAAAGTCTCATCCCACCAGGTTAGTGCTGTAGACTAAAATTCCTCAAAGCACAGTCAGGATTCTGCCACTCCTGCCCAGTCACACCCTTGTTTGAAGCTACTGGGGCTCATTCATTCTTGCTGATTTTAATTCTTATTTTCAGCTGTCACATTCACAGAGTTACACCAAACACAGGAGCTCACTGAGACTCTTCACAGAGTTTGGAAAGTACAGTCAAATGTATAGAAGATGACTATTTTGATTTTCAATTATGAGGTGAATTCTTGAATGTCTACCTGTTCAGCACTGACAAGATGATTATGAAAAATATGTTTTAAGTCTGTTTTGGGTCGTATGTGACAGACTAGCAAAGGGGAAAATTGTTCTCCTTCATCATTCTGACAGATATTGTAAGATACAGCTTCCAGTGTTCTGGGTACCAGCTCATTAAGTGTCATTACCTCCATAAGCAACCTACTGTGTTCCATTCCCATCTCTGAGCCCCTGGCTCAGTGTCCCACTGCTCCTGCCTACCTAAAGAGGAGAGAAAATGATCCAGAACACATTTGATGCCCTCCTCTCCTGCAGAACCAGGACAGCTTCCCAAAAAACAAATAAAAAACCAAAAAACCCAAAAAAAAAAGAAAAAAACAAAAAAACCAAGTGCTCAACAGAAACCACAATAGAAGGTTATTATATAAAGCAACTGGGGATTGGCAAAAACACAGAAGTTCCAAATTAAACAGAATTTACAAAAAAAAAAAAAATCTGTGTTGTCCAACATCTGGAGCAAGAAACTTCAGCACTGCAGCACCAGTGCAGTGCAATCACAGCACTGAGGCACTGAGTAATAATGGATTTTAGTGCACCTGGACAGCAGGAGGTAAACATAAGAATGGAAGACATTCCCTGAATGGTGCCACAACTCTTGCCTTGGATTCTAACCCATTTCATGTCATTAGAAATCAAAATTAAATTTTTAAAAAACACCTTTCACGTGGCCCCATGTAGAGCCGAATTTTGGCACAATTCCTTGATGGCACATCTAGAAGAAATTGGGTTTAAATGAGAGTAATTGGGAATTCTTTGCATCATAGTATATTTAGTGGGAAATCCCCTCACCCTGTTGACCATTCAGTCCTGGATGAGAAGCCCTGGCTCTCCTCAGTGTGCTGTAGGCATAATAAACACCAAAGCTGCAAGACATAAAGCTGGCACAGCTAAACTCAAGACCTACACAATGAAAACACTATCATTTTGACTCTACATTAGAAGGGAAAAAAAATTCCATGATTTTCAGCATACATTTTATCTGCCACTTGTTCCCTCCTTTCAGCCATCCATTGTGATGCAGACTATAAATACATGATCTGTTATTTTTTCCCCCAAAGATTATGATTCATTCAGTACACAAACACCTGCTGAAGAAAAATTCAGCCCTAGCAATTAACGTTTGGCAACAATTTTCTCAACTGACAATGGCATTAAGCTCAAAATAGAGCATTCAGCCCAACCTGAAATCCATTAAAATGATTGTATTGTGATGAGCATCAAAAGACAGTAAGTTTTGAAAAAACAGCCTGAGACAAAGCTGCACACACAACAGATAATATGCATGAAGCAGAGCTGATTGTCAGAATAGAGACTTCTACTGAAACCAGCAACATTCATATAAAAGGATATTATAATGGGAAAAGGTGAAAGATTAGAAAATCAAGGAACTGCAATAAACAAAAAGTTAAACTCTGCTAATCTGCAACATGTAATCATGCCTGTGGGCATACAGGTGAGTGAAGAACACTCACTTAAATCTGAAATATCCCTCCCCAGGCTTCAATACTTTCTTTTGTCAACCTTTGCCTTGTTTGGTTGATGGGTCCTAAATGATTTCCTGAATCTGTCATGGTTTAA
>WBND01000092.1:331408-355608 GCA_013398595.1 Tychaedon coryphoeus | reverse complement strand
AGAAACAAAACCAAATCCCAAACAGGGGAAAAAATGTATTATTCCTTTCCAAGCAGAAGGATATTTACATGTGAGTGGCCTGGTTCATGTCCTTACCGTGCAATTTTCCTACATCACGTGCCTTAGGTGTCAGATTGCCTGGGGAGGATCTTCTTTTTCTCTTCTATCCACAAAAATCTGGTATAAATATACCTTCTTTTTTGATAGCCTATTTTCCCCCTATAAGTGGAATATTCCCAAGAAAATGTCTGGTTTAAATAACTCAATCATTTCTGTAAAAAATAAATTTCATAGAAAATAATAATTCCTGAGAAGCTCTGATAATGTGTGATACAACAAGAATTAAGTAGACTGGGAACTTCACTACAGAGTCTTCCAGGGAAAAATGGTTTTCTTATTACAATGTGCAGGGGTCACAACTGTGAAACACTGGGAACATAGAGAGAATTTCTGCTTCACTAGGTGGTGATAGAATACACATTTCTGGCCATATCCTATATTGCAATCCAGCACAACTATTACCCCCTTATTGGTGCATTTACTATGTATATTAAGGTTCTTTAATTACTTCCTTCAGCTACCCTGAACCTCCCTTGTTATTTCAATAAACTGGACTATTCCAATATCTGGATTGTGCAAGCTCTTCTTGAATTCTGCCAGAGCTGTAGCATTGGTTGTGGTGGCCTACAGCTGGCCTGGAGGCCTCACAGTTACAAATTATTTCAACTTTATAAATGAAATGTCACTGATTATGTAATTAATTTAATTATGTAGCTCAACCAGCAAGGATATAACTGATATAACTCTGATATAGCTCTGATATAACTTCCCCTAAAACTTCTTTCCATGCTTTTCCATTCCTTGCCTTGAATTATTTTTAAATGTGCTCTGAGCTACAGGAAACATAAATTCCTTTTCCCAGGAGAATGCTGAGAGCTTGCAGAGCTGTCACTTATTTCACAGGATTCATTAATTGTTTGTTTTGTCTAGGGGAAAGAAGATTTTTATAAAACTTTGGTTTAAAGAAGGGTTCCAGGAACATGATTCCTTATTACAGCAGTGGCAATATCACAGCTTGGTGTACTTCTTATCACCTCCTTTGATAAAAGAAAATAACTTATTCTAGAATAAACTGCCAGTGGCATTGAATAGAATCAGAATCGCTGCTTCAGGGTTTGCAGAGGCTCTGAAGAGCAGCAGGAATATTTTTCATTGCCACAAGCTGGTATAAATGCAGTGCTTTGTTTGAGAATTTCAGTGCCCAAAAGACACTGGTCAGCTCCCCAGGAGGGGGAGGTTGCAGGCTGGTGTCTGTTCTGCATTCAGCACCTCCCAGTTTACCTGGGGCTGCTCAGCACATCCAAATGTTGAAGCTGCACTTTGTGGTGGGAGAGGAACAAACTTTGCTGCACCACTGGATTCACCCCAGCTCTGAGTATTAGCTCAGATTTGGGCCTGACCTCAACTTGCAAACCCACCCTGAAGGATGGAAGAGCCTCGCTGGTGTCCCCTCATTGATGGAGATTTGTCCTCACACCAAGGTTTGCTGAGCCCACATACAAAACCAAGCCCTGTGGCAGGCAAAAAATGAAGAAAAAGTTCTCTGCAGGGGAGAAATTTAACAGCTGTGAGGGTTGCTGCACTCCTGCTGCTTTAATCACTGCCAGAGCTGCCTTCCCAGCCTATAAAAGAGGAATCCTCATTACCTATTAGAGTCGTTTTCTTATATAAACAGATTTCTTGGGATTCATGTTGGTGGTTTTACTTGCCCCTGGTGGAGAAGACAGGATGTTTAAATGTCCAGAAAAGGTATTCCACCCACTTGCCTTCTTGCAATAGTTAACAAAATAGTAATTGGAATAATTATCAATGCAGGCATCTCCACTCTTCCTCACCAAGAGGAATTTTCAGACCTGGGAAAAGTTTTGTGACCTGAAAGGCAAGAGATGGATGAATTTAACCACTGCCTGAATTTAAAAATCCTCACAGACAAAAAAAAATATAATTCTTATGCTTTTTTTTTTTAATTGATAATACATTTATTTATTCACTTCATGCATCATTAACACACTGCTTCATTACCTGAACAATCAAACGCACAAGAAGCAGCAGTGCCTCATAACCATTGCAAACAAAAGCTAATGTTACTCTGAAAAAGAAATGGGCTTTGACTTTTATTGAATTATAAAATCACTCTCTTCTTCTTTTTTTTTTTTTTTTCTTTTAAATCATACCAGAAACACATTTATCTAACTTTGGAAGCCAGCAGACTTACCTTGCACGAGGGAAAAATCTGTGTAAGGGTTGTTATTCTTCCTCAGAAGAAAATGGAAACAAATAATATGGTTTCAGACCAATTTGCTGTTGATGGGAATATTGGAATTCCTTGTATCCCCTCCCGTGAGTTACACAGCCTTAGAGCAAATTACATCGTGTTCAGCACAGTCTCAGATTGGGAATTACAAACAATACAACAAAAGCCTCCAGCTAGGAGGCATATAATGGTAAATATAATTTGCAGTAGATTACATGTTTCTAAAATTATATTATTGTTACCTAAAGAGTGACGTGTGGAAATTTTTTTTTTTTCATTTTCCTTACTTTTGTAGAGCCTGGCAAAAGACAAATAAATGTTTCAGTGAGAGATACATGTATCTATAAAATGGTGAAAAGTAATTATCTTCATCAGTGTCTTAGAGAAATAGCACATTTGCTATTTTTTGGTATTTCCAGCTATAAACAAAATATCTCAATATCTAAGCACGATATGTCAGCTGCGTTAACTGGCCAGGTATTTTCTGGGCAGCTCCCTGAAAGAATAATTTTTGTTTTTCTTTTTCTTTCCTATGGACTGCCAGGTTGGAATTGCATTCACATGTCCTGATAGACACTTTACAAAATAAAATCACTGTTTGCAGGAAGTAGATAGAGCCCAACTTGCAAATGACTGAGAAGTCATGTTCTATAACTGGTCTTCAACTTGGGGGCCAAAAACATAAGGAATAACTCTTTTTACAAGACAGTTTAAGCACTAATGATTGAGAACTTATTAATATATTTACTTCCACAATTAGGAATAAATTAACAAAAAAATAAAAAGGGACATTTTTCCCAGTAAAGAGTGCAACAGTGATAGAACTGTTAGCATCCTGGGGAAGGTACTATTTTCAGCCAGCAAAGATTTCCCACCAGGTTCAGTGGGCATCTGTTGTAAGTAATGAGGACCTAGAAAACAAGGCAGGAATTGCAATCCAGAGTTAGCACACTGCTGTGATCCTGGGAATGGAGAGAAAACATCTTCAATATCTTTTTTTTTTCTTTAGATGTGATTGACAAGTTTAATTTATTTGATGTACTTCTTAGTTATGGGAACAGCAATAATGCAACAGAAGGATGGTGCAGAGTTGCTGTGGCAACAAAGCACTCAAAGTCAAGGCATGAAACATGAAGGGACTGGGTACAGAGACAGAATTCCCCCTTGGCACTGGAGAAGTTTTACAGCAAAAGGCAAATTGTAGCAGTAAAACATGACACTCGCCCCTGACACTGGTAATATCCAGAATAAATGGGTCTGAACGTCCTCCTTTACAGCTCCCAATTTGTGAGCACTGACAGCAATCAGCAAATCGTGGCAAGCACAGGAGTTATCAGCCTAAATCTAAATATATGATAAACCAGGACACCAGCATCCACTCCTGTGTCTTGCTGCTTGAAACTGTGAAAACTAGAGGAGAAAAAAGAGATTTACCCTTTTTCCTGTTGTCCCTCATGCCCTTACAGGTGAAGGTGAGTCCCCCCTATATTCTTGCCAAGCTCTCAATACTCTTATTTCCAAAGCAAGTAATATTCAGCACAGATGGATGCAACAGCTTCCATTTTCATTAGCTTCATAATCACTGGAAAGTGCCAGAAAAACATACTGTATTTTGAGCAAGGAAATTTTCATGGGCAATATTTTGAGGCCCCACTGGAAGTATTTCCATGTAGCAGGCGTTTCCTCTGCTTCCTTCACTGGGAAATCAAATGTCAACCAGGAATGCTAAGCTGTGCATACTAATGGCTGGGAAATAATTGAAATACAGTACAGTTACAGCAGTATAAACTGCAAGGGACTCAGCCATCTGGAAATATTGAAATCCCTCCGTGTTTCATTAGTTTGAGTATTTCTGTGGTGCTGCCTGGCTGCACAGAAGGGAGCCAAACCTCCCCAGAGTGCACATCCCACCTGGGCTTCCAGAGGCAGCCCAGACACAGCAACACTGTGCAGGGCAAAAGTATTCCATGGAGAGAAAAGGACTGACCTTTTCCAGTCAGCAGAGCTGCCCCAGTGAGGCAAATCACTGGGAAAGGATGAGAAGGAAAGTTACATCAGGTGGCAGCCAGCTGATGTGATCCTTTGGGGAAGGGGAAAAGGTTTTAATTCAACACTTCTTGTTGAGTTCCATTGTGTCTCGTTGCACCTGCAACTTGCAACTGGAAGCAGTTTGATTTTTCTTTACTCTTTATGTCTTTGGAACTTTGGAATCATTTACGAACGGCATAAAGGAAACAATCACAACTGTGACTTACAATGTAATTATTTGTGCTGTAGAATTTGCTCCCATTCTAAAACATCTGCCCTGCTTTTAAGCATGAGTGTACCTTTTGCTTCTGGAGTGCTTTATATAGTTTATGCAACACTAAAGTTTAAGAGATCTTCTCTTTGCTTTGCACATGGCTTTACGATGAGCAGTAATAACGCCATTATATTTCCTCCATATATCTTTTTACCAGGACTGAAATTGGATCAATACTGTAAACTTCAGCCTGCTACAGCTCTCAATTTAATGACTTCAACAAGCTGCATTAATCACTTCATGGTCAGATGGAGAGCATCAGGCATCCTTGAGATGTCTCTTGATATTTAGACACTCCCATTTTGGAGGGCTGTGGAGCTCATTCTACAGCAACCATGGCAAAAGTATCTCTGCCAGGACTCCCCTGGGCACAGCTCACTAAAACCCAATAACTCTATAGGCTGCACACTATTAATTTCTCATAGTCATGTCCATTCCAGGGCTCTGTTGCAGCTTTACACCATTAGGTTGACTCTATTTGTTCCTCTGTCTTTTTGTTTTCATTAAAAGCACAGAGGAAAAAAAAAAGAAAGAGAGAAAAGCAGCATAAATATTTGCAGTCAAACTTTATTAAAAAGAGAAGATGTTAAAAATTAAACTTGACTTTTTGGCAACTGATGGAAAGGCCTTATTGTTTTAAGTAAGACTAAAACACTTGTTAACAAAACAATTTATAAAGTAATAAAGATGCTTTCTAATTACAGGTAAAACTACAAGGCAAATATCTGGTTTTATGTCAACACAACCACTCCACATTTTTCAGTGTTCCATAATATATAAGTACCTGTATGAACTGGATTTAGTCTTAACAATTAAACAAATGTTAAGATATCTCCTTTGTTCCAACTGGTGGTAACTAATGGCTCTTCTTGGCAAATCTTTCCTTTGGAGTTTCAGTCAGATTTTAAGATAATTACACACGTCAAATAAATACTATCTGTCAAAGCACCTGTTATTTTTTTCAGAATTTGAGTGAGAATTTACCTCCAAAAACAGCTTTAAAGAAACATTTCATCCTCTAGCTTTAGTGAGCTTCCTTTAATTGCTAAGTTTAGGTGAAAAATAAACGTCATTTAAAAAATGCTTCTAGTTATTAAAAAAAGTTTACTATTAAACTACATTTAAGTTAAATCTCCATTTGCATACACACAGTCAGACAAACTCCGAGTAAATAAAATTAAGAGGGGAAAAGTTATCTGATGAAAACACAGAAATGAAGGCTCTGAATAAATGCACATAATGCAGAACTCAGCATTCCCCTAAAGAACAGCACAACTCTGAGTTGGAAACAAACTCTTAAAAATCCTGTGCACTGTGAAACAACCTTTACTTAGGGGGGAAAAAAGGATGAAGCATGAAGTTTAACCAAGAGTTCCAACAAACTTTTTAGAGGGAGTAGCACCTATACCCTGTGTTTGGGTCTGCAGAGCAAGACCTGAAGCCACTGGCTCAGAGAGTCATTGCAGATGTTCAAACAAAGTGCATAAAGCACCTTTTTCCTCTTGCAGAGCAGGAAGCCTGGGAAGGAATTCTTTTCTCCTTTCATTTGGCTGTAACTGAAATGTTTTCTGGAGCCCATGACACTCCTGGCTGTGCTACATTTTCTCCTTACTACAAAGCCTTGGCTGCAGACACACAGGCAGGAGGTGGCTCCTTTGAAAAGATGGGTATTTTCCTGAAAATGGAATAAAAGAGGAGTGGAGGGGTGACACATCCCGTGGGGCTGTGGAAAACTTGCTGTCCGGGTTTGAGGGACAGGTGTCTGCCAATAGAGGCAGAAGCTTCTCTTTGAAATGGAGAATGTAAACCCCCTCCCTCCAAATTATTATAATTTTGAAATTAAGGGGCTCTCAGGCAAAGATATGGGAATTAGGAATAGCAGTTCTTTACTAGGAAAATTAAAATAGAAATACAGTGTTACAAAGAACAATCCCAAAGCACTGCCAGAGTCAGAATCCAAGCTGACACCCGTCAGTCAGTCAGGGTGTTGGCAGCAGTGCCATTCCATGGTGGCTGCATCCTCCTGCAGGGGCAGATGTGGTTCAGCTGGAGCAGTGCTCCTGGAGAAGGTGCAGTTTCCTCTGAAGGTCCAGGGATGATGTGGAAAGGTCCAGTGTTCCTCTGGAATCCAGTGGAAAGACAGATAATCTTGCTGTCCAACAGCTCAGTTTTTTATCTGGGTAGGAAAGGCTTGGCTCCTCCCCTGGCTGGAGCATCTCCCAATGGGATGATGTAATTTTATCAGTCATACAGTGGGACTTAATGGGCCCAGCAGTAGATGATATCTTCCTGGAGGGAGGATGGGTTGTGGAAAAGATAAAGATGATTGCCTCACCTTATCTTAAAGCTGGCCCATTAGCAGATAATGTGTGCCACGGGGATAAGGAATCACTGCCATACCCAGGTTCAACAGCTGGTGACAGAATACACATTCCTGGCCACATCAACCCAACACACTTGCCTTTACAGAATGCTTAAAATACAGCCAAGCTGGGACTGAAAACATTGCTTTTCCTTTCCCGCTCCCGGGGAAGCGCGATGGCTCCAAGGAGAACGAGCTGAAGTTGAAAGATGAACAAAACTCCATCCTGCCAAGAGAAACCTGCAGCATCGTGTCCCTGGCTGCTGGAGCCAGCCCTGCCAGTGCAGCTCTTGCAGCTGCCAAAACAAGAGGTGAGCACAGAGTCCAGCAGCTGGATCAGGGAGGCATCCGGTCACAATTCCAACACCTCGGCTCCGTGCTCTTGGAAGAGCCGTAACTCTCACTGCAGCTGAAGCATCTGCAAGATCCTTTCCTCCCCCCCTCTTGTTTAGCTTGGAAATGAAAAGGAAGCCATTGATGGCAATTTATATGCACCAGGATGGCTGTGAGAGGAATCTGAGCATGCTGAATTGCAAGTAATGTTTCTGCGACAGCTTCACAGAACGTCATCACAAAATTTGAAGAGTAAGATTGGGCAGAAGGACAAGAGGACACTTCCCCACTCTGCTCACAAAGTTTTTCTTTATAAGCTTTCCAGTAAAATCTCTAACTGGGGATGGGAATTTGCAAGTGCCCAAGACACTGCAGCAATTTCTGCACGAAGGCACGTGCATTAAAAACAAATCTCTGTGCCTGAGTTTAATTCAAATCTGCACAAAAGCCTAACGTGCTTCTCATTTCCATACCACATTGAATGCCACTTTGATGGGAATTACAAGCACTCAAATGGACAAAAGACTAAATTTTATAAACTGAATTTCTCTTTTCTTTATCTGAAAAGATTTCTTTGTACCAGAAAACACAAAATCCATTTTTCATACAGGCTTTTTCTACACAACGTCCATATCAAGAGCTAAGTACATATTTCCAGTTTGCTAGTGCTCCAAAACCCCCATTATCTTAGGAAGGGGGTTTCCCTTCTTATCTTCAATTGCAATTTGAAAATATTTCTTGTCTGTTTTCTTATCTTTCCAGCTTTAAATCAATTTTAGCAGCTCGAGAGGAATGTGGATACTTGGTGCAAAGATGAAGGCATTGGCAAAAGGCTGAAAAACCTTGTTGGAGACAGCCAAATACCTGAAGAGAGGGAGGAGAAGGAGGGAGGCCAAAAGCAGAAAGGAAAAGGGACAGATGTGCACATACACTGCACACACTCATTAAAGTAAAAGGTAAAGATAAAAAACATGCTATATGTAATAAGCCCTGTGCTTTTTGGTGCTAAACAGAAATTTTGTAAGTGGCTTTCAATGGCACAAATCCCTTTTCCAGGAGCAGTGCTAATCCCTAAAATCTGGGGCATCTGAGACTCCACACATCCCTATTAAGCTACAACAGCAGAATGAACTGAGTCTTTTTAATTTTGTATGAATAAGCTAATTTATATTGCTGATTCTCTCCTTCACTGACTCATATTCCCACACATTTTTTGTTGTGCTTAAACCTTGTGATTCTCAGATGGGAAATTAAGAGTGAGAAGATTCCTCACATTTGACTACAATTCATCTCACGTTACTGCTCTGTTCATAAGAGCGAAAGAGACATTTCACCTACCACCTCTTATTTCATTTAAAATGACAAATGAAACTGATTTAAATGCATTTTGGAATACCATACAGAAGAGCTTGCATTTGCCACCAGCATCTGAATGACACAGAAAGTATCAGCAGCAAACCCATTCTTATCTGAGTTTTGGTATTACCCACCTGGCACCACTATTCTATAGTTGATTTGAGTGAAATAAACCTTATTTTTCCACAATCTTTAGATAGAAAAAAGTATCTGAAGGTAAAAATCTTCTCTGTGGGGGTTCTTTCTGTTCTTACAGCAAGCAGCAGGTATGCATTTTCCTTGGGATAAAAGAGGCTTCACCCACCTGCTCCTGCCTGCCTTTATTTCCAACTTTCCTCATGCAGCCTCCCCCTTACCTGCCATGATTGCAATTGGTGCCATAAACCAGCTCAGCAAAAAACCCATACAGGGGAATTTATTGCCAGCAGCAACAACAGCAGACACCTCCCAGTGCCACGAGTGAAAGCCATCCCATTAACCCCAATAATTCCAGCTGAAAATGTGTGCAGCTGTGAGCCAAATTGATCTCACAGGGGTGCCCACCATGGTGCTGGCACCTTGCAGAGCTCGGGGGGCAGGGGGGACAATAAGTGGGAAGTCACTTTGCATCCAAGTTGGAGTGACAAGAATGAAATACTGTCCCCTGAGGAATGTCTGCATAAATTGAAGGGGAGGCAAATCCTCAGCAAAAGCACTGGGAGATCTCCAGATCCAGTCTGTAAAGGAAAGGCCTGCCCAGCCTGGGGTCAATAAACAGCACTAAGCTCTTTTTCCATATCTCTGGTGAGAATCTTGTTCAAAAATGCTGTGTCTGACACAGAGCCCTCCATTTCATCACTTTCCACAGAAGTTAAAGATATGCTGCCTGAGGATGTGCTATCTGCAGCCTGGGCAGAACTGAGCAGAGCACATTTCCACAGCACTTAACTCTTCTCTGCCATCGAGATACTGATTTGTGAAACACCTTCTCATCCTGCAGAACTGATTTCCCACAGGGTGGAGCCCCTCAGAAAGATTAGCATGGCACAGCTATGTGGAGTTACAAGGTGGATCTGCACAGGCATTTAATTTGGGTGAGGAATTGGCACTTGGAACAAACCCCCTGATGGCCTCTGCTCCCAGTGCTCCCATTTGCTCCATTAGCACAAGGTCTGAGCCCCTGGGTAATAAATAAATAATAAATAATATTATTATATAATAAATGCAATATTCAATAAATAAAACAGAGTAATAACACTTTTTCCAAGCCTCCCATACTAAGGGTTGTTGTTTGCTCCTATTGCTCTTTGCAACTTTTCACTTAAGTAAACTCAGAAACACTAAAAATCACCTGTGAAGGAGCTGTGTAACATATTCAATTGAACAAAAGGTCCTGTTCAGGTCAGTATTGCAATGAATTTTATTTTATTTTAATTTAATTCAGGTCTTTACAAGGCACCAAAAGTGCACTGGTGGGGAGAAAACCAAACTATGACGGAACAGGTCCTGCAGAAGTAATTCATTTATAATCTTGGAACTGGAGGTCATAATAACATTTCCAGCAGATTACTATGTATATCCTTGTTATACATTTAAAATGCTCCTTTATCAGGGCAAGCAGCTATTTCAGCCGAAATTTTGCAGCACACATCAATAAATTATAATGCAGAGTTCCTAAAAAGACCATTCCAAGGATGACCATTTTCAGTGTTTAAATAATCCCTACAGGAGATGGCTGGGTTTAAAGGACACAGATTTTTTGTCTTCAGGAAGAGAAGAGTGGTAAGAAGAGAGACCAAAAAACGCAGTCAGGACAGAGGCAGGTTATCAGTAGGAAGTTCTGGAGGCAGAGGGGACAAGTCAGGAACTGACAGAAAGATGAGGTAAAGCATTAGACAGTTTGAACCATGACAGAAAGATGCAAACAGGCTTTTGCAGGGCAAGGAAAGGTCTATTTGTACCCTGCTTTTTCCAGGCTGGAAGATTCCATGATGGAAAAGAAAATAATGCTGTAACAGAAAACGATCGTGACCTCCATGACAAACCTGACCTCTGCTAGAAAATGTGCCAGTGTGATGAGGGAAATGAAGAATCTTAATGAGCAAAGGGGAAAACCAGTCATCCTCATGCACTGGGCTCCCCCCAAGAGATCAGCTAGAAAGCAGCATTCACTGCATTTTGCATCTTCATTTGGATTCATCCTGGTTTATCTTTGAAACAAAAAGCAGGACTGTTCAGACAGAGACACAATCTGAAATTCTTTTTTCCCCCTCACATTTTCCAGTGGAGAAATAAAAATGTACGTGCAAATCACGTGCATGTGCAATGTACATGCAATGTGCATGCAAAAAAGGGAAAAGTACATGCAAAAAAATCATGTACATGGCATCTCTAGGACAGTTCTGGGGCAAAGATTTTTATAGAATCACAGAAACAATTTAGGTTGGGAAAGACCTTTAAGATGAGCAAGTCTATCTTTGTCTCTCACTTGTCTGTGACAGAAACAGGTAATTTTAAAATGCCCAAATCATGTTGTGCTCACTGCTCACAGTGCAGGGGTGACAAACCAGCAGAGAACATCTCTGCTCACACCATTTTTCCACCCCCAGCTCTGAGGCTCAGGAAATCCACTGAGCTCCATCAAGCACTGCTGATTATCCCACACCACAACTTTCTGCAGGACAGGAATGAGAAGCAGAGTTCTGCAGCATTTCTTTCTCATTTTTCCCTCTTTTTTGCACGCAGAATCTTCTCTGAAGTGCAGAAAATAGAGCATGAACTTTAACTTCCTCTTTGCAGTAGTGCAAAGATGTGTTTATACAGCACAAGAATGGCACACAGAAGTGCTGCAGCCAGGCATGAACTGGAGTGCTCTTGATTCCCTTCCAAATTTCACAGAGGTCAAAGCAACTCCAGCACCTCAGCAGGAGAGAAACACTTGATCCTGCTTAGCCACCTCTTCATCAGTGGCACAAGGAGCCATTCAACCTTTTCATTTCACATTTGAACTTCTTTCTGAACCTCCAGCAGATCCAGTGGTATGCTCTGGTGATAGCTATTTTCACTTCAAGCCATGGCAGTTGATAGAACCAAGTGCCCTTTTACAAAACATGGTGCTAATTGGAAAAGTCACAGTTTATTTGTTGCTCAAACAGCACATTCACCTCTTCCAGAGCCCCATGTCCTGATGATCCAGACAGGTGAGTAATTCAGGCAAAATGATACAAAGAATGGCTTTAGTGGTGGTCAATACTAGCAAGTTATTGTCTGAAAATGTTCTTTTTTGGGCAATTTAGCCTCCACCTGTACTTGGAACCTTGTGGTGGGTGCTGAACACTTCCCTGTTTGCTGGAACCAGGGTGGACTCAGCAGCAGTAACAGAGACAGCAGGACCCACCTTTTGAGCCAATCAAGCAGATAAAATACACAGTGGGATCCAATGTGGCCTGAATGGATGAGCCACTTGGAGCATAAACTCCAAACTGAGTTTTTTTTGTGACTACTGGACACAAAAGTCTTGGTGAGATGATGCACTAACATGGTGATTTTGGTTTTCAAGGTTTTACAGCATCCTGTTTGCCCAGCAGTTCTCTGCTTTCGAAAACCAATGACTTTGCCTCTTCTTTATGTGCCAAAAACTGCTCACAAAGAATACCAAATATTAAAAGTCCAATTGTCATCATGGCCCACCAAATCCATTTTGTCTAACTTCAGGTGTCAAAAAGTTTCAGCCAGATGCCTTTTACCCTTGTTGAAAAGTTCACAGGCATAGACAGTGAGGCTTGTAAGGCTTCAGTGGGGTGAACCCAGAGCTTTGAGTCACACTTAAGAGGGTCCCAAAAAAGGGAAAAATAACTTCTGCACCTCCTGGATTCTCACAGTTTGATGCCAAAATGACCCCCAGGACAGATAATAGGTAACTACCACTCGAAATAATCCATGGTACAAAGACACAGTGCCCTGCAATAGATTGTCAGAAACAGGGCACAGCCTCCTTGGGAATCAGAGATTCAGAAGTCCTGAACAGATAGATAAATTCCTTGGGAGCTCAGGGCCAGGCAGACTTCTCACCAAGAGAAGGAAGGAAATTCTCTTCTCTGCAGGCTGCTCCTCTCTCACAGTCCTGGCATGGTCTGACTCCAAGGAAAACCATTTCTCACCTATTTTGCTGTGCAGAGCCACAAACAGCTCTGGGAAACGGCAGAGGAGCTCTCCACTGAATAAACAGAACTGTCAACCAGGTTCCAATCACACAAGCAGAACCCCACCCACTAATCTGTACCTGCCATCACATTAAATCTGATGCTAATTGAGTTGAACAGATGTGTAAATCGGGGCAGAATCTGACCTGCCAGATCTCTGTTATTAGGGATGCTGAAAAACTCAGCTTGACTTTCAGACTATGGCTGCAACCTGCATTTCTGCCCATTAAAGAAGCAAAGTCTTGCTCCTTTAAGGCTGTCCAAATTTTGATTTGGAAAAAATAGGGGGAAAAAACACCCATAGTCCCTAAATTCTCATTTTATGACACCAAATACAACTACACATACAGTAAATCTGGGAAGAGGGGAGAAATATCAGCTAAGCCTGGGCATACAATGTGAACAAACACTGTTAAGAAGAAGATTTTCAGCAGAAGCCATTATTCAAAGATGTCATAAGTACACAAAAAAGCAGGAGTGGATATCTTGCACATCCTGCTTTTATTCACAATTAATGATATTTCCTTATCTGGACAGAAAATGTTTCGATCACATTTTCACTAAGAGGAAAAAAAGAAAAGCATTACCCTTCTCAGGAACAGCAATTTAAACAATTCCTGGCATTTCAGAAATGCTGCTTTATCACACAGTGGGTATGCCTCTCAAATTGCCTGTTTTGCTCGACACTTGTGACCCAATTTGTGATAACCAGGCAGGGAGGAGTTTGTGTGTGCTCCCCATCCAGCATGGTACCTCTGGCAGCCACAGCTACCCCACATTCCATTGTTTTATTTCCCAGTCAGCAGCCAGAACATGGCTCCTGTCTCTGGAGAAGACAAGGCACACAATTTCAACACAAAATACATTCCCAGTGTTGAAAAATTGGGTGCATTTTGCCCCCACCTGCAGTGCCCCTCAGTGTCTGCCATCCAGGGCACCTTCCCAGCTGTGCTCCAAAGCCAAGCCAGCAAATCCCATCACTCAGGAATCCCTTACAGTGCTCCAGCTGCGTGGAATAATTCCAATTCCAGCCCACAGGAGTCTGGTGCAATTGCCATGAATGTCAGGCACAGCTACATCAGCTCTTTGCATCACTGAAGCCACACCAGGGACTGAAGTCCCAGGAGAGGTGTGATCTGTGTCTCCCATCCACACACTGAAAATTTCACCATCCCATTTTGACTCCATGTATCTACATCTCCCTTGGGATTTAGAGCTACCAATTTTAAGAGCAATAAAGGGGCTGGCAAACAACTGCAGACCACAACATTTGAAAAGCATCTGAGAAGGGAAGGTTTGCAAATGTTAAATCCAACTCAGTTGTTGAGATTCCCGAAGTTCAGTTTTGTGACAATAGGCAGGAAAATCAAAGCCATTAACTGCAGAGGAAAGGTCTTCAGCACAGAAGTCTTTAATCAGGTTGAATGGCTGATTTTTATCTGAGAAACTCCCACATAAAATATTTCTCTATGATTAATCAGTAATTACCATCCATTGTTACCAATAAAAATGTCTCATGATGCAGGGCATAGATGTATTAAGCTCACAGACAATGGACTGAATCATGAAGTCCTTTACAATGATTTTACATGAATTATTGTTCCAAGTTTCCTTTAAAGTTGGCAACTCATAAAATTTTGTTTCTTTTTCTTCCTTTAAATGTCTTAATTGGAGAAAATAGGCAGAACAGAAACCATTCAATAGACTAAAAATCAAATTCAGATGAATTCATCTCCTTGTTGTTTTGTTCTACCACTCTGTGAAATACAGTGTCAGGGCCATGTGAGCTGGAATAGAGCTAATAAATTATCTACTCTGCTGTCCAATTCCTTAATTGTCAAGAAACAGTTCTATTGAAATGTGCTTCCCTTACCTGTTGGTTTGAGGTCTTTTAACAATGCTTCTTCTCCTATTGCACTTTTTATGAATTAAACATCTTGCAGCTCTTCAAACATGTTTTTTTTAGTGCTGAAGAGAAACTCCAGAGTTATGGTTGGCATTTCACCTCCTGCAGCCCAGAAACTTTATTCTGCTGGAAAAGTGCTTATTTCTATTTTTTTCATTTTTAAACAACAACTATTTAAATTATTAATGGTATTTTTCTCTGTTATTTAAAATTAACAATTTTTTATTCTCCAGTGCTTGAATACAACTACTTTTATTCTCGAGACTGGTGGAATTCTAAATGCCTGGATTCACTCAGTACAAACCTTGCCTTTTAGTTCTCCAAAGCTTCAATAATTCCAGCACTGAATAACAAATTATCATTTTAACAGACACCCTGAGTAGTTAATCCCAGACATAGTCATTACTGCAGCCACAGTGACCAGAAAACCAGTTCTTCAGTCATCTGTAAGGGAATTAAAAACATTTTCCTTGAGTTGTGACACTCATGAATTTGCTTATCTTCCTGAGTTTCAGTGGCTAGAATTTCCCTGTGCTTTGTTTTCTTGCAACAATTTATGTATTCCTTAAAATATCAGGCCCTGTGATCAAGTCAAATCATGTCACACTCAATAAAATACGGTTCAGAATTCTCGCCAATTCCTGAAATATCTTCAATCTTTAATTTGCAATTTAAGATTGATACCCAAAAGAGAAGCTATTGAAAAGGAGTGCCACTAAGAAAATATTAATGAGAGATTTATTGATGTTACATATAACTTCTAAAGCAAATCTTCATGTTTAAGTAATACACAGGAATTTTGCTTTCTGAAAAAGGAGAAAATTGAGCAAAGCAAAGCAGAGATAAAGAGGTTTTGATGTAGTGCAGACACCTGCCTGTGCAACAGCAAGTATATTACCTTTAAATAGCACGTAGACACTGGAAATGCACTTTAGTTATTAGCATTTTAGAGGAGACCATGGTTGAAATCAGTTCTCATTATGTGTTAGCACAGTATTTTACAGAGTTCCTTTAGTGGGTATTTAAATATGGGCATCAGGGGGTTTTGTCATGCACAAATACTACAGAAAAATATTCCTGTTTTTATTAAGTTGTAAGTGATAGATTTAAAGCAAGAATAACAAATGTGATCTTTCTTAACTTCTCTCAAAACCTGGGGTGACCATTTCTACCTCAGTTATATAAATACCTTCCTCTATTGTTACCCTCCTCTTTGAAGACAGACATATAAAAAAAAACCAAACTTTAAAATTAAAGAACAAATCATACCACACTTACATGGTACAGTGGGCTACTATTTTGTTTTTTCCCTGGAAGAAATTACCTACTTGCCACCAGAGTTAAGCCTTTTATTTATTTTGAGAACACTCCCAAAGTCCCAGTTCACCCTGCTGAGTTAGTGCTCCACTAATAATTAGAAATATTTTACTTAAAACAAAGTCAGGATGGGCAAAGTTTAGAGCCATCCTCTCTAAACCTCTCCATCTGTAAGCCTGGGATAGAAATCACACCAAATATCAATTCTTTCATGAGAAATTTGCTCCTTTCTGCTCGCCAGAGGCACTGCTTTTGGAAGACCTTTTTTATCCAATATTCCAATAGCTCTTTTGAAACATGCATGTAAATGTTGAGCTGGGGGAGTTTAAAAAGGCAAGTCAGGTAGTGAAAAAAACATTGTTTGGTTTATTCCAGATAAAATGGAATAAAATGGGCTGTGGTGTTTCCATGTTAATTTACACACACCTCTGTGTGTTTGCTCAAGGCTGGGGGAGCAGCTACATCCCACACCCTTTTTGGGAGCTCTTAGCTGGGGTCACCAGTGGGTAGATGGTTCAAAAACTAAGGGGGAAGGGGGGGAAAAAAGTATTTTGTAAACAACTAATGCATCTGTGGCAAAGTCTCAAATAACTGGGCTGATTTGCCTTCTGCTAATTAATTAGGACACTCTGTTCAGTACACACTGTACCCCTGAAAGCAGTGCCTCCCAAGCAAATTGAAAGGAGAATAATAAATCTTGCTTTTTTTTTCCTTCTCTCTACAAGCAATATATACATATGTAGGGAGAGAGAGAGGACAAAAAAATAAAGCTGCAGGAGGAAAAGAGCAACAGCCATCGTGCTCATTTTTTATCTCTCTGAGAAATTAGCTTTGCAGGGCTGTAGAGCTGATGACAGCCCAGAGTTTGGGGAGTAATTCAGACACAGTAGTTTTTAGATATATCTCACAATTTTGGCATTGTGCAGATCAGTTCACTGTACTTCCATGTCTGAGAAAAAAAGCAGCAAAACGTAAACAGTTCATGTAAAAGTTTGAATGGACATTCATGAAAAAAACATATGGGGTGATGTGTGTCTATTTTCTCATGTCAATAATTTTATAACATTTATAATGCATTTCAACACTAAAGATAAATCTTCTTCCTATTATGTCTTGCCTTTTTTTCTTCCTGAATTTGGCTCAAGTGGGAGCCAGCTGTAACAACTGAGTGTTTTTTCTTACAAGTCATAAATGCAATAATGAGAGATTTGGGCTTCTCAGCTTTTCAAAATGGCCACACTCTAAAAGATGGTTCTCACCCTGCAAGGGAGAAAAAATGTTGCTGTATTAAGGCAGAATAGTTTACAAAAGCAGTGAGAGACCCAAAGTGATACACAGCTTGTGTTTATAAAAATTCATAAGCATTTCAAGTGCACTCCTAAAGGAATCGTGTAGATGCTGCAACAAATTATTATATAATATAATTAAACACAAAAACCTGGAATAGCAAAATAGCATTAAGGGACAAATTTTCATTGCTGTAGCAGTGGCAGACTGCAAGCAAAGATCCCATTAGAGGTAATGGGAGCTGAAGTTATAATCCACTGTGCAGTGTCAAAAATAATATCCCTGTGGCTTTGGCTTAAACTGGCAGAGTTAAGGCAGCAACCTGATTTCTAAATCTCCCCATTGTGTGCAGACAGGAACTCTCACCATTTCCCTCTTTCCCTTCTCCCCCTCAAACACATTTAAAAAAAAAAATCACATTTGGGCACAAAGGAGGGAGGGAGGATGAGACATGTTATATATGATCGTGCATTTCCTTTGCCTCTGTTGGTATAATCAAATTTTACTTCATTTTAGCATGGCTAACACTTAGAGCAAAGTGCTACCACTGAGAGTTCTGATGCTTCTCACTCTGCAGCCCTGGATAAATCACCTTTGGAGTGGTGTAGACAGGCTGTTAGCAAGGTGAAGGAAACTGCCCCCTTCTCTAAAATCACCCTTCCCCTCTTGCAGACACAAGCACACCATGGGCATTCCCATCTCAGATTAAATTTGTCCTGTGGGGCCACTTTGTACCCCTCAAGTTCTTGTCACAGGTTCTGCTGTCACAGGTTTTGCTGTCACAGGTTTTGCTGTCACCTAAGCTGTCTCAGAGTTCTGCCAGCTTTAAACAGCTTGGAGCAAAAACAATGCCCATGTGGAATCTGGACAAATGTGCAGAGGGGTTTCATCAGTTTTTGTGATTTCTGAGGGTTTGGAGCAGCATGTTTGTGTAAGTGCTGGGAAAAGAGCTGTGCTTGCACAGCTTGCACACCCACATCACCACAGGATGGACACCCAAGAGGGGGAGTTGGAAGGCAAGGCAAACATTCAGGGGGAACTCAACAAGCTGGAGGTAAAACCATCAAAAACCTCATGAGGTGCTTACACAGACAATGCATTATCTGCTCTTCTTCTCCCAGAATTAATCCCATTTTCTGGCAAGGAATGCAGACACACACAGACTCTGTGTGGTACCCACCACACAGGGAAGCAGTGGCAGAAGCAGAACCAGAAAATAAAAATTACTGGCTTCCAACCCTACCTATTATCCATTCAGCCATGAAGATTTTCCATGAAAAACCTTGTCTTGCCATGATGTGTTTTAGCAGCACTGAGCACAAGAGCTTTCTGGCCTACAACTGATAATTCTGGGTATTACTGTGATGCAGATTATGCTAATTATTAATAATGTGCTGGGGTAGGAATAAATTATGTGTAATACACAAAATTATTCTGGTGCAGAGCAGTGAGCTCTAACACAACAGGAAAAATAGTTTCTGGTAGGGTATGTGTAGTAAAGTAATAATTGTCACACAAATGATAATCACTTGGACAAAAGGGTTTTTAGGAAAGAATTGGCTTTTTCATGAATTTTTGTACAGGATTTAGCACTATCCATAATCCAGCCTGCTACATATGATTGTGGTCCAAATAAATTTTAGAAAAAATAAAGAAGACATCAATATGAAGTCTGGGAGGTATAAAAACTTTTTCTCCTATACAGAGAGACAAAAAGGTGAGCAGTATTCATAGAGCAGGGGAAAAGGTTTGCCACACCTACACCTCTTCTTTTCTGACCATCTTGACTGAAAAAAATAATGACTGAGTGACCAGAAAGAAGATTTCTGAAAAAAAAATTAATAACTGAGTAACCAGAAAGAAGATTTCTGAACAAATATTCAATACAATTAATTAACTCTGTTTTCCATGCAATGCAGTTTTGGATTTGGCATTCTGTTCGAGTCACTTTTATGCTCCCCTATAAAAACTAATTGCAAGCATCAATGTGGATGTGACTAGGGCAATAAAAAAAAAGGTTTTGAGGGTATTGTCCTGGCTTCAGCCATTCTGTCATTTCTAAAATTTCATGGACCTTCTTGTCCAGCAGATTCAAAAGCTCACTCAAAAAAAAAAAAAAAAAAAAGAATCTCTGTGTGAGCCAGGCTTATCTCCCAGGGAGAATACCAGGAATCCACCAAACCTGGTACAATTCTCTGTAGTGAAAAGGTCATGTACAAAGTCATGTTTTACTTGAACTTTATTCTTTGCTGGCAAAAAAAGGTTTCAGATGAACTGAAAAAAGGAAGACAATCCCCAGAGTAACCTGTGTCCTAAGTCAAGAGGCAAAGTCTATAAATATCAGCCTGAAAGGATGAGAGCATTCTCTGATCTTTTTTAAGATACCTGGGGTGACTATTCCACTTTCTGCACTGCTCCTGCCACCAGCTGCCTGCTAATTGTTTGCTTGTCCTCTGCTTTGGAAATATCTCTCAATACTTTCTGTGCTATCTCTTAATTCTTTTGTGTTATCAGACACGAGCATGAATTACAAATGAAGGAGCACAAAGAGGAGTTGATGGCAGAAGCTGAACAAAAGCAGTGCTTACACAAATAACATAAAATACCTCCCTTAAAAGGATCAAACCCTGCCTCCAGCCAAGCAAATGGCAGAACAAGGCACTTCATCCCATTTTTTGGTACAGCTCCATCAGTGTGCTTGAGAAATAAACAGGAAAATCTAGGTAATAAAAGAGTATAAACCCCATCATCCTTGGGCTTTCTGGGTGGTTTTCTGGGTGGCAGCTGCTAGAAGAGGAGCAATAATTGCTGATGATGGGGGCCTCAGTGTCTGTGACCACATGACAGCAAGGGTGACTCACATTTCATTGAGACAACTGGAAATAAAAATAATTTTTAGCTCTTGACTCTATTTTGAAGCATTTCTACAGCATCATTCACCATCATATCAGTGAAGAGGTTACATTCTGAAATGGAAAGTCTTCTCAGACAACCATTATTCCCCTGGGTCATTTATACACAGGGCAGCATTTGTCATACCTTTAGAGAATTCAAAAATATTCAAATATAACTCTTAATATGCATGAGTACAGTACCCACCCAGAAAAACTATTAATCTCTGGGGACTTCAACATGAAGAGCACTTTTCTAGCAACGGCTTGAAACTGCTAAACTCAAGGAAACATGCTCAGGATTGGTGTAAGGAGCTAATTTTGTCACCAAACAAAATTGCTGTTTCATGTTTTATTTCAGCAGAGACTTGCTGAAAAAGCATTAGTTTATTATCTCCATTGGACAGAAAGAATCCACATAAATTGTACATTTTGATAAAGTCCTAACAATTGTACATCTAGAGCTACATTGTAGGTATTGCAAAGGCTTGCTCTTTATTCAATTTATGATTCAACAAAAATCTTTTTTTTTCCATAATTCACTTATTTTTAGATAAATCTAGAGTGGATGATGATAACTCTGTTCTCTGGAATTTTTAATAACACATATTATTAAGTGCCTAGAAATGTTTGCAGATCAGAGAGGAAACAAAACAGGATCTTTAAAGAGGAGTTAAAAACTGATTTGTTTGTTGCACATTCTACATTCTTGGACATGGTATTGTATTACATCAATAATAAATACTGAGATATCAAAGTCAAGGTGTGCCAGACACTGCACAAACACAGAGACTACAAGAACTGCCAATGTGAACAGGCAAATTAGCATGTGGGGAAGGAAATGTGAAGGGTGATTTCTCCCCTAAATAATACTAATGCTAATACTAATACTAATACTAATACTAATACTAATTGTTGTTGTTGTTATTATTATCATTATTATTATTATTATTATCATTATTGCCTGTACCTTCCTTGGTCTGGTGGAATACAATTTCATTTGTGCTTAGGCTCCTGAAAATAAGCCAGTAACAAGCAACACACCTGTAACACAGCCCAGTGCCCAGCCTTCCATATTTAGTTTATTATTTAGTTATTTTTAAACCATCTGAAGTAGAGGAAAAGACAAGAATATCAGTAAACCTTGCTGCTCTTGGCATCAATAAAGCAAAGGGAGACAGGCAGCCAGACAATAAATATTAAATTAAACAGCAGAGATTCATTCTCTACACACAAAGAGTTCCTTCTAAAAATGAAACTGTCAGATTTGACTATAAATGTTTGTTTATTATTGATCTTTTGGGACCTGCAGTTGTTATGAAGTGCTAGAGATTGCAAACTCCCTGTGTTTTGGAAATCAGGCATTCAGCATTCTGATAGCAGAAGACAGGGGAAATAATTCTTCTCTTTAAAAATAAAACTTAGTTTATAGCTCTCCTTTTATCAGAGCTTCATTTAAAGTTTTCAGTCTCTTGTAGAGAAAAAAAGAGTTCTGACTCTGCAGGAAAGACTCAGTGGGAGGTAGCTCATAAATTAATACACAAACTTGGGGAAACCTCTTACAGCACAGGAGTGTAATCTAGAAATAATTCAAGGAAACAGAGATTTAAAAAGACCAGAGAGAAAACCAAAACCAGAGAGAAATTAAACATTAGAAGAAGCAATTGCACCACTTAGGGTGCATCTGCACAGAAAATTGGGCTGTGACAGGGGCACTGGGCATCCCAGTTGGGAACCAGGGCAAAGCTTCTTGTTCCAAAACACACAGGGCACTGCTGTCCTATGTCATACATGGAAAACTGGAACAGAAATTAAGGAGGGTGCCTGACTCCATGTGCTCCAGCACTGCTCATAAACCTCATTGCACTGAGCCTGAGTCAGGCTGGAAATGGCAATGTGGTCTCCCAGCACAGGAGCACTCCAACAGCCCCCTCCTGAAAATTAATTGGGAAATAAAGGTGTGTGTCCCCCTTTAATCCAAGGTGATCCTCACACAGAGTGATCTCAGGTCCCAATGGATCTAGAAACCTTGCCTGGGGAGGATGGAAGGAAGTCAGATGAAGAAAGGCTTTGGTTCATCCCTGGTGGGTCCCAGACACCTGGGATTTTTGAGCTTTCTGTGCTTTCTGGCACTGACCCCCAGCAGAACACTGCTTTTGACCTGAGGCTTTGGAGAAGGCTTCCAAATTTGGGTGATGGAGTTGTGATCACTGGTGTGTAGCTAAAATAGAAGTGTGTGATTTCACATGGTGAAGGGTCTTAAATTTGAGGGGTTTATGGTAGAGTAATGGGTATGGGACAAAATGGAGAATTTTGGGTGGTGTCTCCTCTTGGTGTTCATTTTCTTTCTTCTTCATGGTTTCAGGCAGTAGTTTCTGGTTGGACAGTTAGTGCTGCACTGAGGGTCACAGGAGTTTGATTATTGGGTCAAAAGTATAAATAATAGAGGTGTTTGTCCTCTATTGGACTGTTTAGCTTTAAAAGGCCTTGTAGCCAGCCAGGTTCAGCTCCATTTTCTCACTTTTACCTGGTGGCTGGAAGTGTGGCAGAACTCTGTACTTTAGATAAGATTTAATAAACAATCAAACCCAAACACAAGAAAATTAATTGTGTTTTTAATCCTGGCTCTGAGTGAAGGCAGAAGAAAATGAAGACAAGCCACTAATTAAGGGGTGCAAACACCACCCCCTGACACATCCCCAGCATCCCAGCCCCCAGGGCTGCAGGCAGACACGCAGGGACCCCGCCACCCCTGGAGGTCACAGCCCAGGAGGGCTCACAAAAGGCATCTGTGGCCAGCAGGGCAGGGGATGAAATGCTCCTCAGGACATCAATCAGAGCTCAGTTCTGCTCAGGAGGAAGGGAGCAAAGGAGGATGACAATGGCTGTATTCTCTATTTTCACGTGTTATTCCCATTCAGCTGCAGCAACAGCAAAGGCTGTGTGTGCAGAGGCTGCACTAGAGTGAAATATCCAGCACAGGGCAGGGATTTTGTCTCCTTCCCACTTCTCCTCTTTTTCTGCAGTTCTACAGATCATGTTTTTCTGATGGGAACCGGTAGCTGATGCCATGCCACCCTTTGCTTTTGATTCTTGAAAATTCCTTCAGGGTTAAATTCTGATTTAGCAACTTGGCATGCTGTGAAATGACTGTAGATTCCAGCTGCAGCCAGGCAAGGAGCCAAGGTGGCTGCATTGTCAGAGGGATGTGCCTTGGCTCTGCTCTCGAAAATTTAACACATTTTAACAATTGATTTTCAGATGAAACATGCCAGTGTCACATCAAAACAGAGCAGCACTGGGCTTCCTTCATTCCTGGTGCTGCTGAATTCAGTTGTCTCATTTGGTCCTAATTGCAGGGAAAAAAACCAAATAAGACAATGGATTTCTCACTTTAAATATGCTCAGGAAAAAAAAAAATCTAGCAACAACCTGGGAATCAGCACAGGCAGTACAAAGTAACTGCAGAGTGTATGAAGCAATAAAGAACACAGAAATTCACATTTTTCACACCTGCAGGTTCAAAGCCATCCCTAAGTGTCCTATTCCCAAGTACAACAGCAGAAAAAGTTTGCCATGGCAAAGGAGAACTGCAGCAGAACTGCTCCAAAAAGGCTCAAACAGCCCAACTCTTTTATAATCCATTTTCTATATTCTAAGAGCTGTTTTACATGGCTGCTTTTTGAGTCTGTCTTTTTAGAGCATGTGTGTTTTTTTGGTTGTGGTTTTAATTTATTTTTATGTATTAATTTTAATTTGGATTGTGGTTTTTCATTTTTATAGACAATTGGTGTTGGTAGCTGGTGTATCAGTAGCAGGTGTTTTCATTGGGTGCTATTCAACCAAGCAGGTAGTTCAGTTACTATAAAGACATTTTATTAGCTTATGTTACTCCTAAAGAAAACTATATTTTAAAAAATATTTCAACACCACACATATAGTATCTGCCCT
>WBND01000092.1:265071-317865 GCA_013398595.1 Tychaedon coryphoeus | reverse complement strand
CAGGCTTTGTCCCGGGTCAGCCAGCCCGGCACTGCTCGCTGCTCTCAGCAGAACAGGCTTTGTCCCGGGTCAGCCGGCCCGGGCACAGCTCGCTGTTCTCATTTCTCTCAGAGCGAGGAGTCACAAAAACTTCGGGTGTAGCCGCAAAACCCCCCAAAGTCTTTCGGTGACAACAAATAAACCAACGCAAATAAACCACCGTTCGAACGAGAGGCAGCTCGTACATGCAAAATGTGTCGAGGCTCTGCGGTTGTACATCTGCTTTGATGTAATATGTAAAAATGTAAAAAGCCACAGATAGTCGGAGATATTAAAAACAAAATAAAAATCCCAGTATCAAAACACACACACCCTCCCCTCCCTCCCCCCAAAAAAGAACCCCAAACGACCCACACTGAAAGAAAACACCGACCAAACAAAAACTCCTCCAGTTAAATTTTAAGTGAGCTTGGCATTTTAATCTTGCAACCGGCTGGCCGTCAAGGAAGTACAGGGAATAAAACAGTTCAGCAGGTGATGGTGGTACTGAGAGTTCCAGTGGTGAGGCCAACAGCTGTAAGGATTTGATGCTCATCGTTTCCTGCAAGGGCACAAAAAATTTTCAGGAGTGCAAAGGGTACAAGAACACAGGAAAAATGTCCATCAGATATATGCATTCAAAAGAAGATCTCAAAGAAATTCCAATTAGAAGTTTGCATATATTTTTCCCTTCGTTATAGCAATACACACCTCTTTCCATTTTTAATACCTAGGCTTTTGAGAAACTCAAGTTTATCAGATATTTGCTAGCCAAGGCATCGAAAGGACTATTAGTTTGCCTAATACATTGTTGGATTTACTTAAATTGTAAATTGTTAATGACATCATTAATGACAAATTATGTTTCATTCCTGTTTAGATAAAATTCTGAAGGCACTGGAAGAAAAGAAGATACAAAGCATGAAAGCAATGCAGAACCTGAAGTAATGTCCACCAGCACATTGAGGATTATTTCAGCTGGGTGTTTGCCACTATCACAAATTTGTGAAGTGTTTTAATGGGTCTTCAATATTTGGTTTCTACTCACTATGTGCTGTTCTCAAAAATATAGCATATTGTTGATTTCTTTTGTGTATTATTTGTCTGGTAGTAGTTCCTGGTAACACTACTGTGTATTTTAACCTTTTTTTTCCCCTCCAATTATTTTATGCAGGAAGTATATAATATTTTCTTTAAAAACGCTAAGAAATCAACACTGTTTTTGTCAGGATTCCCAGCAGTCCACATCTGTAGCTGGAAAACACAGAAATGGCAAAATAAAATATGGTTTGGTTTTGTTTTAATGCTAAGAATAGTAAGTGTAATTTTAAATAAATAGGTATGGCCAAGAGTCCTAAGCATCTAAACCAGCCTTAAAAAACTACTTTCATATTAGCATAAAAATCTTTGTTACTATTACAGTGTATTCCTTTATTGTCTTTGGTGTACAGCAAAATTACAGAAGTTGTGGCTTGAGTTGGTTTTTTAGAGGCAGGGATGGAAGACTGAAGACCTGGGCAGCGTTTAGCATTCAAAAACAATGCCACACATTGATAACAACACAAAGTAGTAAATAGGCTCATCAGATTGATAAAAAAACTCCAATTATTTTTTTCCCATTCCATTTCCAGAGCAGTAGGTGGCAGCATGAAATAATAAAGTTACCGACCCTGAAGCTGCAATATCCTGGCAAAGAGCTTTATTTTTAAGAGTAATATTTTAATGTTTGTTCTTTTTTAACTGTGTTCAAATTGCTTGGCTGTGAAATGTTTTAACACAGTACAATACCAAAATTTTGTTTCCTTTTACTGCTTACTGCAGTATTCATCTTATTACTGCCTCAGTCTTTCCAGTCAGATTTTGATTCACTGTACACAGTTTATATTTAAAAAAAAAAAAATCTAGTTTACAACTCCCATTTGTCAATCATCAAACTATAGCATTCACATTTTAATGTGATTACAAATGGGCACCAGAACACTTCAGAAATCTGGGCTGCAGTGTTTCACTGCTCCCTCTGCAGAAAGAGGATAAAAAGTCTCTCAAAGGGGTTTGAGGCTTAAGCAGAAATGGTTAACTGTTGTGAACATGTGAATGGTTAAAGTGAAATTGTTGGTTACTCTGAAAATAAGAATTGTGCTAGTGCCCAAACTAAATACTGGAAAAGAAATTTGGATTGGACAAAAAGGGCCCATACAGAGAGGCCTTCAAAGGCTTTGTGGAGAAGTGAGAGCTTTAAAATAAGTAACAGAGGAAGTATCTTCATTTTCCCAATCTCCAGATCAATTTCATTCCTAAACCACCCTAAATTTTCCAAGGTTATTGCAAGGGCCTACAAAGGTTTCCATTCCATGGAATTGCTGCTTCCTAACAATTATTTCTCAGCTTTTACCAAGTCCTTCACTTTACATCCAGTTCTCATCAGCCATTATTCACTTGGGTTTTCTGGGTTTAAACAGAGCTGCTTCTCATGGCACACAGTTTAAACATTTTCCACCTGTTGTTCTGTTTTTCATATGGCCTTTATGTGGAAACAGCACTTGGTGTTTAACTACTGGGTGATAACACAAGGAATAACATCAGTTAATATGTAATCTCAGCTAGAGTTGCCTGGGCACACACATCTCCTGAAAAAATCATCTGGATCATGGCATTTAGCAGAATGGTTACCCTTGGCCAGTGTCACCCACAGCCCTCCTTCATCAGGATGCTTTGGTGAAAACCCTTCCTCTGGAAAAAAACAGGCTATTGATACATAATGGCACATGTATTGATTTTCATTTGCCCCTAAACATTTTACTTACCTTTACTTTTCTGCTCTGTTTCCACCCCACCTTGTTAAACACACTAATTTGCTCTTATCTGAGGGCTTATGGCTTCATCTCAAAGCTGATCTGTTTAATGTTTCTTCTGTAAAAATTAAGCCATGTGTTAGACAAAATAGAACAGCATTCTCACTGCATTTTCTTTTATTCACAAAGAATGTGTCATTCATTTTTTTTTTAATTGTTTCTGTTCTCTTAGATTGCTCAAGGGAGGCTAAACCTGACATTTAGATGCTGGCACAGTTCAGATCTCTTTCGTGTAGCTGCCTTGTGACTCAACAAATCTATCCCTATTGCATTCAAGAAAGAGATTTTAGGCTACAAATTTGATTAATGGGCAGATTCATAGGCACCTGCAGGGACACCCAGGTGCTCCCCAAGGAGAGCCCTCAGGTCTCACTCCTGAAACCTCAAATGGCCTTGCCTGCTTTATGATGGGAAAAATGAGATACAAAGCTTTTCAAAAACCAGAATGCATTTCAACTTCAGATTATTTTATACCAAACAGTTGGGTCCATTAAATTTCAGACTGCTGTGTTTGAGTTTGCCACATTAAAATTCTCCAAATAGGTATTCAGCCTTATTACAATGGATCATTAGAATTTAAATTAATCTTCAAGTCTAGCTGCCTTAATTAGTTCAGGGATAGATTAGAAAGGAATTCCAAAAGCAGTAAGCCATCATGAAATGACTTTTCTGTTTTCAGCAGCGTATGCTGCATTTTAGATCCACCTGCCCTGAAAATTCAGAGCTGATATCTCAATGTGAAGTAGGGAAATTGAGCAGCACTAAACTCTGGGAAACTTGTTTGTTTGTTTGGCAGGTAGAGTTTTTTAAGGTCTCTGACATGTAGATGTTGAATTGAGGAGTTGCCAGTCAGGAAGCATTCCATGAGTGTTGCATTTGTCTTTTCCAAGGAAACAGATAATTATCAATAACACTGGCTTCTGTTACACACTAAAAACATACATTCGTGAAACAGGCTCAGATTTTAGTGTATCTTGAGGAAAGCCAGAACAACTCCTTGAGGCAGTTTAAGTACTCACAGTCACAGCATGTACATAAAATATATAAATTCATATATACATTTAAAAAGTTATGTCTCAACTGGGCCATCTGTCTAGAACCTTAGTAGTGATACATACATTAGGAAGTTCACTTATCCTCCGTTTCTGAAATATCCTTTCCTGCCCCTTTTTTCCTCTGAAACTACAAAGCAGTAGTAAAGGAACTTTTGATTCCAAATTTCTTGCATCACAAATTATCCAAAAGCAGCCCTGCCAAAAGCTGCATTTTCCTCTTCATTTTACTTCAGACTGACAAGGTGAAACTTAGGCCTGAGTAAGTGATGTTTTAACCCACAAAACCTGTATCTAAAGAGGAGGGCACAGCAGGAACAACCAATAAGTAGCAACACAGATTTTAAGACATATTTTATTTCATGTGCAAAATTGCCAGGGAAAACACGTGTACAACTTCAGCTAAGCTACAGCCACTAACATGAAAGGAACTATTCTATGTACTCGTAAGCTTTATTTCTAGAATCACCCTATGGCTCAGAGTAAAAACAGTAATTTGGTAATGATCCAGAACATTTTGAATCCCTCCTTTTCAGTCATATGTAAAATTCTACCATCAGCATGTAATTTTACATAACAGGTCTTGGAGATCTTCCTGCTGATTGCATAGTATAAAATTTTAATTATTTATTTTCTTATTCTCTCAATTTAATCCCTAGACTCAGCCTTAAATTTGCTCTCAACTTTGCATTAATTTTCCCACTTACAGCTGAAACACTTGTAAATTTTGAGCAAGTTTCACAGACACAGCCATTACAATTCAGTTGGATCAAGCTGTGAACACCAAAGATAACATGGATATTTGTATCATGCAGAACTAGTCCTTTCCATAATTTGATGCCATAAGAAAAGTTCATTTCCTTGGTAAGTGAGATCTGTTGCCTGGGAAGTGAGACGGTTTTATTGATATAAATTCTGTAAATCTCTGTAAAAAAGTGTAGAGGCTGTTATTGGAAAGGCTTCCTAGAACATACTGAAATATTATCAAGAAGTGTTTTTTTTTCCCTTGTAAATTCACGTCTATTAAAATGCTACCATAGGAACAGGTAATTTGGAGTCCTGAACAATTCCCAAAGCTCCATGAAGTAATAAATAATGCTTCTTACTAAAGTATCCACAGCAGTCCAGGGTTGGAGTTTCAGTGAGGAGAAGCAGTCCCTTCACCCTGCCCGACAGATGGGACACTGAGGCAGTCACATTTTGGACCAACCCAAAATCCTGAAGAACAGCAAACTGACCTTCCATCTCCCAATTTCCAGCCACCCACAACCAGACAGCATCCTTCCTCTCTTGGTACAGTTTTAAGACACTTGTGATGGCTAATTTACTGGATGGGTGCTGGCTCAGTCCTCAGCAGGTGTTTTGCCAGTAATTTAGTGGAAAATGTTACCTACAGATGTGTTTGTTTTCCCTTAACAATAACAGGAGAACACACAAAGCACAGGATGGGCTGAAGCCATGCAATGCCACGGTGTCTTGGCTTGCAAAGCAGGATGTAACCAGAAGTATGAATTCTACCATTATCTGTTAAAACCAGCTGGGGCAATCATCTTTATCTTTCCCACAGACCATCCTCCCTCCAGGAGATCTCTCCTGTTCATGGCCATTGAGTCCCAGGGCATGGCTGATAAAATTCCATCATCCCATGGGAGATGCTCCAGCCAGGGGAGGAGCCAAGCCTTTCCTACCCAGATACAAACTGAGATTTTGGACAGCAAGGCACCTTCTTTCCACTGGATTCCAGAGGAAAACCAGACCCTTCCACATCATCCCTGGACCTTCAGAGGAAACTGCACCTTCTACAGGAGCACTGCTCCAGCTGAACCACATCTGCCCCTGCAGGAGGATGCAGCCACCATGGAATGGCACTGCTGCCAACACCCTGACTGACTGACGGGTGTCAGCTTGGATTCTGGCTCTGGCAGGGTTTGGGATTGTTCTTTGTAATACTGCATTTCTATTTTAATTTTCCTAGTAAAGAACTGTTATTCCTAATTCCCATATCTTTGCCTGAGAGCCCCTTAATTTCAAAATTATAATAATTTGAAGGGAGGGGGGTTTACATTCTCCATTTTCAAGAGAGTCTCCTGCCTTTCTTAGCAGACATCTGTCTTTCAAACCAAGACACATGGCTATTTAAAAATTCTGTCACTAATTGGTTACTGCTCCTGTCACACCACCAGCCTATCAGCAAAGCAAGGAGTGCACTTCTTTGTGTAAAACTCAAGTCCAGAATGCACAGTGATGGCAGGAAAGACATTAAATGAAACTAAAAAGTCAAGAAGCATAGGAATATCTGTGCTAGACAAACATGCTTGCTGATGAGACCCAAAGAATTGCCCAGAACTGCTCCTTTTGTTGGGCCTGCTTCTGTTGGGTTGCTAAATCCTGCATCAAAATTTATGCCTGGGCAAGATGGATTCTAGAATATTTTCCAAAATTCTTGGCTTCATACTTGGTTTGGTTTTTTTCCTATCAAGTATGACACTGAATACAGCTTGCAGAAACCAACACCGAGATGAAATGAAAAAGCCTCCCCAGATTTTTGTCATGGAAATACTAAAATTTGTTAGGTGTAGGATAAAGTGTTTGGGTTTTTTCCTCATTTCAGCATGGAGAATATTAGATAGAGACAGGGATAAAGAATAAACTTCAAGTTTACTTACAACCAGATCTCCTTGCCAGATACACAAGACCTTAACTGATGCCACTGTTTGCTATGGAGTTTAGACTGGTTTACACAGCACAGAAATGCTCTGGGCTCCAGTGAAGAGGGAATACTTTGGAAAAGAGATTCACCTGCTCTCTAAATATTGTACTCAGTGGAATCACCTTCCTTTGTGATTTACAGCCCTTAGCACCCATTATTGCCCAGTAGGTAAATGTGCTGTTAGAAAGTTACAAAATTATTTACAAAATTATGGTAACAACTTATTCCTTGGGTATGTGGAAAATTCATCAAGTCTTAAAACAAGAATTATTTTTAACAAATGCAAAAAAAAAGAAAAAAAGAAAAAAAATCAAATGCCTGAAACACCTCTTCATGATACTTGTAATTATTTTCAAGACATCATTTGACCACCTAAGTACTTAAAGGCCACTTCTCATCCTTCATGAGCTTCATAACAGAAAAACTCTGAGATTTATCTCTGCATTACTGCCTCTGTACTCCTTAAGGACCCTGAAATGAATGGGGACAAATTGATAGACAAATAGAACCAGTTTTGAAAAAATATTCTTTGACACACACACATATATATACATATGTGAATATGATACAATATTCATAAGAATACGGTTTTAAGGTGATTTTAAAAGCATGAAATATTGTATGATTTGGGGGCATTTCATCTATTTTTAAAATCAGGACTTAAAGCACATTGTGCAATGCAGTTATTCCCGGGAGAGATACTGCAATATTGACCAGCTTTGCCTTTATGACTTAAACAAAATAATTCTCCCACTCAACCCAGTGCTGTATTTTCTACCTTCCTCTCATTTTTATCTTACACTTCTCATCTTTCAAATAGAGTCTGAAAAAGAAATGATCACTGCTTAAGATAATATCCTCATTTCTATATATAGGGTTTGCATGCACTTCTATCAAGTTCTATCCTTAATATTATGACATACAAATATTACTCATATTTCTAGACTGAGTGCTAGAGCTTCTCTCCAATGCAGATAATATGTCAAGAAATGACTGTCAACAAGTTCCCTTTTATCCTTTTAAAATTACAGTTCTACTGATACTAATAAATGTCACACGTTGTTTTCCAGCTGAAGGTGGTGAGCACTTATGTACCAAGAAGGAATTTTATGTTGTTTCATTTGCAACTTTTCTACTGATGGTTTACAAATCTGAAGACAGACAGTGGTCAGAACATCAACATTTTATGTACACAGTAAACAGTACTTTCACCTACACATTTAACATATCTATAAAGAAAATTGGGGCATTGAGTAGAAAAAGTTAAATTATTACTACTTTGTTCTCAGTAAAAATGGCATGGATATATCTGGATGAGGTTGTGACCTTAAACACAAAAACTTTCTTCTTTGAAATCAGTATTGAAAAACTATATTGTAATTGTAGCCATACAAAATGTTTATTATATTACAAATTATTTATACACTGTATTTTCACTTTATCATTGCTTTGTGCTCAGACAGTATAAATATTACAGCATGATTTTTCTTTCCCAGGAATGTCCTAACTGTCTTGATATAATCTTACTTTATACTTAAAAAAAAAAATACAGAAACATATTACAAACAGGATAAAAAGGCATCATGAATGAAGAATGTAAGATGGTTTTCTGAATAAAGTGCACCACAATGGTTTCAGAGTGATGGTTTAGAAAATACTCAGTAGACTGCACATCATCCATAATAATACCAAACAAAATTAATTTTGAAACTTTAAACAGGTCTTCCTCAGAAGTATGAAGAGTACTTTGTTTAACTTTACTGAAATGTTTTTTTCTTTCTTGAAGACTATTTAAATGCTTTTGTTTGGGGGTTTTCCACTTTCTACAGATATTCAAACCCTGGACATCTCTGTATTTTCCAAAATTTTTAGTTTCCAGTATGGCAAGATACAAGATTCATCACGTTAAGATTTATGAGACTTTACCCTCACACATTTTCCAATAGAACTATTGAATTGCTAAAAATTAAGAATGGGAACAGACCTACAAACAGAGTTAAGTGTCCAAAAGATGCTGTTTAAAACTGGAATGCCCTGTTTTCTGTGACTTTTTTGGGGATATATTGCTACATTACCCATTGTAACATGGCTTCAGCAAGCCCATCCATGGTTTCGTGGCTGCTTCCATCATTTCAGCCCCAGGATAACTCTGCAAAACTGGAGTCTAAGCTAGACAAATTTATTACACAGCACATTTCACCCTCATTGCTTAGGAGGGCCTTGCAAAATTTCACTGGGCTACCTAGAAGAATCATTCAAAAACTGAGATTAAAAACCTGATGCAAAATGCAGCTGACACGACCCGGTGTAGGTTCCACTTCCCAGGCTAGGTCAAGCCACCTGTGAACCAGCTTAGGCTAAATAAAAGTCAGCTGCTCTTCCATTATGTCTGCACTTACGTTACAGCAATCCAAAGGACTGGAAAATAAACAGAACTCTGTTCAAGGGGATCTAGTGAAATTTGCTTTTATAGACAAAGCCCAACAGAGAAACTCAGCCTTGCTGTCAGTGAGTGAAATTCCCACTGAAGCCAACTAGAACCAGTCTTTCTGTGGCACACTGAGTTTGAGTATTTTTTCAGTTGTTATTCTGAAGTGTGATGCTCTTAGCCAGCTATTAATTTCACCCAATTTGGCTGTGTTGTATTCCACTGATAATATCAGTATTGTCTGGCTGGCAGGTAACTGAGACAGCAGTCAGCCTTTACTAGACTTGCATTTGCATGAAAAGTTGAGTTTCTTTGGTTGTTTAGTATCCAAGTCACCCAATTGTATATTTGTGTTCTCCAGACACAGCACTATTGATCAGTAAAATCACCAGGGGTTTTTTCTTTCATTCTCTTTTTTTTTCTTTTTCCACTTAGTTTATGGAAATTTTCTGACTATAGCAGACTAGTCACTTATATAAATATACAGCACATATATACATAGAAATTACAAAAATACATTTTATTTATATCTGATCTTAAATAATAAAAATGAAATTTCACATTTATTGAAAGATTAACTAGCATTCCAAACGCTTCTGCAATATTCAAGGTATTGGAGCAGAAGATGTCTGTATATTCTAGGATAATTATGCATCACAGTCTCAGTCAGGGTTTATAATGTAATTACTAGGGGGGAAAATAGCTCTGCTTTAAAAGTTTGTGCTTCATCAATTTCTTCTTCTATCCCCTATCCTAGTCTTCTCTCTCCTTCTCTCAATTTACTGGTGGCCAAAAAGCTAAACCAAGTTCCCTTTCCCACATCAGTTAAGACCAAAGAAACTCAGAGAAATGAAATGATCAGACAAAATAGTAATTGAGGATAACTAAATAACCCACTGAAATGAAGGACATTACCTTGAACTCCAGTTGACATCAAACACGCCCAACACAACAAATTTTGCAACAACTTCAGTTCCTGAAGCTAATTGCTGAAGGAACTGAGAACAATTGTTCATGATCTCCAACTAGTTTGTACAACTGCAAAATATTAACTACTGTCCCATCCAAGTGGTTCGATTTCCTTTTGGGATTGGATTCCTACCACAATGCAGTTTAACAACCAGTGACCTTTATCTTGCACAATACAAAGTCAACACCATTTCTGGCAATGCTCTCTTTTTCACAGAACATTAGCATTTTTGTTAATCCATGTAACTGTTAACTTATTTACATGTTAGTATAGTAATTAGGTCCTCTACATTCAGAACTTCCTGGGCGGGCATTCACCGTGCCAGTGTAATCAAAATCCACTGCAGCTTCAGGTAGCACTTTCTGGCATCACTTTAGTAGATAGCATTGTTAAAGAGAGAGGAAAAAAAGCACTGTGTTGAACAGAGGTTTCCTTGTCCAAGCAGGTGGATTAATTTTTCCAGGTTGGAAGGATTTAAAGGTCTCAGGTTTACCAGCTTCACATGCATTCAGAGTGAAAAGCCCGATTACAGAGCGAACACGAATAACCTTTTCTCATTTCTCTTGGAAGCTTTTAGCACCAATGTCCTTTGCTGGCTCTTCATGCATTGTATTCTCTCAGGCTGAAAAAAAAATCTCCTCCATAACTCATCAGTGGCACTGAGGGACAAGGTAGCCACCAATTATCAAAATGCCATTCACCTTCTTCACAGTCCTCTCTTCTTTCACTTCTTTGTACTGTTAATAGGATGAAGAGACACTGAGCTATTTACAGGACTTCTATTTGTATTACCTAATCATCTTGAATTCTTTTGGTTTGAATAGTCTCTGGGATGAAAGGACTGGAATGACTGCATTGCTGAAATCAGCACGCCTTATACAATGTCCCACAGCAAACAATTAACATGGCCACTGCCACGCCAACCAACCATGGCCTTCAGCAAAACCTGCTCTGCAGGTTTCTTCTTCTTGAATCAAAGTTTTGGCATGCAGGAGTTATTTTCAGCAGCTCTACCTCTGGGCCTGCAAATGAGACTTCTTGTGGCACAGACATGTTCAGCAGCATCTTTAGTGATGAGGGGCCATAATACCAGAGCAAAGAGACAAACAATTGCATATGGTTGATCTCATCAGTATGAAACAGTTTTCTGGCAGATTTGCCTTAGCTGGAAAGCGGAATTTCACGTCTTCATGGAAGTCATTCCATGGTGTTGACTTTTCGGACAGATTAAAATGCCATCGCTTTGGCACAATTCACAGGAAGTCTGTAGCTGAAAATCGAAGGAGTTGCTTTCTCGGCTACCGCAGGCGGGCAAGACACAAACGCTGCGCACAGAAGTCGTATCAGACCTGGAACTCAAACATATCTGTTTGCTTCTTGGCCAGCTTGGCCACTTCCTCCCGTATAGCCTTGACGAGGGCGGCGGTGGAGATGTTGGTGAGCGGCGCGTCGGAGGGGTCGTTGTCGGCCAGGCTCTGCTGGGAGGCGGCGGCGGAGGCCAGCGGGGCCTGCTCCAGGCTGGGGTGCAGGCTGCCCTGCTGGCTGTACTGCCGGGGCAGGCGGGACGGGGAGCCGTGCTGGTACCGGGGCCGGGGGTACGCCTCGATGTAGCCGGGAAGCGGCACCTGCGGGGGTTGGAATCGCACGGAATTACACGGAGCGACCGACCCGCGGCGCCACCCGCCAGCCACCACAAACCCGCCCAGGGCACTGCCAGATGTGGCAGAGGGGCACAGACGAAGGGAGTGCAGGCCTCAGAACTCCCAGCTTCTGTTCACAAATCCTGGCACGTGCCATTAATGCACATGTCAATGTCTGTCTTAGGTTGCTGTACAGGATGTGACCAGAAATGTGGATTCTGCCACCATCTGCTGAAACCAGGTGGGGCAGTGACCCTTATCTCTGTGGGAGATATCCTCTGCTAATGGGCCATCTTTAAAACCAGCTGGGGCAGTCATCTTTATCTTTTCCATGACCCATCCTCCCTCCAGGAGATATCTCCTGTTCATGGCCATTGAGTCCCAGGGCATGGCTGATAAAATTACATCATCCCATGGGAGATGCTCCAGCCAGGGGGAGGAGCCAAGCCTTTCCTACCTAGATAAAACTGACATTTGGAACACCAAAGCAGCCTTTTCCCACTGGATTCCAGAGGAAAACTGGACCTTTCCACATCATCACTGGACCTTGGAAGGAAAACTGCACCTTCTCCAGGAGCACTGCTCCAGCTGAACCACATCTGCCCCTGCAGGAGGATGCAGCCACCATGGAATGGCACTGCTGCCAACACCCTGACTGACTGACGGGTGTCAGCTTGGATTCTGACTCTGGCAGGGTTTGGGATTGTTCTTTGTAATACTGCATTTCTATTTTAATTTTCCTAGTAAAGAACTGTTATTCCTAATTCCCATATCTTTGCCTGAAAGCCCCTTAATTTCAAAATTATAATAATAGTTTGGAGGGAAGGGGCTTACATTCTCCATTTTCAAGAGAGTCTCCTGCCTTTCTTAGCAGACACCTGCCCTTCAAACCAAGACAATGTCCCAGCTGTGGCAGCAAAAACATCTGCTTGTCCTCATTTATCATCACCTCCAAATGCCAGATGTAAGCTCAAGCAGAAGAATTGATCTTTTTTTCCTAGTGTAAAAAAAAAAGCCCTACATTTGAGGAATTGTTTCAAACATGATAAACTACTACAAGGGAAAAGGTTTTTCTGAAGATGTGCTCTCTACTTAGCAAACACTTCATTTTTAAACAGATGATTTTTAGTATCGTTTTTGATTATTTTAGTACATCAAATAGCCCAGAAAAGAAAAGCAGTGTTTTCTGACTTGCAGCCACTGTCTAATCCAAGCCAGTGTCTGGTCTCAGTGCTCCTTACAGACACTCACTAGATCCAGACAACAAGGATAAGCTCAGGTGCACCAGCTTGGAAACTCAAGACTCACAGGGATGCTTAACTGCTCAGAAGTGCCAGGATTTCTGGCCATGTTTAACAGGATTACATGAGGGATTCATAATTTTTTGTAACTTCACACATTTCAGCCTCATGTTACACCAGCTGAAACTAAAACAATGATGTAGGCCCTTTAGTCACGGTGAGAGATTAAATTACTTTCACAAATCCATGAATCAAGATACCAGCCTTCTTGGCACTCTAGGGACTTTAATGCACCAAATAAAAAATAGTATGATTATGATTTCCAAAAGTCTATAAAACAAGAATCTACAGGCCTTAATTTTGAAGAAGCCTTTATGCCTGAAGCCTGACCATTAGGGATTTCCACATCCTCTACACAGCCTTAGGTACCCATCAAATGCTGAGGAGAATGTCAAACGTTCACTATGGTGTGATGAGACAAATGTGGGAAGCAGGTATGATATGAAAGTGATCATTAGATGCAGGCATCTCTGTTTAGTCAAAAGGCTCTTCAAAAGGTGATTTTACTAGAACAGCATGTGAACACACCACTAGAGGCCAGCAAGTTACTGTTTTTATTCAGCAGCATCCAGCAGCATCCAGCAGTTTGGAAAATTAATGCTTTGTGGATACAGCTGCCTTGTCCCACAAAACTTAGTGTTTCAATACCTACCATTTGTCTCAGAGAATAAAATATTACAGTCATCGAGCTTATAAAATAATTCCTTGTTGTCAAATCTCCTTTTTCCTCTACTGCCTTGTTTACAGTCTAGGCTAGCAGGAATGTGTGAAAAATAAAGGATCTTACAGATATTAAGACTCTTTTCTCAATAATTGTAGGAAAATCTTGGAATGTGATCAAGCTATAATCTAGAGGCTCAGAAACCAAGACATATCCAGAAATTTAAGCCCTGAGTATTATGGAGAAAACCTGAGTGTTACTTCAGATCTTTATGCTATTCACTTTTATTCAAGATTTCTCACTGTGCTGTGTTGCTAATGATATTGCTAGCTCCTCTAGTAATAAATAAAGAGCATTTCTTGACAGATTTGCAAATTCATTCTAGAAACTGCAGCAGTTTCTGAATTTTTACCTCTTCTGCAAAGGCACTGGAGGGCTGAAAATCTGAGTAACAAGGAGTTGTTAAAGCTCTGCTATGAGTAAGTGAAGTTAAAAGGGACATTTGTTTCCTTTGAATCCTATATTGCCATGGTTATTCTTCAGACAGATTCTTACATCCCTCTTCATTCCTCTTTCCCTGAAGACAAGGAAACCCACAACAGGATCCTTTTCTCCTTCCAAAGGAAGGAGCTGGGGGCTGGAGACTTGGTTTGCAGTTTTGACTCATTTATTTCAGTCTCCAATTATGACAAATGGTGCCTGACTCTTTTTCCACAGGACTGCAGTCAAGAGTAGGGATACAAAAGGGAGAATGAATGGAAAATAATTATATATCCTTATTTGTTTCGTGGCTTTTTTCCTTCTTAGAGAAAAAGTTTAAAATCATTGCTAAGTTACAATGAGCCTCCTGGATTTGAGATGTCAGAAAACAAATAAACAAACATAAACCAAACACCAAAACAACAACAACAAAGGAAAATAAAGCTTTTCATGCTTTAAAAGGAGGCTCTGAGAAGAAAACTTATACCAGAGCATCACAAGCCTCCAGGTGTCAGGGGCACATCAGCAAGTGTGCTCAGCTTACAAATGAACAGCATTTTTTTCTGACAGTTCAGCCTTCAAATTCAGACTTGAATTTGAATTCAAAGTCATACTGAATTCTTCTCCTCACAGGCTTTGGGAGCAGTAATAAAGAGTGAACAACAGAAAGCTGCCCCCAGGAACATTTATATGACTGTGTTGTCTCTTGCTTAGCTGCTCAAAGCCAACTTAGATTTCTACTGCAATTCATTAAAATGTTCTGTTGATGATTTGCACAAGGAAATTGAATCTATCTCCCAGGTTTTTTAGCCAGAGTGGTTCTGCAGAAATGCCAGATGTGAGCTCAAGCAGAAGAATTGATCTTTTTTTTTCCCTAGTGTAAAAAAAAAAAAAATAGCCCTACATTTGAAAAATTGTTTCAAACATGATAAACTACTGCCATTCATTTTAGGATGTTTCAACTGCAATTCTTTGAAATGTAGGTTTACTTTGGGCTAAAAATTACATCTGTTCCAGTCTGGGATTGTGCCATTAATTATTTAATTTATGATGTGTCACTCCAGCCTTTGGGAGGATTTGAAACACAGCACAGCAGGGCTGGGAGGTAAGATTTGGGAGCCAGGCTGTCTTGAGAGAAGCCTCCAAGAGGGTAAGATGCTTCCCCAACTTTCAAACAGCTGATTTGAGAGGCAGCATCACCTTCTCCTGACACGTGTCTAGCCAAAAAATTTAACCTTTCTGGGGAAAGAAAAATGACATCTAACCCACCAACTTTAAACAGGTGCCAGGCCCTAACCCAGTGAATAATTCCACCCTCTAAAGACCTTGCTTACAGTTCATGTAATGAACAGCTGAAGTCTCTATGCCATCCCTTATGGCAGAGATTATTCCCATTCAAGGAAAAATTTTTAAAATTATCCTTTTCGGCTTCTTCGTAAAGCAGTGAGGAATTGCTGAAAACCCCTCCTGTGCAAAACACAGGAAACACAGGTGGTTAGAAAAGCAAGGATGCTTACAGAGTCTGCCCACTGCCCTGGCAACTCGTTCTCTCCAGCATAGGGCATCCAGGCTTGGTTCCTGTAGGCAGTGGGAGGAGTTGGGATAAAATAGCCAGTGAAGCCAGGTCGGTTTGCTGGAATGGCAAACACTGCTGGGACTGTACTTCCTGCCAAATAAAGAGAGAGTAGGCATCATTAATAGCTGAGATTTTCAGTTGTAAACCAGAAGATAGTGCTTATGAAATATGAATTTAATGTTTGTTTGTTGAGGTTTCTTGTCTGGGGCTTTAGGGTTGGTTTTTTCTGTCCCACCATCTGACTAGAGCATCTTCATAATGCTGGGAAGTACTGGAGGAGGCAAGATTTGCAGTTGGCCTCATAACCATGGACAGCCTTCAGGTAAAGGGTCCCTAGGACTTGATCCTTGTCAAAACTTTGACTCATTAGAGAAAAAGCTTTTTTCCCCTTAAATTTTCTTCCTTCAATTTTCAGCTGTTGCTACCATGGGTTTTAGTGTAATGCACCTTGTTCTTCAGTCTTTCTTAATATCTCTAGGCAAAAAACCTACAAAAACGAGTGACTGGTATGTTTAACAGGCTGAACTCTCAACAATTCCATCATAAAACTTCAATGCTTCTGCCAAAAAATACTGAGGTTCTACCTGCTCAGTTCCTTTACTAAGAACAGTCTATGACTGCCATAAATTACAATTTAACTAAGTATTTGTCTAGTTACAACGAGCTACAACTTAAATAAATATTTGTCAATTCCAAACCTGGTTTATCACCTCTTAATTAAGATGCATGCATAGGAATATCCAGGAAGCCTCCTGGATTAAAATCCCACTGTCACACTCCAGTTTTTGTGAAGGGACCCAGCCATGCTGGCATAAATTTCAGCCCAATCTCTGGATGTGGTCACATCTGCTTTCAGGGAAGGTTTATCTCTGGCTCACTGAGATGCAGAGAACAATTTGGTACAGAGATTATCCACAGGCTGTAACTGCACTATCTGGAAAACCAGCATCCTAATGTACATATTTCCCTTGAGATTTGCTATCATAACTCCATGCATTTGCCTAGTTAAAAATAGAATACAAAAAACTTTCTTGCCCAGCTAAGTCTTCCTTCCTCTAGTGCCTATTTACATGCAAAGACAGGCTC
Organism: Tychaedon coryphoeus; assembly: GCA_013398595.1. NCBI lineage: Eukaryota > Metazoa > Chordata > Aves > Passeriformes > Muscicapidae > Tychaedon > Tychaedon coryphoeus. Next base: position 301,091 of record WBND01000092.1, on the reverse strand, counting down.
CAGCTGTGAATCACCAACATCACACTGAAGGCACGAAAAACCTCATCCCTAAATCTTGGATGGGACAGCTGCATATCATCTTTATCAGTTATTAGGTTTTTAGTTTATTCAGGGCATATCTTTTGCTTTCCAGGTTCACAGAATAGAACAAAAATAATACCACTAAAATGAAAGCAGAAGGGCAGTAAACTCTTTAAAAACACAACAAAGTACAGCTCCAACATTTTCACTGAGGAATGGAAGCACAGTAACATTACACAGCTGGGCAGATTCCCTCTACTAGAATCAATGCAGAGAAAATAAAATTTCTTCCTCTTCCAACTGCACATCATTTGAATATTGCTACTAATTGCTCTCAGTAGCTATGCTGACAAAATCACAAAGACATGGGCTTTCTCCTGAAATTCATATGGGGTATAATTGAATTACCATTAATTACTGGCTGCTTCAAATATCCATCCCCCAGAATCTCATTTACAGCCCTGGCACATTTTTTGCTCCTGAACAATCCTCAAGAGGGTTCTGCTGCCTACTCTGACAGATGCTGGGCACATGCAGAGAGACAGAAAGACTCCACCAAAGCAGTCTCCATAAACCCAGATATTTACAGTTTCTCAATGACCTCCCACACAGTCCCAGGCCAGAATTGCTATGGGTGCAATCAGGGCATGAGAAGAGGAGTAAAATATGGTTTGCAGCACATTTTTCTCCAGAGAAAAAACAAGCCACCTCTGTCCCAATTCCTCCATGTTTGGAAGAGGATGGGCTAAGAGAAGAGGTGTGGTCACACCTGGATCTTCCAGGTCATAAACAGCACAAGGGTTGTCATTTTAAACGAGTTAGCAAGGCTGAAAATAAGCATTCTTCATACATGAACAGAGAGGAAAGTGCTGCTCCTGTACATGGCACATGGCTTCTACACCAAAACACTCTTAATTTAATCACAGCAAAAGGAGGTGCTACTCAAAATGAATATTCAACTGTAATACCTTATCCTAAATTATCATTGCAACATCTTTATCTTAAAGCTGGTGCTGGGCTGCATGACAGTGACATTAGGCATTAACATTCCAAATCAGCACCTGCAGCAATGTTTCTTCATGTGTTGAGGCTATAAAAACTTATTTTCATATCAGAACACTAGAAATCTTGTGTTACAATTGCACATTTCTCACAGTTGTCCTTGTCTCTGCTTGCCTGTGTTACAGCCTTTTGTAGCACCTTTTATATATGAAAGTTTCCTTCAACTACTCCCAGAATTATTCTGGCAAGCTCCACAATGTACAGAAGGTAATTTTGTCTCTTCTGAACTGCAGACATCTTCAGCAACATACAGCAATAAAATTTCCCCATCACTGGATCCAACAAAAAAAATGTACCCCACAGATCACATTACTGCACTCATAAAGGACAGGTCTAGGTAGTGTGGCATATTTTATAGCTTGAAATGCTTTGAAAGGAGAGGCTGAGCATCTGCTCCTTCCAGGTTCTGCAGCATTTGCAGAAGGTGTGACAATAACTGAGAATAGAATGGATCCTTCAAACCTAATGTATTTAATTAATTGACAACACATTTGCTTGGCCACACTATTGCTCAGCCACAGCTGATGATCTCAAAGACAATGCAGATAACTTTCTATTACTTTTGAGGAAGACAATTTTTTTTTTCTGGCCGATTAACAGAGCAATGTATAACAAACCTACTAATTTCAAAGCTTTGAACTAATGGAAAATTCTTTTGAATGTTGTAAGCTTTCCCATAACTCTTCAAGAAAATATATTCTGCCAATAAGAAGCCATTTCAAATATTTTTCCAGCTAAATGTTATCCATGTAGCATCAAAACAGCACATCAGCTTCATCTCATGATTAAATCAATTAATTTATAAATACAACTCATATCAAAAGGACCATTAATTCATTAGGCCTTTAAAGCTGAGACTTTTAGATCCAAAACAAGTTCTGGGTAGAAAATATATTCTCCAGAAGAGGAAGGGTGAAGAGCTAACAGATTTCCTTTGAAGGGAAGGGGCCAATTTGCCCTCCTCAGCAGCCCACTGTTGTGACAAGAGTCACAAATTTCTCAAGAGGAAATAGGGAGTCTTAAAAAAGCACTTAAGCACTTAGATCAATATTCTTGACTGACAAAATATTGGAAGGATCCAATTCATTTCTCCCCCATTAATTTCCTGTCTCTCCCACTTTGCTTGGTTGATACAAAGTGCAACACAAAGGAGTCACACAGCAGCCCCAACACTGCAACTTATTTTGCCATCAACACCACCTATACCCTCCCTAAAAATTCTACTGCATTTTGCAGTACTGATGAACTGAGATTTACTGAGTTTTATCAATTCAGAGTTCTAATTACTGTGCCAGCAGAATGCCATACTTGAACACAGAACATCTGGGACATTACTGCTGGATCCTTCCTTCAGAAAAGGCCAATTCCTGGTGCTTCTGTGGGATGAGTATTTTAGGATGCAGCTGGTGCTGCACTTACAAAGGCACAGGCCATCCTCTGGAGGGTTCCTTCAGTTGCACCAGGAAAAACCCCACTTAATAGTCTTTAAATAATCATCTGTTAGAACCCAGACACCTGGGATTTTTGAGCTTTCTGTGCTTTCTGGCACTGACCCCCAGTAGAACACAGCTTTTGACCTAAGGCTTTGGAGAAGACTTCCAAATTTGAGTGATGGAGTTAAAAATCGCTGGTGTGTAGTTAAATAGAAGTGTGTGATTTCACATGGTAAAGGGTTTTAAATTTGAGGGGTTTATAATATAGTAATAAGTATGGGACAAGATGGAGGATTCTGGGCGTTGTCTCTTTCTGTCTTCTTCCTTCTTCTTCATAATTTCAGGCAGTAGTTTCTGGTTGGACTGTCAGTGCTGCACTGAGGGTCACAGGAGTTTGGTTAGTGAGTCAAAAGTATAAATAATAGAGGTGTTAGTTCTTTATTGGACTGTTTAGCTTTAAAAGACCTTGTAACTAGCTGGATTCAGCTCCATTTTGCTCACTTTTAGCCAGTAGCTAGAAGTATTGCAAAAGTCTCTCTACTTTAAATAAGATTTAATAAACAACCAACTCTGAACACAAGAAATTCGTCTCCTTTGTGTTTTTAATCCTAACTCTGAGTGAAGACCAAAAAAAAACCAAGACAATTCACTAATTAAGTGGTGCAACTAACCCATCCTTATTTGCTATATCCCACTCATTAATTTCTATCCAAAACAACTACTGAGGCTCTCAAAGCTCCAAGTTCAGTCTGCATTATTTCTTCACCTGAGTGAAAAGCTGATTGATCGAGGGGCCCAACAGACATGGGAGCTCTTGAACCCGCTGCAAAAGGAGTCTGGTCATGATGCTGGGCCTGATCTGCTCCACTGGACTCAGGTATTCTCACTTTGCTGCCAATATCTGATGTAGACCTGCGCATTAAGAAAGAAAGAAAATAGAATTTTTTTGTCATTCTGACCTACAGATGAGATTTGTAGCCACATACACAGCTATGAGCCACAGCAGGGCAAGCCAGTGAGGAATAATCTGTCCAACTTTGCTCTGGCCTGACAGGAGTCTGGAGAACAGCTGGACAACAGGAGAAGTGTGGAGAATTTTGCAAACAATCCTTTTATCCTGGTTGTTATTGTACCAAAGTGTGTTATTACCATCATACAGGGGCTTTGATTGCTGCTTCAAATTCCTGTGAAATACAACACTAAAACCATAATTTACCATAATTCACCAAAGATTTACCATAATTCACCAACAGAGCCCACAAACAGCCCCAACAGTGTACATGACATGGTATCATACATGCAGCAGGCAACCACTGTGGTAAGTATCATTAACTGCACTTGGGAAATGCTAATATCTTTGGAAATGTTGCAACAACATTCCTTGCAACACAGGAAAGCAGGAGAATGATGCTGTGAATTATCTGCCTCAATCCAGCACACCATTATGTGAGCTGGGGCAAAGGATGCTTTAAAAGAAACTAGAGCCTGCATTTCCTAATTTTATTGACACAGGCTAGCTAACAGAAAATTCATTGTTATTTTGTTTTGTGTTAAAATGAAATAAAACCAGCATGTTTCTAATTTCATTGATGTGTCTTTTTAAGTGCCTTGTAAGTGCCCCCTCAGGGTTTGCCCGGGTTCTTATTACAACAGTGGGTTTTAGAGATGATGCCTAAAATGAAATAACAGATAAATACCTCCTGAGAGAGGCAACAGCCACTGGACCTGTTCTGGGAGGGACAGGAGGGGGAGGAGAACCCATTACCATCTCAGGAAGCTGAGAAAATCTATAAGCCTGTAAAAGAGAAAAATAAATATTTTCTGAAACACCAATAGGTCTCAGTCAAATCGAAAAAAACAAAACAAAATCAGAAATTAAATCCTTGCTCTGTCTGCCAGACAACAGGAAGCTATCTTTTTGTGGCATCAACAATAATTGCATTTATTAGAGAATTTACAGTGCTTTGGTGACTTTTTGAATGTGGAAGAAAACCTGAAAATGAGCTCAGAGACAGGATGAAGTCTAATTAAAATAAAATGTATTAAACACTATCTCTGTGACGTTTGTAACCTACTGGCAAAGCAGATCTGCTGTGATTATGTGAGACTCAACAGCTGCTTTGGATCATGGGAAAAAGACCTGAGTATTTTCACTTTCTTCAGGAAAAAAAGTATTTCAAAGATTCAGAAAGAATCCTCAGAGCAGCATGTACCATGGTGAAGCCTTCAGTCAGCAATCCATATTTCAACCTCCTCCTTTCAGCCTTCAAGAGATGAAAATTTCCCACAAAACCCCCAAGTTCTGTAACTTTCCAACACAGTCCTGAAAAGGCAGACTGACCCAACCCACAAAGCCACAAAATTAAGCAGCTTGCCTGCAGTAATTCTGAATTCCATCACCAATACATGTGAAGGAGGGATAATTATGTGCACTCAAGAAATGACATGTAGGACAAAAAAATTTTCCTCCAAAATCCTTTGCACTGCTATAAATTAGAGGCCATCATTTTTCCAAATACACTTAGAGAAATGATATCTCACTAGATGCTTCACTGAACTTTTCTTCAACACATCCTGGGTGAGGGTTTTGTTTTCCTGTTGGTCTTTGGTTTATTGTTAGGTTGTGATTTTTTTTTTTCAGTTGTGGTTTTCATGATGATGCTTCAGAGCAATGCACAGGAATAAAGATAAAATCAGAGGAATAATAAATAATAAATTTTGGAAAGGCTGACCACTATCAAGACAAGGGCATTTTGAAAAAAAAAAAAAAGTGGAGTCCAATGGTGAGACTTGGCCCCCTAAACAAGAAGCATCTGGTTTAGCCAGAGAAGCTCCTCCACACACAGCAGTGAAAGTTAAAAACACATTAAAACACATGGGATGAGTCACACTCCATCTCCTGCCCAGAGAAAGAGCCTACAGGATTTACATGATTATTTCAGACTTTCCACCTACATTTAAGTTGGAATTTGGCAATATAAATCCCACACTATATATCAGAAAACACTGCCTTTCAGTAATCATCTTTTAAAATTACACATTTAGACCATATTGCAAATACCTTCCTTTTCAAGTACCTGCAAAACTAGGTCAACAAAAAGGAAAGGTAACTTATCAAACTGATTTTTGATGTGTCTCAAGGGAAAAGCAGGACAGACCCAGCATCTTTCTCTGTCCTCTTGCTGCTACCCCTTTTAAAGCAGGTTAGAAACCCTCAAAGGCATGTTTCTTAAAATAATTTTTTCTTTCATGCCACCTACAAAGACTCCTAATATTTACTTTCACCATGCTACCATGGTATTTAAAGAATTTCTACATTTGAGTGGGAGGGGAAAAAAAATAATCTAAAAAGACACTGGTACATTTCTTAGCCAGGGGTTGGAAATACTGATTTTTAATGAAAGAACAGTAAGGAAAAAACAAATGCCATTCACATCAAAGAAAACCCCAATTATATTTCTCCTGATAGTGCTGGGAGTGAAATGAGAAAAAAAGTGAGATGGTCTGCAATGCCTCTTCTGCATCTCAAACGCTGGCAGTGCCCTCACAGGCTGACTGAACACTCCCTCCTGGCTCTTTCATCCCACATCTTGCTCTCAGCATGCATTTATGCCAAGTATGAAATCCTTTTTGTGCTGAAATCCTTTTTCCCCCTGTTTTAAAGGAACAGCACTGAGATGATGTTTTGGAGTGGAAAGAGACACCAGATGCTGTTCAGCAGCTCAGAGGTAGCTCTGGGTTCCCTCTTGTGTGTTGTGCTTTGGAATATGGACATCAAAGGAGGTGTTTGGTATTTTAAGGGATCACATTTCACAAACATGCTGAGACTTGCACTGAAAATTTTAGGGGAAATAAGTAAAATAGAAAATCTAAGCCTTCATTTTGCTGCTTACACAGGAGATGAACAGAGTGAGTGGCAATATTTTGCTAATGGCTGGGCAGAGAGAATCCTGTTAGAGTGAAAAATCCTGTAAAAAGATCTGCTACACCACACTGAGGAACATTCTGTCCAGAGGGGACAGGAGCCAGCCCTCGCTGCCCTGAGCTGTGGGAGGGAGCCCCAGTGAAATTCCTAGAGTTTCTCCAATGGGTTTCCCTGCAGGCAACATATAAATGGGAAAAAAGTGTTCAGAAGCTAAAATGAAATCCAAGTTTTACCACCGAGGCCTGTTAAAGATTTTTTTATGAGCATTTAGGCTCCTGGCCAACTGGCATGATTGTAGAATTAAAGTCACTTCACCACTGTGAAACGAGTCAGGGAGGAAAATAACAATCAAAAACCACAATTCAGCTGATTTCACAGATTGGCCTGGTTTTACCCTTCAAAATGTATTTATCCTTTTTAAATGATCTGTTAGGTTTTAGAAAAAAATAGAACAAACAAACAAAAACAAACTAACTAAACAAAAGCCCAAAAAGAACAAAAGACAAAAATCTTGAGAAGGAAAACATTCTGCATGGGTTCCAAACTCTATTTTTTGAAAAATGAGAACATGTGTAATACAAAGGCTGCAACCATCACTGGCAGAAGTTATCACACTTGAGATCCAGGACAGGCTGCACAGGTAGCAGGGTGCAGACCCCTTTCAGACAGAAATGCCAATGAAGGAGTCTGCTGCAGCTAGAACACTGGCAATTTAAAAAGCAAACCAATAAATTATTCTAAAAAGTAGGAAGTTCAGTTTAGCAGCCATGAGGCCAAGGACAATAAATCCTCTGGAGGGTAAAGTCCAGCCACCAGCAGACACCTGCACCACTGTGTCCCAGAACCCACGACAGCCCAAGCACCTGTCAGGATCTAGAAAGGAAAAATCACAGAATGGTTTGGAAGGGAGCTTAGAGATTATCCAGGCCCCTTGCAACAATCCCAGGTCTCTCAGCCTGTGCTCAAAGGCCAGCACACAATAACAATAGGCCAAACAGAAACTTTGCAGTCAGTTTTAAGGCTACATTTCCCTAGTTGTAATATTTAAATATTTTTACCACCTTCCACTTACAGATTGGTCTTAGGTGAAAGTAGTCTCTGTTGCCTTCTAATTACAGAAATATCCATCTCCTTACATCTCACCAGAGGAATTAAAACGTCAGTGTCCTTGCTAACTCATTGAATGACTTAACTTCTTTGATTATTAAATTGCAATCCAGGAATAATGCAAATTTATTGATTTGGCTTTGCATTTATAGCTGTCCTATTTTATTCTAAGCAGCTGTTAATGAAAAGTAAATTTTGGTAAAATACTCCCATTTTACCTCTGTTAAATGAAGGGGAGCTCTGAGGATGGGGATACTTTAGCAGTCACCCAGGCTGTAAGTGCTGGTCATCAGTGCTTATTTTGGGTCTCACCTTGGGACCCAGAGCTCTGATACTCTCACTCCTCTTTCCAGAGCACTGAAGAGGGGAGATGGAAAGTAGTCCAGCCTTGTGATGGAGAGGCTTTTCCTCTCAGGTCTCAGCTGAGCAAATTTCCAAATTTGCATTATGATCAACCAAAGCACGAATCGTCTTTTCACAGGTCACCCAACAGACAGCTGTGGCAAACTGGCATTCCCTCACAAGAGCTACAGATAATTTCAGTATTAATGGCAGCACGGGCAGAGAAAAACCCAACCAAACAAATCAAAAACACACAGAAGGCCTCAAAAGGGAGAAGAAAATGGAAAAGGGAAAAAAAAGACGCGTGTGCGCTCTGGAGAGACACACAAATGTTTGATGGCAGGACTAGCCAAGAAGTTGATTACAAAAAATTAAAGATCCACAATTTGGAGGGCATCTGAAGAAACACAGAGCTAAAGAGTGGCTCTGGACCCCTCTACACTTGTTCTATCTAAGCAGACAAAATGCTCTTGAATCTTCAAAGATGAAATTTTCATTCTCAAAATGCTCAGTGTTTTGAATTGGAACAGCATTGCTGGTGTTGACTTTTAATTGCCACTAAGAATTGAATTTTAAGAAAGGGCAAAAAAGACTAATTCTTGGCTTACAGAGGTAACAATCATCCCAGTGCACAGGTACATCCCCAAAGATGGAGATATTTTCAATTCCAACCCTCCATCCCCATGAGAACAAACCAGAAAATGGGGTGGTTGAAGCACAGTGCATATTCATGAAACTGATGTGCAGAAAACTATGAATTGCCAGCCCATATCCAAAGCCCAGAAGTCTGTGCCTATCCTAATCTGTAGCAATCAAGCATCTTCAGGGAATTTAACTCTGTCTTCAGAATGCCAAAAAGATAAGCAAGAGGTCCCAAACACGCAGATGATTTAGGAGAGTAATAAGTCTTAGAAAGACAACAGTGAATAATTCACCATAAAAAGAGTGACTATTATATTTTTTACAAACCTCTCACCAGATAATATTTTTAATTTCATTTTGGAGAGATTCTTTGAAGTGTTGAGGTAATTTGACTCCCCATTAGCTGTCTCTTAAGCTTTTAATCGAATTCTAAGCATAAAATATGATTATATGGTGTACGAATTTCATCAGACCGATTTCAAAGTGCCAGAAATAACCTTTAGCATGATTTAAATAGCATCAACCTGAACCTTTGCAGGCAGTGCCACTGGCTTTCAGCTATGTTCAGAATAGTTCAGAAGCAGTATCCCTTAATGTATTTTTTATTGTCATGGAAGGAAGTCATGGTAATGGTTATCTTGAACTGAGGACATTTTTCTGCATTATCCTCTTATTCTAGCCAGAGTTAGGGACTCAATTTGAAATGTATTCTTAAAAAAAAACAAAAAACAACTGACCAATAAAGGCCTTAAAATGAACAATTTATCATACTGGTATTTTTAGATGGGCTATTTCTTATCTGAAAGCAATCAACTGTAGTTTAGATTTGTATCTGAAATAAAAAAAAATATATAGTTGAGTTTCACATTACCATATTGGGAATTCAGGGGCAGTTTCACATGTGAGAGTGTGCACAGTGCTAGTGTCATTGCTGTCTAGACACCTACAAAATTCCATTAGCAATTTCCACCCTTGGGTTTAAGTTCCTAATTCACATATTACTTCTGCGAGGTGAGGACGCCTTAGCTGCTGCTTGAGGCTAGAAACTGAAGGATAAAGGGAGTTATAAGGTCAACTAAGAGACCTGTGGACTTAAATCTTCTCTAGATTTCTTCTCTAGAGACCCAAGCCAATAGCTGTAAGTGCAAGCCTACCAATGACAGCCCACATTTCAGGCTGCTCTGCAGTGGTGAACCTCTCCAGTGATGCAGAAGTGTTGGTGTTCCCCACCCAGACATCACCACAGTTATTCCATAAAACCACATTACTTCCTAATATGCATTCACTGAGTAGAAGGAGATGTGCAGACAAGTTTGAACAGCCTGTAGCCTATTCTTTTAATCCTTAGTACAACTCAGACAAGGACAACCTTGCTGCTGAAATAAACACTGAGTCTTTCATGATGTATGTATGTGGCTCACTCATTCTCCCAACTGCAAAGTCTAGGTTGGTCTCTAGGCAATATTATAAATACACATTATGGTATTGGCTTTTCACAAATATTAGGGTGGATACTGCATGTGTGGTGTTGAAATGGTTTTTAAGACATAGTTTTCTTTAGGAGTGACATAAGCTGATAAAGTGTCTTTATAGTAAGTGAACTACCTGCTTAATTGGATAACACCCAGTGAAGACACCTGCTACTGATACACCAGCTACCAGCACTGACCATCTGAAAAAATTAAAGACCACAGCCCAAATTAAGACTGATAACAAAAATAAATTAAACCACAGCCAAGCAACACTCATGCTCTAAAAAGGCGGACTCAAGGAGTGGCCATATATTCTTGGAATATGGAAAATAGTTTGTAGAAAAGTTTGAAAATGTATGATGGGTCTATGAATATACAACAGGCTGATAAATTTAAGGGGTATCTCCAAAGGAGCAGGTGTGCTATTGGCTAAATGTCAAGCACCGGGCTGTTATAACCTTTTGATTTATCACTTGTCTCTTATTGTCTTTTATTAAACTTTTTAAATTTTCCCAGGAGAGTGAACCTTGTTTTTCACAGCGAGCACATATATATATATATACACACCACCCTACACATGCTTATTCTCTGTAAGCACCTAAACGGGATAAGCTATTTTAAAAAAAAACCCGCGGCTCGGAACAGAAACACCATTCTGAATAAGAATGTAGCAAAGAGCAGCTGCACTTACAGGCCTTGGCAAGCTGTACTGGTACACCTCTGGCCTGTAGGTGGGCACCCACTGCACGCCCGCCCGCGGCCGGCTCATGGTGCCCGGCGCGCTGGTCACCACCTCGGAGTAGGGCAGGTGCGGGGCCGAGCCGTAGGCGTCCTGCTGCCGGGGCTGGCCCCCGTGGCCAGCAGAGGCCAGGCTGAAGGCCTCCTCCAGCAGCATGTGCATCTGCTGCCGCACCTCGTCGATGGAGGGCTGCGAGCTCAGCGTCGACGTCTCCGAGTGCCCCTTGGCCTGGCGGGCGCGGCCGTAGTTCCGCGGCTCGTTGACGCGGTCGACGTTGGTCTCTTCTATAATCTCAGGCTCCGTCTGGGTGGGTGTGTGGGAATAAAAAATATGTGTTAAAGGCTTTACAAGAGGCTAATTTTAGAAAAATTAGGGTTTTAGGTAAAGGATAGATTTGCTGGAATTAATTAAAGCGGATGTAGATAGGCGTTGCTCGAAATAATTAAGAGTTAGTAGTTGGTTAAAAGAAACTGGACTTCAGATAGTAATAGACTAAGTGCTTGTCAACTCTATGTTTGCTCAGCTGGGTTTTGCAGTGAGAAAAGGAGAAATTGATAAATAGGTCTAAAGAAACACAAACAATCGTAAATCTTTCACATCTCAAAACCAATTCAAAAGTTGCGAAGGGAATAAACGGGAGACCTCCCAGAGATCATTTGTGTTGCCACCTATGGGAGGGATTTAAAGTTCAGGGCGAGGAAGACTCGTCTTACTTCCTCTTTTCACGACCCCTCCCCATAGAAAAGACCACAGCCCCAGCTGAGAAAACAAACCACCCATGCTTAATCGCCATTCAAGCTAATGACCACAGAAAGTGGGGAATGGGAGGTGCTGGTGCTATGAATATGTAATCATTCAAAACTTCTGTAAATAAATAGACTTTGTAATCATTTGTAATTTCGCAGTGCGTTTTAGGGGATTACCCCACGCAGCTGCCCAGCACTGAATTAAACATTCACTTTCTAACTCTAAACTGTTGGAGCCTTTTGTCCGTCACAGTTGGGTACCAGTATTAGATCAATACCCATATTTTAGTAAATCAGCAGCATTTGTGCTGCTTCAACATTCTCAAACACAGGTGTAACACGTACAAATCAGGAATTGTGACAATGTAGACGCGCTACAAATATTGGGAAGAAATTATATGACACAGGGGGGTATAATAGCCTTTTACATTCTACATTGTTTGCTGGGAAAAGGAGCAGGGACACTCTGTATGTCAATGACTCACTTAAAAACAATTAGAATTCATGTTTGAATTCTTGCCTTAGTTGTGGTGTCAGTGGCAGTGTGACCGTGCCAGGAAGAGTACGGTTCCCTAAATAGTGCCACCACTGTGAGGGACCCCTGACAAGGGACAGCTTATTGCAGCTAGAGAGACTGAACCTCCTTTGTTCATGCTCTCACGTGAAGATTGCTGAAGAACTAAATTTTAGGAGTTTTTCTGACAATGTCACCACTAATCCAGTCCTGCCCCTTGCAGACAACACCCTGGGCCCAGCTCAGGGGTTTTACCCAACCCCCAAAGAGGAGCTGCAGGTGGTTATGCAAAGTCAACCTGGGAACAGCGAATGATGCACATTCTCCAAAGAGCAGACAGTGCTTGGGCAGCTTGGCTTGAAGGGCTACTCCTCAGTGATTCCTGCAGTACAAACAGAAATCACCTCCCTGATTTTTTTTTGGCTCTGAAGCTCAGAAAACTCAGAAAACAACCATCACATTGCATGAAGTTGAAAGTGGAATACCATACTTCATCTGTACTTTGTAAGATAAGTTTTACAGCCCAGAGTTTTTAAAATATATGTTTTAAACCAGCAACTGATTCCTCATCATTCTTTAAATTCTTTAAATTCTGTAAAATGCATTGACTATGCCAGGATACCTGGGATGAGCAATAGGATATGTGCCTCCTTCTATACATAGCATGTGCTAGTGTTTAAAATAGCCATAAATAAAAGAATACAACAGGATGTTCTTGTTAAAAATTCCAGCACTATTCTGATCATTTCAGTGTTCTGCAGCTCCTAATGTGGCAATTTTTTCCCTGTAACAGTGCTTTTCTACACCTGAATAGATAAGTGACTGTGCCCTCAAGCTTTTGCAACCTAAAGGACAATCATAAAATATATTTATTCCAATTTAGAGAGAAATGTCAAACTGGTTTTCTTCTTCTGTTATCATCTACTCAGAAAAGTTACACTGGTAGTGAAAACTGATAATAAATATAAGTAAAATATTAATTTGCTCTCTCTGTTTTAAGTATAGATATGTTTTGTATTTAATGAAAGTATTGCAAGGTATTTCTCTTTAAAAAAAGATAAAAATTAAGATAAAAATTAAACATTTGCACATTAGAATTTAACCATAATTTACATAGTTACGGTTATACAAATAATATCTAAGTTCAAAACCACAAACTCAAATTTAGGCTTCCCAGGTGGTACACACATCAGATTGTGGGAGGAGGAATGCAACCTCACCATATGATCTTAAATGAAAAAATTTGTAGGAAATCTTCAACTAAATACTCTTCCTTAATTTCATTCCTTCATTTTGATTCCATTGTTGTTTGTGTCGCTACAATAAATAAAAATCAGACACGATTTAGAGGGCTGACTGTAAAATGCAAAGGTAGTTTGTGTAACTGCAGCCAAAGAGCCTCTGAAATCATAATATCCTGAGTGGATGATTAATAACCATGGTTCTTCTATTTGCTCATGCCTGCAAAAATGTGAGTGGAATCCCACACAGACCTATTAGTACCCAGTGCTGAAATAAATCAGGTTTTCTACTACAACTCACTGGTGAAGCCATTAGACCCCCACAGAATGTTTAAAATATATCACATATATACAAGATGCATATTCACAGCTAACATTAAGGCAGCTTTGATTTATCAATATAAAAGCTGACATGAAGATTTTGGAGGAGAGTAATAATCATTTCTTTTCATCATATTTTAAAATCTATTTCAATTCATCCTATCACTTTCTGAGGTATGAAATTTGCTCTCCTATCAACTGAAACTTGTAGCTGTCATAAAGAGAGGCCACTACACCTTGATGCAACCATTACATAAAATCATACACAGTTACTGTGTAATAGAAGGAGCTAGAGGTACATGAAGAGGGCAAAAAGCCCTGCAGTGAGAGACTGGGTTTGTACACCTCTTGACAATTCTTCTGCTGCAACTTCATCAGTTCTGTGAACATTAATCTATAAGCTTTGGGATGCATTGCATTAATTTAGCTACATCAACAAAATTATGCCCATGAATTCTTTTGTATACTGATTTCTTAGACGTGTATTATAAGGTCATTTTCTTCCTTTCACACCAAAAACAGACTAAATATTTGCTGCTCTGGTATAAATTTCATTAGAGCAGTCTAGAGGTTCTAGAGCCTTTCATTATGGCATTTACTCTACACACAGTTGTTCACTAACTTGTTAAAAATAATAAACATGCTAATAAAGTCTCCTTAATCTAATTCCTAGCTGAAGGTGATGATAGCAAAACCTGTTGAGAGTCTTTAAAATGGAAAGCTAGGTACTGGTCAATAATAATTCATTTATAAAAGACACTATAAAGGCAAATAATACACTGAGAACATCAAACAGTAGAATGTACACTCCAAAAGAATACATACATATTCCATATGGACAAATATAGACTATGATATCTTTATCTTCATATCCTTACCAGTTTTTAGCCCTGAGAAACAGAACCATGTTTCAGAGAAATATCACAAAAAAGCAATATAGAGAATGAAGTATTTTTAGAAAAGTATGAATGAAGTATTTTAGAAAACCATTTAGAAATTTGGTATTGAAAGGAAACCTTGTGGTTGTGCACATGACTGAGGAATTCCTAAGGAGTTTTCTTAAAGAATCTGGGAGATCTCCATCTCTTTTCCTTAAAAATAAAAGCATTATTATTGTTGGGAGGAAAAACCTCAACACATAACCTGGGTGTACTGGTAACACCTCACACTCCCCCCACAATTTTTTGTGCTGTAAAAAAAGTCTCACGACAGGAAGGCAACACGAACTATTTGATCCATAAATCAAATTTTTTGGCACTGCTTATGAGATGCAAATTTCACTATTCTTTGGCAGGACTTGCTGCTAAATAACATGCTGGGAGGAAGAGGTTAGCAGCAGTCTGAGAAGGCTGGAACATTCAATGTGACAAATCAGATGCCAAAAAGGGGTAGCAGGTGCTGCTGCATGAAGCAGAAAGGGCACAAGGGTCAGCACCAACCCTTTCTCACCCATTCCCAGAGGGGTTTAGCTGGTGAGATCCATGAATCCCAAGGCTGCAGCCCACCCTGGGTGTCCTGGGAGACACATCCTGCCACACACAGCTCCTGCAGGAGTGGGGACCAGCCCACGCTGCAGGCTCAGCCTTGGCAGCTAAACCTCAGCATCCTGTCCCCTTTTCCTGGTGGCATTTCTGTGCCTTCAGATGGGAAATGCATTCAGAGCTGGGAGAGGTGCACTGCAGTGAAGCTGCAGTGGGACTTTATGTAATTCATCAGTAAAGCACTGTGCCAAAGGCAAGGCAAAAGGAATTTTTTCTGTGATGTGCACACATCTCAGGGTTTATAATTACTCTGTGGACACTTCAGAATCTGCATAATCTCATTAATCTACTTTCAAGGTTTTTAACAAATTTACTTTAAAATATGCTTTATATATAGCATACACAATATATTGAAATATATTTTTAAAATCTGCCGTGCCTGCTCCCAGGATGCTTTCAACATTGATTTCCAGGGAAATATCCCCTGTGAAAAACTAGTTTTTATTAGCATAGTATTTCTAATTCCTCAGAAAGCAGTGTACCAGCCAGCCCACCCACACAGCAGTCTGATGGGAAGTGTCCAAATGCAGGGAATCATTTCAGAAATCTGACAACTACAACATGCCCTGAAGATTTTTGTAAAAGGATTAAACTTTCCTGAACACATCTCCCCAACTTTGGTACTTTCTTCCACCTTGCTAAAAACACATTCCTGGCAGAGAAAGGGTTGACAATGAAACACCACTCCCCAAAAAAACACTTTTTTCACCTAGAATGTTTAGAGGATGGGCAGCCACAGGTGAACTTCCTTGTTTTCCAGAATGGTTTAGACCCCCTCTAGAGACTGATTTTCAGGGCTGGCTGAGCTACAGTAGTTTGTAGACATGACAAAGGATTGAAAAACTCAACCTTGCTCCAGTGTGGGGGCTATTTTTAATCCTCCTCCTGGGTTCACACAGTGTCAGCTTGCACCCAGTGTTTGTTCAGACTCCTTGGACCATAAAGCAGCATCTCCTCTGGCTGGGTTTGACATTTACCTGCACAAAACTCTCCCATTCTGATGGGAGCAAGAGGACAACACCTGTCCCTAGGGGATTTCCACAAAACACTGACGTTGGCACTTAGGTGAAAATCCCAGAACCTGGCTGTTCATTCTTCTGCATCAAGAGAGCAGCTCCAGGCTGTTCTTCAGAGCAGACAGAAGATTTTAATTGCAATGAAAAAAGCTCACTGTCAAGTAGCCACACACTTAGAAGAACTATCTAAATTCAAGATTTAATACTTTGGGGTTTGGGCAAACGTTTTGGTTTTTCAGACTGCGAAATGATGCAGAGTGATAAAGTACATGAAAGAGTCTGAGCTTTTTTCAGGATGCTGAGTGCACATAAACTCCTGTAACACCAAATATCTCATGGCAATCTGTCCTGTGGCTTATCAATAGATCCCTGGGTTTGGGAGGAGGTTAGGACTTTCCCAATAAACTCACATCATATCCACTGTTCCGGATGCCTCGTCGAGGCCTCTCCCGAGTCACCAGAAGATCCATCTCAGTTTCCCCTGGGCTGGGACTGTTCAGGGACTGCCTGCTTCTGTACACTGAGTTCTTCAGTGGCTGCCTAGAAACCAGGAAAAGAGAAAACAGCAAAATTAAATTTAAAAATATTAATGACAGGAAGTAGCTGTCAATACTCACCTTTATTCTAAAATTAGGATGTTCCTTAAAATGCCACTTTGTTACAGGATATTCTTTCTGCAGATATGAAGTGCTAGAAATCTGTAACCTTATTAAGAGATGATTAATTGTTTTTTATGGCTTAAGGAAAATAAAAGTTATGTGATAGACATGGACATTATATGTGAGAGCTTATGTCCCAAGAAGATATCAGGACCCTTTTAACTTCAGCTGATATGATTCAAATTCATTTTAAAAAACATATAAAAAAATAACAGATCTCCCACACACACAGATGGGGAGCAGAGATTTTGGTTGCTGATCTGAGCAGGGAGAGAGAAGCAGAAAAATGCTCCACTGAAACAAACCCCCAGCAAAGGGAACAGGAAGAAACACAGCAGTGGGAGGAAACTGCTTGCAGGATGCTGGTTTTAAATAGCCACGTTGGTAACTGGCCACAGCTTTCTCAGAGAGCTCTGCTTCCTGGGCTTCAGCTGCTCCACTGACACAAAGTGCTGCCCAGGCCTGGGCACGGGGCTTCCACTGCTGGGAGCTCCAAACCAAGGGCAAGCAAACTCAATAGAAAGGCAGAATAAAACTGAATATCCAAAATACCCAGTAATCTCTCCAGCAAAACCATTCCTGCCCCTGTTGCTGGTTATACAAAAAAACATATGCAGCATCTCTCTGTGAGCATATCTGTGCATTTCTGCAGGAGGGTTTGCCAAATGGTGGTACAGAACTTTATGCTTCATCAAGCTGAATCTTTTAAGAAGGCTCCTTCTACCCAGCAGAGTTTATGAGCTGTTCTCACACTGTGTCTGGCCATTACTCATTTTGTTGCACACTCCAGAGAAGCACTGGTTCTGAAGTAGACCAGAAGAAATAATGGCATGCCAGTTCATTTATTAACACAGTAATTACACTGCTAGAGCCTGATACAAAGTTATCTCTGCCCAGCCATGCTATTTTTCTGCCTTGTGCAATTACTCCATTCAGAATATTAAAATTAGATCAGGTCATCTAACATATCCCTGTGCTGCTTATTTTACACAGGGGACCTGCCAATGCTCATAGTGAAGTAAGACAAGTTGCACTATTATGTCTGGAGTCACACTTTCAAGTCTCTTCATGGTTTAATGTCTCAAGAACCATCAATGAAAAGAACAGACAAGACAAGTCCAAATTAATTCACTGATAAATAATTCTTCTGTTATTCCAGATCTTGTTAACGGCACTTTTTGCCTTGACAGATTAGAGCAGCAGAAACTGATTTGCAGAAATCCAGAAAGTAGGACATTTACATGATCAGACAGGATAAAAGGTAGGGGGAAAAATATCAATTTCACGCTTCTGATTTTAAAAATTACTCAGGCATTTACTTAGTTTTAAGGCAACTTTGCAAAACTTCTGTGTGACCTTTGATCACAAATCACCAGGCTCATGTTTGAAAGTCCCAAGAAAACAAGTAGAGATTTTGGAATAGGTTTCCCCTACAAAAATAATATTGAATAAATTCTTTCTTCCTGTGTAGTCTTTCTCTGACTGTACTGTTGATATTACCAGAAAACAGGGTTATGCACAGTGTAATCAGATCTGACAATCCTCATCATCTTACATCAAAAGTCTCTAAAATTTCATGTTTTACAATACATCCATAAATACTTAGTTGAGGCAATTGTGATGTATTTTCTAAAGGATTCAAATATACAGCTCTGTAAAACATGCAGATTCTTGACCTGATTACAAACCATTAAAGAAAATCCAAGAATAGTGCATATCATCAGTAGGCTCTTAAAAATTACCTTGAGATTGCCAATCACCTCATTTAAGGGAGCTTTACTAATGAGAAAGGAGGTATGAACAGGAACAGCTGGCATTCAAATGGGTTAGGAGGTGCCCTCTGGGAACACAGCTGGAATGTTTTAAAACATGAGGATTATGGTACTGATGACTGAAAGGTACCTAGAGCACAAAGCTCTTTATTCTGGAAAAACAATCAAATCATTTAGCAGCAAGTTTTTGTAAATTTTTTTAATTGCGATTTAAAATTAATCCAAAATATAAAGGTAACTTTGGGTAATCAACAATCCCTATTTTCTGATGTGTTTTGGAAGTGCTTTAACAATGTGACTTAAGTGAGAGGAATATTTACAAAACAAAAAAGAGTAGAATAGACCTTTCTCCTAGAAACTTTGAAATCTTTAACTTAGTTTTTAGTGATAACATTTTAAAAATTGCAATTTTTCAAGTTTTAATTGCTGTAACAATTCAAAACAAAAAAAAAAAAAGGACAGAAATATTTTTTTCAATTGTATGCTTACCCAGATTGCTTTTAAAGCACTTCTATTTCATTACAGAAATCCAATTGTATTTATTCATCTATCAATAACCACATCCCACATTACCTTGTAGTATTTTTCAAGGTTTTCCTCCAGCAGTGGACACATTTTAGCCATCTTATAAAATGGCATTTTAGCCATCTTATTTTTGTTAGAAAAATAAGGACAACAATTGTCATGTGTATCACAGCATATCAAATTCAGTTCATGGAAATTTTAGCACAGAATTCAGAACTGTTTGTAAACATCTGCAGCATCTGTGGAGTTCATAAAGTGTTTTGTGTCATCACAGAAAGTGCATCAGAAGTGATTCTCTCTCCTCATGCAAGGATACAGATAATATATTTTTAAAGTCCAGCCTTTTATGGTGCAGCTACACACTGGAATCACTCCTCCACAGGAGTTCACCTGCCTCCCAACACTTTCCATCATGCAGGAACCACTGTCTCAAATAGACTCTGACAGATTTACACCAGACACTGGAAAACAAGCAGGAAAAATGTCTGGGATCTTCCCACACGCTGGCACATGAACAAAAAAACATCAAACAAACAAAGTGTGGTTGTGCTAAAGCTTCAGGTTAAGGTTTTAAACATCTGCTGGGAGCCATGTGACAATAATGAACATCCAAATGAATGCCTCAATCAGTCACAGCCACACCAATGGGTTGGGGGAACTTTCCAGCTCCCTGGACTAAATTCATTCCTCAACAAGGGTTCCTAGAGCTCTCCTATCATCCTTCACACCTCCCAAGGAGGAGGAATCTGCACCCTGTGCAGTTCCTGGGGCAGGACTGGTGTGATCTCCTCTTCCCAAGGTGCCAGTTTGTGTTTCAGCAGAGCATCCACCCGTGGCAGCAGCTCAGGCACAACCAGCACCTGCTCTGCCCCCTCATTTCTAAAACAGGGTTTTGAATGCTGCTCCCATGCCAGGAGACAGGCAAGTGTTAATCAAACATTGGCAGTGTTATACAACGTGCCAGCTTCACGTGACAGATGGGCAAATGATGAATTTCTCTGTTAAAGGCACAGGATGATCACCAATGACAGGCACACACAGCACCTCACAGATATTATCACTGCAGGACTCACATGGACAGCACACTGGTTCTGCTGCCCCATGCCCACTGCAGTAGTGGCACTCAGATCAAAATAATGACAAAATAGCAACATCACTGTATTCTGAAAAAGAACCAATTCAGATGCTAACTTCCTGCCTAAAGTCTGCTCTGAGTATCACCAATAACACTACTACCACTTTTTCTGTTTACCTTTGAGACTGACTCACAAGAACTTCCAGCAGTCCTTTCCCTTATTTTTTATTTCTTTCCAATTGTTTGCTTTTAACCACACTGCACCTTTTTCCTCATCAAGCAGAAGGGCCCAGTGACCATACAACACACACTTGGCTCATTAAAGCAGCCCCTCTGACTCAGCTCACCTCCCAGAAGAAGAACTGCAAACAAAAAGTCTCACCTGTTCTTAGGCTCAGCAAAAGGAGATGAGACATCTGCATCTGGATCCAAAATGTGGTCCAGCTCTTTCTGGTTTTTCTCATACATCCTCTTCCTGTCTGTCAGTGCCTTGCTGTTATCAACCTGTGGGAAATCATAGTAGCCTTTCCTCTTGGCTTTCAGGCGCAGCTTGTTGCGGTAGTGCTCTATGTCAGACTTCTGCTTCAAAGCCTTGTTCACCTAAAAGGCAAGAAGATGTTTCAGGGCTGCTGGTGGGCTGGCTACCTGCAGAGGAGCATCCCCCTGTGCCACACCGTGCCATCTGCAAGCAGCAAGGAGCTGCAAGTGAACAGAGCCGCTGCATCTTTATGGCTTGGCAGATGGTTAAATAATTTTAGCCCGAAAAAGCTGCGTGCCATCACAACAGTGACTCAGAGACACCCACTGAGGGAAAAACACGGGTGGTGTCAGCCAACTGCTGTGACCCACGGGCACAGCTCACCCCTGGAGACCCTGCTGGGGTACAGAGACATCGCCCCTGACTGCACAGAGCCTTACAGAATCACCTCTGGGGGCTGGGGAAGAGCTCCAGTGAAATGCCATCAAATGTTTCTTTTGTTTATATGCTTCTTTACACATCTCTTATTTTTCGGTCTGTCCTGCTACAGTTTAGTCCCATGGTTTCTCCTAAGCACTGAGAGAATTTCCCTCCTGCTTCCAGCTGCAAGTTGCTTGGAAATCAGGAATTTACTTGAGCCTTGTGCTTCCAGAGGCAAATTCCACAGTCTTCTCACACTACAGGAATTGTGTGTGTAAGGCAGCACACAGCACCAGCAGTGTCATCCTGCTGCCTTACAGAAAAGAGATGCTGAAAGTTAAATAAAAAGCCTTTCTCCAAGCTTGGAAGCCACATGGCACATCAGGACTCAGCATACAAGTATGAAATGGGGCACAACAGGCTGCAACAATCCAATCCCACATGGGGCCTCTGATGACAGTCTTTTACAGTGTCCCTGGCAGCAGCCCTCCCTGCTGCTTTTAAACTGGTTTTAGCTGTTTAAATGACTGGTGCAGTTTGAGTTTGTAAACAAGGCACCTCTGTGGCTTGTTCCCATCATGTTCAACAACTTCCTAAAAGCCTCAGCCCTTTGTAAATGGATTAGTCTTGATTAAATCTACATCAAAACGTGAGTACTGCAGTCAAAGCATGCTATTTGGCCAGTATCTGTGGCAGACATTTGTGCCATCCCACTTTTTTCCTTCGAAACAGCTGCACCCTGGAGTGCAGAGCAAGGCCATGGTCCCAGTGCACCTCTTCTCACTCTGATTGAGATATATTGCCCAGTATAGAAAGATCAGCTTGGCACCCAGATGAACTATACATATTTTCCTACCTAGCCACAGAATTCATGTAGGAAAAGCTCTAATTCTGCTTTCTGTCTTCATGACCTGCTTTTTTAAATAGGGGAGAAAGATACTGGGAGGGCAGGAACATAGAAAACCACCTCTTCCAAGGCTGCAGGCATTCACAGGAGTGTTGTGAAAGAGCAGACCTTAAACCGTCAGATCTCTGAGCCCGCAGTGCTGATGGAACTTTATACAGCATAAGGGAGAGCTGCCCCTAGCTGCCCTCAACTCTAACAGGCTGGAGATCACCCCACCTGTGGCTGCAGCCAGGGGAACCCCTGGAGGCCCTTACCTCCCCATTGGTGATGGCAGACTCCTGGCTCCTCTCTGAAGCAGGGTGGACAGCAGGGAGGGCGGCGGGTTTGATGGCGATGAGCTGCACCGAGCCCGAGGAGCTGTCGAAGGGGTCCGCGGCAGCCTTGGCGGCGTTGTCAAAGAGAATCCCTCCTTCCTCTTCATCACTCACGACCACTAGAGCACAGCAAACTCACTCAGCACAAAGACACTGACATGCCTGCTGCCTGCCCGAGGGGAAATTTGGGTTAGTGATGTGCTGGAGGTGCAGGCGTGGGAGGGTTTTGCACCGGGGAAAAACATCCCGTCGGATCACAGGAAACTTTGTGTGCTCAAAGGATTATCTGTCGCTTCCCCAAAGAAGGCTGATTTCCAATCTGCACTAGTAAGATGGGAAAAAAGGAGAATGACACAGGAAATGACAGTGGAAGTTAAAGCAGATGTTGTTGGAACCCTGGAAACTGGGAGTTTTGAACATTCTGTGCTGTCAGGCACTGGCCCCCAAAAGAACACTGCTTTTGACCTGAGGTTTTGGAGAAGGCTTCCAAAACTGAATGATGGAATCACTGGTGAATAGTTTGAATAGAAGTGTGTAATATCACATGGTGAAAGATTTAGAATTTGGGGTTCTAGAATATAGCAAGATGGAGGTTTTGGGGCAGAGATTTCTCTCTTCTTCACCTTCCTCTTCATGGGTCTGCGTGGTACTTTTGTGATTGGATAAAAAAATGGCGCACTGCGGGTCACAGGTGTTTGATCATTGGGTTAAAAGTAAAAATAATTTAGGTGTTAGTTCTTAATTGGACAAGTTAAGTCTTAAAAGACCTTGTAATGAGAGAGATACATTGTCATTTCACCATTTTTAGCTTGTTAGCTGGAAGTGCTGCAGCACTCACTGTAACATGGATAAGAATTAATAGACATTTGAGTCTGAACACAAAATACCATCTCTTGTGCAATTCAATTCAATCAAGAAGAGAAAAAGAAGATAAAAAAGCAATAAAGTGGTGCCTCATGTGAGGATTGAACTCAGGACCTTCAGGTGATGGGACTGAGCTTGATTTCCTAGGTTTCACATGGAAATGCACACACATGCCAAGGCACCTGTAGCTACACCTGATCAAACCCAAGAGTGCAGCTTTTTTTCTGTCTTAATGCTGCAAGACTCAAAATTTGCTAAAATAAGTAGGTTTCTTTTTCAAAATTCCTTAATGCTAGAAGCACCATTTATTAAAATAAAAGCATGTTCTACTGTGTGTTAAAGATGCTTAAGAAACTAATGGTATCTAATCTTAATTTTTTTGCTTTGCACGTAGTACCTCAGGTCTCTGTGAAGTTAAACTGTTAAAATTTCTTAAGAGCCAGAAAAAGGCTTCTGTAAATCTTTAAAATTAAATGGCATGGCAAAGCATCTTTAGTTTTAGATTTCTATAAAAATGGGTAACTCTTCCACATACAACTGGGCCCTTTCTCCTCCAAATTTTCTTTGCAAACCTGCATCACTTTGTCAGCTGTTGAATCTGAAAACTCTAACCCACATTTTGAAATGAAAGAATGACACTAAAGCACGAGCACAAATTCTACAAAGAGATCCTTGCAAACATTTTTGAATAATTATGCTATTAGAGGGAAGAATGCTTGCTCCATCTCCTAACTGACAGGAGCAGAGATCCTCTGCTAAAGAACAAAGTGGTCTGCTCTAAATTTATTTCCTCTGAAAATACACTCTGGTTTAATATTTAATCACTGCACAAATTACAATGGACTTGTATAAACTCAGCAGTTTAGACAGCCAGTGATTTTGCTAAGGAAATATTTGACAGCAGTGACATAAAATATGAACCCACTGAGTAAGCTCATTATCCCTGTCTGTGCTCAGGGTGGCTGGAGTGGGCACCACTTGAGTGTTGAGCAATAGATGGGGTTAAATCCCTGTGCCACAATTAAATATTGTCCCTGCAGCTGCACAGAGCTGTCCAAACACAGCAGAAGCTTTAGTGGGTGTTGGATGCTCCTGTCCCCCCTGGGCTTGTTCAAACACTCCAGATGTGTGTGCTCAGCAGAATGAGTGGCTCATGAGCCCAGCTCAGAGGTAGCCACTGCCAGGGACCACCAGGACAGCACTGCAGGACCAGAGAACGAGGGGATCCTCAGCTGGCAATGACCACAGGTGAGCAGGGAGGCATTCATGCTACAGTGAGAATAAAGAATGATGTGTGGATGCTCTTCCCTGGGGGGAATTTGAAACCACAGAGAGCTCAGCTACCTGCAGATGCATGGGGTGCTTTCTTAATGAAACAGAATTCCTCTATGACTCATTAAAGGAAAGCAAAATTAAGGGTGGAAAGAATCAGAAACCACAGATGACAGCTAATTCTGATGGGGAGCACTAACACCACAGAGCACCCTCAGTATGAGCCCTCTCAAAGGTGAGCACGACTCCTGCACCCACTGCAGTGCATTGGATTTGGAATTTGGGATTTTATTCCACCTTGCCTTACCATTTGCTCATTTATAATCTAGAAGTCTTTTCCCACTTTCCCTTTATCACTGGTAGGTGACAGAGCCTATAATCTGCTATAATCTGCACTGGCAGTGAACCATAGCAAGCACTGGGAATTTCATCATTTGCTCCTATCCATCTCCACCCAAAAGAATGTACAGCAACCTTTTATGACATGACTGAGCCCAAACAACCTCCAAACTTCGAAAAACAAAGCAAAGGAGCTTCAGAGAAATGCTGGAGAAGTCCTGGAGTGTTTGTTTCTGCTGTGTATCCCTGCCCTGGGCCAGTCCACCCATCCCAGCACCTCAGCTGGCTGAGCAACTGGGAAACTGCAGGAAACTGCCCACATACTCTTTATAGCACTCACAATAATCACCCTTGCTTGTTAAAGTCAGCAGCATGGTTGAAAAGTGATGTTTGAAATTTCTGTTTTCACACTGATGTATTCCAGCCAGGAATGCCAGCAGGTGGTGCTGCCCACCCGTGACCAGCTGGTCCCGAGGAAAAGGGGCTCTGGGACTGCAGCTCTGAATGCTTAAAAGACAATTAGACAAGTGAACTATTCTATTTTTATCCAGTTAATAATTTAGAGTCAAAAAAATGATGCTTTTGTCAGCCAAAGATTTCAATGAGGGACACAGAAGATTCCTTGTCGCCTCTCTCTTTCCCTCTACCTTGTCTTTCCTCCCTTCTTCCTCATCAAAATATGCTGGAATGAAAAAAAAAAAAAGGACTGAAATACTTGCACCTAAAAATAAATAAAAAAATAAATAAACAAATAAAATTGCCTGTGAATCTGCTAAGCTTCAAGCCAGACACCTGAAACAAAGATTTGTGCTGTCCTGCTCAGAAGTGACCATTTGAAAGATTTTGGAAGTCCTCAGACAGAGAAAAACTCATAAAGCCAAAACTTGGGAAACACCTGCAAGCAGGTGGACATGCTCTGCCTTTTCTTACATCACTCAATGAAGTGTTTTTGAAGATTTATTTTAAATAAAGGGAAGACAAACATTGTAACCATAGCTACAGAATATACCTGCAGTTTGACAAAAAGAAAGCAGTGTCACCTATCTAAAATACCTCCTTAGGAAAAAGCCTGGGTATCAGTACTTCAAACAGAAATCCTGACTCCTGAACATGATTTAATAATGGGGAACTAATTTTCATTTTAGAGAGAATCTCTATGTAAAGAAAAAAAATAGACTTTTTTCTATATCATCCAAGTCATTGATTTGGTCAGATGATTATCTCCAGAAAGATACAAACATGAGCTTTGAGCAATAAAAAAAAAAAATCTGTTTCTGAAGGAGTTTATAGGCCTCTAAGTAAAATACAAGTTTTCCAACATTAGTATCTGAACCTGTCCTGGACAGAAGCACCTCTCTCAGATATTGCAGTGTAACACACTTGTGTACACACACACCCTTTGACAATTACACCCAGCTCTGAGGCAGTGCAGTGCTAAACCTCTCACAAACAGCACAAATATTATATTTTCAGAAGCAGACAGCTTACAGACTGATGGAAGCAGCTCATGGCTTCTCCTGGACAGTATTTCATTAGGTGTAAAGTCTGCTCAATCTTGGTGATGTTGCAGTCTGGGATCCTGAAGCAGGGACCTCAGCAGGTCCTTTGAGATCTCCAAAGTGGTATTTGCAGGTTTCCAATGAAACTGTGTGCACAGGGTGAGTGCTTGTCCCTTAGCTGCTTGTTTTGTTCCCTTTCTGTGAAGGTTTCCTGTCCTTACAAGCAGGAGCAAGGATCCCTCTCTATGGTTATGTCTTTTTCTCCAACCACATCTTTCTAAACATCAAAGTCTTTCAAAAAGAGATCACATATTTCATAATGTTTCCAGTGAATCCACCAGCCCCTTTTCTTGGCTGACACTTCTGTAATAAGTAGGTTTGTTCACTAATTAAAAGCAAATTATTTAACTGACAAGGATGGTGAACACACAAAAGACAGGGAAGATATGAGAGCCTACAACAGAAGCTTCTTGAAGGAAATGGTGCCCCAGGAGTTTTAAAAACCTTTGCAGACAGTGTTTTTTGTTTGCACAATAAAACTGTACATTTGTCTTCTTCAGTGCTGACACATTGGTGAAAAATCTGAGCCATCCAGACTGGGTCTGAGGGCATGAACATCTACATGCTCTTTACACTACTGCTTGGGTGAAAACTCCTGTCAGACTCCATCAGTGGCAGAGCAAAAGTCATCCAGAGGGGAAGGCAAATGTGAATGAAGAATTATTTAATTGTGTGACTAACTGGAGATCCCAGATCCCTCAGAGATTTGCTGCAACAGGCACCTTAGCTACACAGCATGCAGTATTTTCTTGCCATGAGAACAGCAACCAAAAAGAGTAAAAAGAAAAAAAAAAAAAGCAATTATATTGAGTAAGTCTGAAGAAAAAAAGGATTCACAGTCACCAGCAGGATGCTAGCAGACTCACAGTGCTCTCCCTATTTAAAGCAAATAAACAACAAAAAAAAAGGGCAGTGGAAGAAATGGAAACAGTAAGGGGAAGAATTAGTCTGTGTCACATAAGCTGAAATCTTGGGAGAAAAGGAAATCAATGTGTAAAACTTCTGGGAGGTTCAATAGCAACTGGTGCCAACACAAAGGATTTCAGCTAAACAGGTGGATTTTGTTTATTCTTGGGGATTTTTACCCCCCTGTGGTTAAATGTAGTAAATTACTGCAAAAAGCCTAGGAGTTTGCTGTGAGGAGGTGAAGAGTCAGATCTCTAAAATCTCTAATTAACACCCTTTAGGAGGCAAATGAAAATAATGCTTCAGGATGAGGGAATGCATGCTAACTCTGTGTCCAAGCTGCTACATCACTGCCACTAGACAATGGTGCTGTAGCCATAATTCACTTTATTTTGAGTCACCATAGACAACTGCACAGAAATTCAGGAAAACAGCTCTGCTGCTGAGCTGCCACATCAGACAGAGTGAAAACTGGTGGCCCACGCTTTTGTAGAATAAAGGAGGCAATGTATCAAAGCTTGGCTGACTTACATCCAAAAACCCCTTTGATTTTAGCTGAACCAATAATACAGACAAGTTTTTTCCCCTGTCACTTTGCTCCTGTAGACAACTCCTGCCTGGACAAAAGAAATTATAGTCTTAGAGACTGATGTTTTAAAAAGGAGTGAGGCCCTTGACTGAATGACTTTTGGAAAGTTACATCTGTTTTCAAAGATAATGTCCAAACAATTGGAAAATGAGAAATTGGTCCAGCTGGGGAAAGTTTCTTACACAAAGGAGTTTGACTCTTTGGAAATGCTGCTTGCACATCTCCACCTGTGGTATAAGGTATAAACCTGAGGTTTAAGTATATATACTTAAACCTGTGGTTTAAGTATAAACCTGAGCTCAATCACACAAGTTCTTAGCCCAACAGTTGGGAAGTCATATGCTACATTAAGAATTGATAGCAAATCAAAACTTTTGGTTTTCTCTAAGAAAAAGGAACAAGCACTCACACTCTTCCACAGATGTTAATGAGAAGGTTGCAAGATCAAGCACTTAATGGTTGAAAAACAACCTACATAAATTCATTGCCTTCATTTAGTGGGGAAAGGAAAGGTTGCACTGTGGGCTGGTTTAGCTCTCTGGATATGAGTGGGTTCACCATTTGCTTCTCCCTGAATGATATTTGGCCTGATAAATGATGGGCAGAACTGCTAATATCCTGTTCTTCTCTTCCACATTCTCTTACAAACCCATCTCAGAAATTGCCAGTGCCTCTGACAGCTGATTCATCCATATTACTCTCCTCTAATGTACATAACTGGGCAATTTTTGAAAAATGTTTTCTTTTTTTTTGAGTGCCTAAAGTAAATGAATGTAGAACTCATCAACTAATAGAAAGGAAACTTTCTAATCATATAATGTGCTCCTCAAGAAAAAAACATGGTGTTACCTTAGAAAATCTTATCACTGTTTGGCTCAAGAAGATATGTTGGGTTTTCCGTAGAAATAATGCTCAGCTGGTGAGTTCTCCTGATCCTCCAAAGCATCAGGTCCTGAAGCCAAGCCTGTCAGCCTGTGCTGGTTTCACATTGTTCACCCACAGCCCTGACACACTCCATGTGGAGCCAATTTTGGTACAAGCCATACAGAATTTCGGTACTGAGGTAACATCCAGCACTGCCATTCCTCCCTTTAACTAAATGTCAGCAAGAAATAGAATCTAAAATTGGTCTGTAGCTATGGCAACTAATGAGCCATTCTGACTTGGAGTCCCCAAATCCAACATGTGACCATCAAGGGACTCATTCCAGTTTGGAGATGCTGCTTCTCAGAGGAGAAAATCTGCTGCTGCTTGTGCGTGTGCGAGAGCCAGCAGCCAGGCTGGGGAGCTGGGGCAGGCTCAGGCACACAGCTGGGAGAAAAGCAGCTCCTGCTGAGACTGGAAGGAAAACCAGCACCTTCTGTGGGTGCTAAACACCCTGGGTAAAGGTAAAACCCTGCAGAAAGCACAGATTTTCAGAGGTGACAGCGGCGTTCGCAAACACAGCACAGGGCAGCAAAGTGCAGGCTCTGTGATGAGAAATAATGGGGGCCTAGAAGTTCTGGGTTTTAATTCCAACTTAGGCATTTGGGATCACACAACTCCAAACTGAACTCCATTAATTCTGATGGCCAGGTGAGCCTTTTTAGTGTCACGGCAGTGGAGTGAAGAGAGTTCCTCCAGAAGGAGCTGAAGTCTCTACCAAGAGGGCTCTGCAGTCTCATGCACAGGCTCCTCCTAGATTCTAATGAAATTAAGATTTAAAATAGTCACTATTTCCTTCTATTACATTCAGAGATTTATTTAGGTAGCATGTGGATGTTCTAGAAATGCACTACAGCCCAGATCAGAAGAAAGGTGCTAGTCAATTCTTTAAAAAAAAACAAACAAAACTGAGTTCTTACCAATTTTCTTTGAAGATGTAAAACCTAACAAGACAAAAAATACCTTCACTAAATTATTTTGTCCACCCATGTAAACAGCACTTGGCACTGGTTTGAATATTGGCTTTACTGTGTGAGTAAGAAAGAAGAGTTCATAAATTACAGCTTTTAACTGTGGAAAGCACAAATGCTGTTGTCCTGTAAAATGAGCTGCATTTCATACAGTGAAAAAATAATTAACCCCATTGAAACTCAGAACCTGTTAGCCAGGTTTCTATTCATAAGGAAAACATAGCTATGGGAACAAAGCTGTAATTTTATCAGGAAAAATAAGCAGAGAGAATAAAAGCGAGGAAAAAAGGGGATTGGGTACTTCTCTCAGCAGATGTTCCTGATCCATCTCAAGTCACAAGGTCACCACCATCAACCCAGGTCTTGTAAGAAACATCCAGTGTGACATCCCAGGTGCATCAGAAAATGCTGACAGCAGGTGTTAATGACAAACAGGTGTGCCAAGGATGTGAGGAAAGACAAAGCACTGGATGTTTCACACTTTCTCAAATTAATTTTTACCTAATTAATTCATCTTCATTAGACCTGGGCCAGATTAGCAGCAGTAGATGAAGAAATCAATATCTAAGGGATCTACACAACAAAAAAAGGTGCAAACCCTACAAAGAAGCATCACATCTTCTTTAGTTTACTGGTATTCCAAGAAAAAAGAAAAAAGGGGGGAAAACAAAAACAGCAAGAAAATCTGCAAAGGCCCACACCTAGAGCAAGCACCGTGATGTTTGATGGGATCTGGAGGAGCAGTGAAGGGGAAGGAGAAAACCCAACAGAGAGCCGCGCACAAAGCGCCCAGGGGCTGCCGAGGGCAC
This sequence comes from Tychaedon coryphoeus, assembly GCA_013398595.1. Classification (NCBI taxonomy): domain Eukaryota; kingdom Metazoa; phylum Chordata; class Aves; order Passeriformes; family Muscicapidae; genus Tychaedon; species Tychaedon coryphoeus. The sequence goes on along the minus strand of WBND01000092.1, from coordinate 270,586 downwards.
CAGAAGCTGGCTGCAGGGTCCCTGGCGGCCGTGTGGGTGTGTGACACAGCGAACATTTCTCACCATTCCTCTTCCTCCCTTCTTCTCTCGCCGCTTTCTGCGGGGCCATCACCTTCTGCAGGGAGCTCCTGCCGGAGCTGGGCTTCCCCGAGCCATTGCTGAGGATGGAGCCGCTCTGGCTCGGGGACCGGCTGCAAGTAACCACAGCAACAAGGCAGGACGTGAGTTCCTCCTCCCAAACACCCCACCAAGGCTGTTTCACGGTTTGCATCACTGAGTTTTCAACTCTGATTCAGCACCAAAAAGAGACAGAATAGAAACAGCGACACAGCAAAGGTAGGAGCAGAGTGCGTTTTGGCTGTAGGAGCGGTGAAAAGGATAATGCAACATATTTCCTCGTGCAAAGAGAGCTTTCTTTAAAGGAACACTACAGTTATATAGGGTAGTTGGTGCAGTACAAAATAGAAAAGACTCATTTGTTCAAGAGGGCAACACCTCTTTGAAAACATGCTTTCTGTAAAACAGCTCGAGACACATGTTTCTCACGCACCCAGCAGGTGCATAATCATTGTTATAATTTCTTGTCCTTGAGCATCCTGAGAAACCCAAGGCTTCAAGGCTGCTTTTTCCCTGGTTCCCAGCAGTATCCAACAACAGAGTGATGGGAGGTGAGCATGATTTTCTCGATTAGTTCAGGGCTGATGGGCATCTTGGTGGCTTGGGATGCAACTACTCCTCATGCATAAGCCCCACAATAATAAAAAGTGCCACCACCAAGCACAAAAAGCCCCATTGTCAATTCAGTATCATTAACCTAGATAAAATAAAGTGGACCTTTGTTTCAGGGATGTATGGCTAAACTGATTCCTTTATTATTTAGCCTGCATTTGCAGTCAGCTGTTGTCACCCACAATGCAAAANTGGAGCCGCTCTGGCTCGGGGACCGGCTGCAAGTAACCACAGCAACAAGGCAGGACGTGAGTTCCTCCTCCCAAACACCCCACCAAGGTTGTTTCACGGTTTGCATCACTGAGGTTTCAACTCTGATTCAGTACCAAAAAGAGACAGAATAGAAACAGCGACACAGCAAAGGTAGGAGCAGAGTGCGTTTTGGCTGTAGGAGCGGTGAAAAGGATAATGCAACATATTTCCTCGTGCAAAGAGAGCTTTCTTTAAAGGAACACTACAGTTATATAGGGTAGTTGGTGCAGTACAAAATAGAAAAGACTCATTTGTTCAAGAGGGCAACACCTCTTTGAAAACATGCTTTCTGTAAAACAGCTCGAGACACATGTTTCTCACGCACCCAGCAGGTGCATAATCATTGTTATAATTTCTTGTCCTTGAGCATCCTGAGAAACCCAAGGCTTCAAGGCTGCTTTTTCCCTGGTTCCCAGCAGTATCCAACAACAGAGTGATGGGAGGTGAGCATGATTTTCTCGATTAGTTCAGGGCTGATGGGCATCTTGGTGGCTTGGGATGCAACTACTCCTCATGCATAAGCCCCACAATAATAAAAAGTGCCACCACCAAGCACAAAAAGCCCCATTGTCAATTCAGTATCATTAACCTAGATAAAATAAAGTGGACCTTTGTTTCAGGGATGTATGGCTAAACTGATTCCTTTATTATTTAGCCTGCATTTGCAGTCAGCTGTTGTCACCCACAATGCAAAATACACTCGCTCACTTTGCACATATGCACACACAACGTGATGAGAAAATTCTCCTTTTCTCCTTTTGGCACATACCCTGGTTTAACCAGCGCCCTCATGGGCTGAAACCCCTAAGGAAATGCTTGTTTTAATCAGCCATTGCATATCCTTGTCCTGAAACTTATCCCTGCCCAGGGTGAGAACGGAGGGCAGAACTGCTGTGCATTCACTCCCAGCAAAGAGCAGGGACAGAAATGAGCAGCAAGCTCCCACCCCAGCTTCTCTGCTTTTTGGGGTGGACAAGTTACTCAAATCCTAATGCAGGCCACAGTAGAAAATAGTACATTTGGTGCCAGTCCACATCCAGGCATAGTCACATTTTTTTTCACAAGTGAAACTTGCCACAAAGGAATGAAAACTCTCCACGGGACCTCTGTAGTTGTGCACAGTTGTGTAGATCTGCAATCTACCACTGGGTTGTCATGGGCAGTGACAAGGTGATGTAGAGAGGTTACATTGGAGGAAAAAAAAATGGGCCTAGTCACAGAGGCTTCCATTTACAGAGAAAAGGAATCAAATCAAATTCTATTGCTGCCACAATGGTTTTATAACCAGAAAATGGTACTAAGACAAAAACTGTCAAAACCATCCTGTAAATCATTGCCAATACTGTCTCATCAGCTTGAAACATTCATTTACCTCCATGTCTGGCCACCCTGCCTGGTCAGAACAGCAAGGGACAAATATGAGAAAATTCAATTCTTGGGGATTCCCTTTTGAAGATAGCCTAGGTGGAAATATGTAAAATTTGAGACAAGCTCTTTCCAGGGATCTGGGAGAACCCAGCATGTAACCCAGCTCAGAGTCCAGCTAGTGGGTTTCCTTGGGAAATTCTACTGAAAATAAGAACTTTTGAGAAGCAGCATTCCTCCCAATAAACCTGTCTGTCACTGCTAAATGAATAATCCCAGCCCAGTAAAAAAAAATCCATCCAGGAACAGACCAACACCTTAAGAAAATCTGCTCAACTTGGGAACACCGAAAAGCAGTGATCAAGGATAGCTTGCACAACTATTTCTGTGGTGACATTAATCCAAATATTCATTCTTTTTAAGTGGCCCTCACTGTATTAACTGAGAAGTTTCTTTCAGTGGTGACAGCAGAGAAGATGCTCTGATCAGTTACCAGCCACTTCATGGCTGTCTGGTTTGAATTGACCTTTCCAGGCTGTAAAGTACCCTGAATGAAAGAGCAAACACAGAAAGGTCAAGAAATATTTCTTCATCTCCAGCAGCCATTAAATTTCATTTCCAGACACAGCTCCTGGGAATGGAAAATACTGAAATTCTACATGTTCTCACTTACTCAAGTCATCACCCTGAAGGAGGGAAAACTGACTCTTAGTTATTTGCTTAGAAGGGCACCAAGGTTCAGCATATTTTATAATGAGAACTTTCCTGGATCAAGTTTGTTTATCAGCATCTGTTTAAAATGGTGCAAATTAAGTGGGGGATTCCTGCACTCACTCAAAGGACTAAGTGAAGTGCTTAATCACTTTGGTTAGGGGATTAATTAACAGGGCTGGTTTCCAATTTTTATGTGTATTTACACATGGCTTTGGAGAGGCTTCAGAACATTTTAAACAACAATCCCTGCAAAGCCCTGACCTGCCCAGCACCAGCAACCACTGTGGGTGTCACGGTCATGTTCCATTTGTCATTTCTTCAAAGGATGGAGCACTTGGAAAGGCACAGGTGCTCTTTGGTTCACATGCACTGTAGGACCTACCCCTCCCATTTCAATTTGTAGCATGGACAACCCCTCCCTGGCATTAAAGGGCAGAATCCAAACAAATTTTTACAGTTTACATTCAATTGCAGCTGGCTCTTCTCTGCTGGTACACCCTGCAGGCAGCTCTTTTCACATTTCAGGGGATTTACTATACAGCCAAAGGAATATGACAAACCAGGCACCAGCTCAGATCCTTCTGTCTGTTTTTTCTGCAGGAAAAACCTCAGCTGATGACCACTGGGGATATCTACCCCCACCAGAAAGGCAGCAGTGTGGCTCCTCCAACCCCACACCATGCTCCTGACACCTTCCCCTCCCAGCATGTCCCTGTCACAGTGTGCAGCAGCTTTCCCATTATTCCAAAGGGGGAAATACTGGACATGATGAGGTGACTCAGCTAGGAAAGCTTGGTTTTTCTCTAGAATTTTTTCAAGAATTTCTCTGCATTAGTCAGTTGCTTTTCTTGTATGTTATCAAATCCCTCCTGTGTACTGCCTGGGAACTACACAACAGCAGTTACCTCTATCCAGGCTGTTTGCCTAACAGGTTTATTTTCCTCTCTTCCCTTCAGTATCCATCCTCAGCTCCCCTCTCATCTAATACCAAGGAGAGTGGGTCAAGCAAAAACTGGCCTCAAAGCATTCAAAACAGCTGGGATAAAGGGATAATCTGATTTCCTCACCTGCAAGGACCGAAGCAAGAAATTTTCAGCTATTCTGTTATTGGTTGAGGGCAGGCATGAGGTAAAACTTCCTAACAGGAAAGGCAGGAGAGAACAGATTGCTGGAGGAGGTTGTGATCATCCCACCAGTGGAAGGTTTTAAAATAAGGTAGAAAAAGTTGGGTTAGGGGGGTGTTGGACCCTGCAGCAGAGAAGAGGACCCATATAGCTCCCTGGGGATCTTGAATCCATGATCCTACAAGCCTGGAGACTTCATATGAAGAGAGTGCAAACCTGGGAGACTTTGCCCTAGACACTGACATTGTCTAGTCTTTTCTTACACTTCAGAAGTTTCATCCTGCTGTAGATGCTTTGGATCTAGAGGTCTTCCATAATTTAGTGGGTGTTTAGGGTTTCTCCTTCTGCTGGTGAAGGCACTGGGTCCAATTCTGGAGTGGCAGAGCCTGCCAGTGGAGTGACAGCAATTTACAGTGGCTGAGGACCTGTCCTTTGGTTCCTTGAGGAATTACCAGTGTTCCTGCCACAGGTCTCACATTTCATTGGACTTCACTTGGTTTTCTCTCATATTTTGAGAGAAATCCAGCACAGACCAGTGTTGTGCCAAGGATACATCATGGAGAGGAGCCATCTGCCACACACAGAGCCCAGGTGCCAAACCTTAGAGCAACCAGCAGCACAGATCCTATTAACAGCCCCTCTGGAAAGGCACCAGAGCCAGCCCATACCTCTTCCTGGTTTCGTTGGATTTGGCAGTTTTGATGGTGCTCCCATCCTGGGTGGTTTCTCTCTCCTGGGAGGCAGGAGCATCTCTGACTGGAAGTGGAAGGATGACAGTCTCCTGAGTCACAGGTAGAACCTCATCCTCTGCTCCCTGCTGACCCAAGTGCTGCTTGGCATAGTCAAAGCCTTGTACTGGCTGCAAAAAAAAAAAAGCCAGGAGAAACAACAGAAATTTCCAGCGTGTATTAGACTTCATCGAAATTCTCAAATCCAATGTAAAATTTTTCACCGCTCCTTAACTTTTTAAATTACATAAGTGACAGGTAAAAATACATAGATTACCATGTGAATGCTCAACAGGAAACCAATTTTCTGATGAGACCTCCATTCCACACATTTTAAACATGATTAGTTAGTGTAAAATTGATTTTGGCTAACCTTTCTTACCCTGCTGTAACACCCCCAGAATTTACTTTGACAGACAGTGACAGAACGAGGATGTGGAAAAAAAATTAGGAACAAAAAAAAAATAAAATAAAACTGTACAGAAAACTTTCTCTGACAAAACCCTTGTGTTTCCAAAGAGGGTGGGAGTAATTTATTCCCAGTCAAGCCAAAGTAAAAATGGCACACATCAGAAAGTTTCATGGGCAATATTTTCCAGAGAA